>LPNX011232349.1:432775-513676 GCA_001517045.1 Pseudotsuga menziesii
GTTACCCCCTCACCTGTTTTGGGGAAAATTTGGTGACCCCTCACCACATTTGACCTGAAAAGTGTAGTCTGTGTCTTAGAGTTTGATTTTTTAAAAGTTAAGGACTGTCCATGTGGCTCAGCCGCCTCTGTCCATTAAAAATGTTTCTGTTTCTGTTTATGTTTCTGTTTCTGTTCATTTCATTTGTAGAATGTGTAAATAAAAGTGTAAATCAATGGTTAATGGATTAATGAAAAAAGCTTTATTAAAATTTACTTAAAATCAACATCTTGCCTAGCCCTTCCTCCTCTACCCAGTCATCACCCTTTGGGGTATTCTGGGATAAGACAAAGGGTGAAGCTCATATAGTAATAGGAACTTCACCTATTATTTTTTGAAGCCACTAAACACGGGTGACTTGGAAGGTAGAGGGGGTAGAGAAGGAGGGCTTCTCACGGTGCTCAGCGTCCTCCCTATTGACCAACCTTGCATCCGGAGGGTGACCTGTGGATCTACGGATGGGCTTAGTCGCAATGTGTTGAGAGCCCAACACCCTTTATTGGTTGAAGAGAAATATAGGTGCAAGGTAGTCACCTAGTCAAGCTATCATAGTTTAGGTTTACAAATGGTACATGTGTAAAATTTCTGATTACTATTTACTGCTTTCATTCACAATGTTATGAACTCTGTCGAATATTCATAAACCATTTAAGCAGCCACCAGGTATAATAGAAAAAAAAAATACATACACACCATACCATATAAATCAACCCAACTCAGTTCATGACGCTGAGTGAGCCAGTGAAAATTACAATTTACACTAAGTTAAACATCTGTAGTCTTTGAGGACATAAGTCCCTGACTGTCTTAACCATGGGAAGTACTTGGGCTCAGCCCAGAAACACATTGTGAGGATTACCATGGGAACCCCAAAGTAGCTGGCCGCTGAGAGGAATTGCCAAGTGAAACGGGCAATGACCCCCACTGATTGAGTAGCACTCCCATGAGGAAAAAGCCAAGCGTTGTCTTCTGGCAGTCTTGGTGGCCGAGTGACCACCTATAGCCAATAGGAAGCCATTGAAACTGGGGTCCAAAAATCATTACCACCATTTTGACATACAAATTTGACACGATTGATCACTCATGCTCTTCCTTACGCCTAAGAGGCAAACCACCATAGTTCGGGTCATTAAACTGACATCATAGAGACCATTCTCGATGACCTTCCAAACCATCAAAAGGCCACATAGCCTCTGATTGAGATTCAGACCCATATCAATCTGAAACAGATTTGCACACTACACCATCAAGCCCCATGGCTGGTGTGAACCCAGATCCATTTTTTGGCATAGCAATTGCTAGTCGACCCATGTCCACACCACAAACTATCACCAACAATCCTGCAGGTGGCCCTAGCATGGTTAGGCAAACCGTCATAAGCTAGCTACCACCACCCATATTGACTATTCAAGCCATCCCACCTGCAACACATGGGGGCAGTGGCCCTTCCACCTACACTGCCCCTCCTGTCCTACATGGGGATAGTGGCCCTTCCACCTACACTGCCCCTCCTATCTTACATGGGGGAAATGGCCCTTCCACCCACATTATCCCTCCCACCACACTTGGGGGCAATGATCCATCGAAAATGGTGCCACAAGTACCCCCAGCTATGCAGGTGCATTATGCACCTGCAAACCCCACCATCGTGGCTGCCCCATCTCACATCAACCTAGGGTCAAACCTTCCTTTCATGGCACATCTCAACTTGCCTGATTTGGCTCGGTTAACAGATGAACCTATCCTCCATCAAACATTTTGGTCTCCCATGCCAACCAAACTTCCCTCAGACATTCCCAAGTTTGAAGGGAAGGCAGGGGAGTGGCCCCAAAACCACATCATGATGTTTCATCTATGGTGCTCATCAAACAGCATTGTAGATGATTTGATCAGGCTAAGACTATTCCAACGCACCCTCACAGGTGTTGCAACCAAGTGGTACATTGAGCTACCACACGCCAAGTATCTGGATTTCAATTCCTTGGTGTTCATGTTCCTGCAATATTTCCAACTCCCCTTTAGATATGATGAAGGGGTGGAGATCTTGTTATCTTGCCACCAGAATACTGTGACCCACATAATCGACCACATCCATGAGTGGTGGCGACGCCATAGTTTGTGTAAGATCCAACTTTATGGCAGGATCTTCCTCTATTGGTTGCTTAAAACCTTGCTCCCACCTATAGCAAAGGACGTCGCATCTGAACATCCTCAATCCGAAAAGGAGGCCATCTTGAAAGTCCAGCAGTTTGATCTGATCTATTCACAGTCTGGATACCTTTACACTGTGACTCCAGATGCTCCCCATGCAGGCACCTCCTACTGGGATTCACTAGGGGCATCCCATGCTGCAGATGGCATCATAGGCTCAGTCTCCCACCAACCACAACACCGTCTAACACCACTTGCAATACCACCACAACCCAGAAACACTCCTAGTGTTGCTTACCAAAACCAAACTCTGGACTATGCATGAATGATGTCCCAGTCTGAAGCCACGACTTATTATGCACAACCTGCACCACTGCAGCAGGTCCAGGCCTTGGCATGGCCAACATAGCAATACACAGGACAAATGCCCACATTTGTGGCACCAACACCCACCCAAATCTACTATGCACCACCGGTGCAAGCTGTTCAAGCCCCTGTCCCTTCTCCACCTACTCCATTGGGATAGGTGTTTGCACAACAAAACTGTCCCAACCAGCCAGCCCCCAATAACCAACAAGGGTAAGCTAGGAATAACTGACCGCAAAACCAAGGAAACAATCAACTGCAAGGAGGTGATCAACAACCAAATCCTCCCAACAATTCCACAGCAAACCGGCCAGCCCAAAATCCTCAACGACCAAACGCACCAAGACGCAACACTCTGTTGCAAAAAAACCAACTGTGAACACTATGCGAGGTCTACGGGCACTACACATTCGAGTGTCCCTTCATGGGTCATGCTAAATAGGCCACTAGAAATGAGGTTCAACATGCCACCAATACAACGGACCAAGCCCAACCCAACCCAGCACAACAAGGACTTCCTCCTATGGTGCTCCAAAACCTATTACCAATCCAAGGATTGGTGGCAACCACACCCTCTCCCCAATCCAATCCCATTGCTCCAGGGGCACCTCCCATGGTAGAAATAGGTGTCCACCACCTCCTAGCTATGACAACTGAAGAGGTCAATTTACAAACTAGACAAAATGAGTACGGAACCAACACCAAACCCGCTGACACATTAGCGGCATCTACGTCTAAAAAAACCAATGCACCTCTTTAGTTACCCCCTTTTCCATGCCCCCCCCATACACTGAGTTTCCAACAATTCCATAGCTAGAGCTGTTGTCAGCTACAGCATAATGAATGATTTGGCCCAAACACCTACCACCATGTCTGCTCTTGAGGTACTCAAAACTTTCCCAATGCAGCGGAACTCATTACTAGTTGCCCTCGATGCTGTGGACCCCTCTGACTCCAAGTTGATCACATTCAACATAGAGAATGGAGAACCATGAATGCCATCAACCATTTCCTTTCAAATCCCAGTGTCTATCCAGAATTTCGTCATGTACTGGTGCATTGTGGATGAGGGGGCATCCACATGCGTTATGTATACCCTAGTCTGGAAAAAACTTGGATCCCCAATTCTGTAACCATCCTCCACAACTCTGCGGGATTATGATGGACATCCCACTAAAGCCCAAGGAATCCTCCCCCACATCCCCATCTCATTAGCTGGAGAGACATTTTTGATTGACATAGAGGTTGTCAACACTCAATTGGACTATAACCTTCTCCTCAGAAGAAGTCATGTGTATGCCATGAGAGCTGCAGCATCAATTGTCTTCTGTCTCATGATGTTCCCCCATGAAGGGAAAATCGTGATGGTTGACCAAATGACTTATCACGATCTGCAAGGGCTAATGGCACCCACTAATGTTATCCCTATGATCAACACCATTGATCCGTAAGGGATGACCACACACGCTAATGTTATCCTTATGGTCAACACCATCATTGACAACATACCGGCCTTCCCATTGTTGAATGTGGGCCATGGGTTGTTTGCCGATACCACCATGATGGCTTCTTTCCCCTTAGTATCACCACCACCGACACAAAACGAGACTACAGACTTGTGCATGATCTCATCCAGCACCGCGTCACCCAAACAACAACCACAATCACAGCCCCAACCGTAACCACAACACCATCCATAGCCACAACACCAACAGTATCCGCAACATCATCCACAGCCGTAGCATTATGTGTAGCTACAACCACAACTTAATCCCCACATACAACCATTAGGGAGTTATCTGGGCTCCTCTCCAGTCCATACAATTCCCTTCCTGTTTCCCCCACCTAGTGTCATGACCAAGCCAATAATGGCCACCCTAAACCTACCCAACTTTACATTGGGTATTCCTGTGTGGTATCTTGATCCACCAGCTCAACCACTAATGCCCCAGGTAGTCTTAACCCCCATACAACCCATTGCGATCGAGTTTCATCCTCCACCCTTCCAGCAAAAACCAACCACCGCACCCACACCCGCACCGCCCCACCCAAAAAAGGCTAGGGGAAAGAATGCAAAAGGTACCATTGAACCTCGACAGATCCCGCCTTGCATCGTCTATGAAGAACAGAGACATCCAACTTAGAACTTGCATGAGATTCCTATAATCCACACACATTTGTATGCCATGGATACAACTGAAAACCTCCCCGTGGTTGAGCTTCCAAGCGTGCCAACAGTAAGAAACAAGTCACTGAGAACAAACCATGCTTGCACCTTCTATGGTTTGTATGGACACTATTCTCACCATTTCCAAGACTTACCCAAGTTTCAAATGACTTTAGATGACCTTCATCAACATTCCCTTAAATCTGAGATCACTGTGATCGAAGAAGTTCACCCCCCACCTCCTTCTTCGGACACCATGTCCATTTACATGATGTCCAGTTCTACCGACCCTCTTGTCTCCACCACCACCAACAATCCATCAAACCTATCTATTATGTTGTTTTCGCAACCACAACTCCATCCACAACCACAACCTCAGTCGCAACCTCAACCTCAGTTAATAGGGAATCAACGGTGTTCATTCCCGATCAACATGATCCTTTTCCTTTTCCTACCATCCAGGATCGTGAGTAAGTCTTTCTTGGCAACCCGCAATCTACAGGATTTCACACTGGGAGATCCTGTGTGGTACCTTGAACCACCTACCCTACCTCTGAGGCCCCAGGATGTGTTAACTCATTTCCAGACAATTGAAATGATGTTGCACCTACGTGTAGTTCAATCAAAGACTCGTCCCGTCTCTAGGCCTTACCCTCTTCCTCCAATAGAGACTGGGGGCAAGGCCACCAAAGCCACAACCAATACCATTTACATGATCGCTAGCACTAGTTTCCCTTCTATCTCATTACTTTTGGAAGATCCACCTAATCTATCACGACACCACTTATGCAATGACAGAGAGATCTATAAGACCACCTATGGTTTTACCCCATTCCCTTTAAACCATAGTGTGGAATCGGTTCTTCCCATAAAATACCAGATTCCATCACCCTACCTTATCAATGACCTTTGACTTCGTAAGGGGGCATACCTCTTCGCTGACTCAGACGGTCGAATCTTGAAGAAGCCGCGCAACGAGCTCCACCTCAAGAGATTCTATGCCTGATATAACCACTATGAGTCCCTTATAGCGTAGTTTTTTCCCTTTTTGTTTTTCAACATTTTTTCACCACAAGTTAGGGGAAAAACCATTAGCTGCTAATCCAAAGTCACTTGGAACCTGTTCAAGACACCTCTCACACCTTTGGGCTCAAATTTCCATCTCTTCATGAGACCATCAACTCATGTTTAACAAACAAATTTTGGGACCGCTTCCCGGAAGTTACCTCGATTTACGAGCCACATCATGGTGATGCAAGTGTCTGCGGACCTGTACTTGCATCACACTTTCCTATCACTACTCATGTGCGTTATCGGGCCACTTCCCGTAAGGAACATCATTTTTATTTTCATAACATATAGCTACCCACTCCATCCACCGCACCTTATGTAGATATCTGGACCATTGTCTGGAAGACAGATCATTTCCTTTGTATGTATTTGGCATATAACTGCCTTTGGACTTGCACTTACATCACATGTAGTCAAGTCCATACACCACAATTCACACATGACTCTCCTAACCTCTGTCGAAGAGCCACCTCGGTTTGTGTGCCTCTTTCGCACCAACTCACTTTCCTTTGCCGTGATCTATCATATGCATGTATTGGTATGTTTAAGAGTCACCTTCTCCGTCCATACTACGCAGATGACCTTTGGACCACTGTCCACTATCCCGACATGGGGTATCGACTGTCCCACCATAATCAATTGATCATACTATAATTTCCTTTAAGCTCTTTTCTGACTCCTAAAAGAATGAAAATATTGTCGAGTGCAGCTACTTCCTTTCCCACTCGTTAAAGGATCAAAAAGGGTGTCTACATCATCTCGTTTATATCCTTTTGTGGATTATGTAGACCATCAAATGAAAAGGACCACCTTGGCATATTCAAGACAAGACCATTCCCCTCTGCATACTTTTATGCTTTCTTAGGCAGAGGGGCCGCACTTTACGAAAAAGCTTGCCATGGGTTGTCATTAATCTCTTTTCTAGCCTTCTCATCAAGAAATTATTACCAAGCAAACTTGGTTTCATTCATGCTCATAAAAGTATTTGAATGATCATCCAATTAGTATAGGTTTAACCTTTTCCAGCTTGACTATACTACCAACGGTAAAGAAGTCTCCCATCCTCTAAAAGGATGGGTGAGCTCTCTTTTGTATACTTTTATCCTTTTTCGGGAAAAGGAGACTACCAATGAAAAATATCCCCCACTGGAGTCTTCTTCATGATTTTAGACTCTCTAAAATTGAAAGCACCAATGAGCATTTACTTTCTTGGGCTCGCCAAAAATCCATGAGATTGTACCAGAATGGTGTCTCTAGACACCACCCCACAGATAATAGTTTGGCAACATTTCAAATTTGGGTCACCTTTGTTCAAAGTACTCTCCAATGTGTCTTCCTTGGATCCCATCAGTACCAAAAGTATCTACCTCCGCCAAGTATTTCCCATTTGCAGTGACATTCCCAGTATTATAGCTATGATCCCATTCCCATGAGTCAGTTTCATTCGCTGCCTGGTCTGCCCTACCATCATACCCTGAACAAAGGAATTTTGAGTCTACTACACTCCCCATGCCCATGTTCAACTCTTTCCCTCCCGCCCCACATTGAGTGGGTCAGTCCACAGATTGTCTTACACCTTTCGGTTATCTCCCTCACACTTCTAGTCAAGGAAACACCATTGCCTTGACTAGGGGTAGGTCTCCCTCTATCGACGACAACAAACATATTCCAGAGAATAGACCTAGAGGTCCCTGTATCTTGGTTTCATTAACCTCATTGATGAGTTCCTTGGACCACTTGAGAGGAGTCCTTACTGCCTCTCGGGATGGTTGTTTCTCATGTGCTTGAATCCAACTACATCATCGCACTGTTGATATTTGTACAGGGTATTGGTCCCTGCAGTATTTGGTTGAAGACCCCAGATGTCACCTGACTCTAGCACATTGATGAGTCTATTCGAGGGACCTAAGTAGGTTATGTCCCTTATGGTTCCTGGGCTGCATTGGAGACAGTGTTTAGAAGCCCCAGAAGTTCTTCTATATAGATTTATGATTGATGCAGCATACTTGTACCACAGAGACTTTAAATCTCCATCAGTGAGTCCGTATAGCTATGTACCATCCCAGATCTAGTAGGCTATTAGTCATGAAGATATAGAATTTCATGAGAATGCCATGGGTCCAATGTAGCAGTTCTTCACATCAGTATTGTATTCATCCTCTCATTGAGGCAACCACTATGTATCATCAGTTGTATATGATCGGCTCTTGTATTATAGAGCATAGATCACATTATTCTTTTGACATTGTTACGAGCAGGGGATTCCCACCTCGTCCATATACATGTCACACATTATTTGTATCTCACCCATTGATGGGAACCATATTAATACAAAAACCAAAAATCCAGCATGCCCTAGCACAGGAAGCACCACCTTTCTATAGAAAATCCTATGATGTCCATCGACCATACGATGAGCTCCAGCCCTCACACATTAAGGGGAAATCTGCTCACCCAAAAAATCCCTCACTCATTTCTACATGGCCTACACCACCCAAGGACACCCATGCACGACCCTCATTTTACCCCATTTGACCCCCACACCCTCAAGAAGGCTTAAAAATAGGGAAAAGGGCTTAAAAACCCCTAAAAAGAGCCTAAAGCCTCCAAAAAGGGGCTAAAACCCCTCAAAGGAACCTAAAACCCTAAAAGGAGCTAAAGTTTGAGCAAAAGGGGCTAAAATCCCAAAAAGGGGGCTAAAGCCTAGACCAGGGGCATAGAACCCTAAAAATATATATAAATAGAGGGGTGGGGGTCACTCTCAAAACATTCCTTCCATGCATACTGTTATGCTGCTTGAGTGAGTGCCTTGAGACCATTTTCCTCTCAAGCCATTCACACTCCCTCTCCTCCACTCCTCCATTGAGCCATAGCTCCCCCATTCTCAAGAGAGGTGCTTCTCCAAGCTAGGGCATGGTGGGCCATCTCTACCCATTGAAGGTATAATGTCTGTTTTGTCTTGTTTGCTTAGTTTTTTCTAACCTATCTTTGCTTGCAGGTTTCATGACCTAACATGTTCTTGTAGGTTTCCATTGTTTGTTTGCAGGTTTTCTAACAAGTTGTATGCAGGGTATTGGATCTAAACCCCTAACCTTGTGTGCAGAGGGGTTTCATTTTTTATTATTTCTATTCTATATTTCAGTTCTGTTTATTTTTCTTTGCATCCACCACCAGGAAGCTATCCTTTCGTCCTATAGATGGAAGGTAGCCATTCTTTCCCTATAGCAAGGGAGAAATCCCTACTACAGTATGGTAGTGTCCTCTTCGCTGGTTAGAGGGTCGGGGATGTTATAGTGTGGTATCAGAGCTCATGTTATGACATGGGCCTCAATGGGCCATGAAGAAGCAGTGACAGAAGCAAGGTTACCCTCTACCCAACAAAGGAAAAATGTGAAAATAAGGGAGAATTTCAAAATTTCAGAAAAATTTCGAAGTATGGGAAATATCAGATGACTTAGGCTGAAGTCCATCTGATACGTCGGATGAATTAGGCTGAATTCCATCTGATATGTTGGATGAATTAGCCAAAATCCCATCCGATACGTCGAGGGACTTAAGCTGAGTCCATTCAGTAAAGAATCCAAGCGAAGAGAAATTTGAAAATTTCCTAAGTTCAAAATTTTTTTATTGAAAGTGTCAGCTGGGAGGAGCCGAAGCTCTCTGCTGGGAAGAACCAAAGCTCTCGGTTGGGAGGAGTTAGATGTCTCTTCCAGATGGAGCTGAGTTGTCGGTAAGGCTCACCGAAAGGGAGAAAAAATGGCGGCAAAAAGGAGAGGAGAAGAGAGAAAAATTCAGAAATTTTTCTAAGTATAGGAAATATCGGAAAAAGTTTTCTGATGTATCTTGAGCGAAGTTTTCTGATGTACATCGAAAGAAAAATAAAGATTGAGTCAAAGCATCGGAGGGCAGTGGAAGATGGAGCCAAAGTGTTGGAATAAAAATGAAGATCGACTCGTCGAGGTGTCGAAAAAGAATAGAAGATCGATCAGTCGATGCATCAGAAGATAGAGGCAGATTGATCTGATGTGTGTCGGATGACACATGAAGATGGACCCGATATGGCATTGGAAGACATATGAAGACTCACCCGATAAGGAGTCGAAATCATTTTCAACTGATTATCCGATATATCGGATGACTAGTTGGGAAGGGATCCCATCAGAGGAAAAAAATATGAGTTTTTTCAGTGGGAAAAGCATATTTTTAGTAGATTTTTAGTGGAATTATAGGTGCTAAAGAGGCAAAAAATGGAAGCGATCTTATGTGCCAGATTGTGCAAAATTCAAATGTTTACAAAAAAAAAATGAGGGCGCTTCCCTCGACCCTCCCTACAGTGGCACGCCATAAGGGGGCAAGCCCCCTTGATCCCCTTCATCCCCTGAGACAATCATTGTTGCAAAAAGGAAAACTATAGCAAGAAGGAGTGCTAATTAGCAGAATCACTACACTTAACCCACCCGACGAAAGGCACATTGACCGTTCATGCCTACAAGAAGCAATTGGTAAGTAATTGTTTGAAATTCTGAGATTGACTAACAAATGTTGTTGTTAACACATTTTGCAGATTCATAGTGCAGATTGAAAAGTTAATCTTGGTCCAACCAAGAGGGTCAAAGAAGGCTAGTGCCAAGAATATTAACAGCATGGATGATGCAAAGGATCCCTCTGGACGAGGGAAATATGCTATGGGGGAAAAGCCAAGAAATCCACAAGAGGGAAAAAAACCACTCAAATGCTAGAGATGTGGAGGACCCCATTTACACCGGATTTTTCCACATGGGTAAGGGAGTGTAGGGCCAGCTTACAATATCCAAGGTTATGGAGCTGAAGTTGTTGAGAAGTGGGAACAAGAGAGTTCCCCAGGTGTTGTAGCTACCATAAGGAACCTGAGGGAAGAATTACAGGATTGCAAAGAACAAAATAAGATGCTAGTCAAAGCTCTAGTAGAGAAAAACCAGTTAACTACAACCATGCTACAGAGTTTGGCAGGTCTCCAAAAGCAGTTAAAATATGGGAATCAGTTGGCAGAGGTAGAAGGGAGTACGAGAAGTTCCCACGAGAGGAATGAGAAGCTTAACCCAAGGAAAAAAGGTTTTAAACCTTCCCACCTCCTGAAGCAATAAAGGAATCTATCACAAGATGTGATTGATCTGACTAGAGTTATGAGGAAAAATACAAAGGAACCTCTCAAATGTTGGGGATGTGAAGGACCCCATATGCAAAGGTATTGTCCACTTGAGAATAAGAGGTAGGGTCAAGTCCCTAGCACCCAAGAAGCATAAATTGTGGGTCAAGAAGCAGGGATTATTCCTAAAATTTGTGCAATGTTAGAAGACCACTAGGAAGGTCATAACTCAACTGTGGTGGAAGTTGAGGGTGAGATTGCTGAATAGAAAGTTTCTATTTTGATCGACCTAGGATCGACTCACAGTTATATCACCTATGGATTTATTGAGAAGTGCACTTTGAAGAAATCAATAATAAAATATCATGGTTAGTCCAACTAGCCACTGGAATCCAGAAGGATGTCAATGAGGTGGTAATGAAATGACTATTGTTCATGGATGGGTTACTCACCTATGCAAATCTGAATGTTCTGCCACTTGGATCATATGATGTCCTCATTGGAATCGATTGGTTGGAAGCACATAAAGCAAATATTGATTGTTACAACAAGACTTTTGAGTGCTTTTGATGAAGAAGGAAATCTAAGGGTTGTGAAAGGAATTCCGAAAGTGATCTCTGGAAGGAAGTATTCAGCAATGCAGTTGAAGAGGTTCTACAGGAAAGGTTGCAAGATGTATGTAGCTCATGTTTTGGAGGCATCCGAGTATGATACTCCTAGGTTGGAGGGATTTCATATGCTACAGGAATTTAGGAATGTTCTTCCTAAAACCAGAAATGCTAGAGATGAACATGCAACTATAAAATTTGTTGGAAAAGAAGTACCTCGGACCAAGTGTGTCTCCTTTGGTAATGCCATTTATGTTTGTGAAAAAGAAAAATAGTACATTCTAGTTGTGTATTGATTATGAGAAGCTGAGCAAAGTGACTATGAAGAACAAGTACCCTTTTCCTAGAATTGATGAACTCTTTGATCAAATGAGAGGGGCAAAGGTGTTTTCCAATATTGTCTTAAGGTCTGGTTACCAACAGGTAAGGATCAAGAATGAAGATGTTCATAAGGCAACCTTCGAAGCAAGGTATGAATATTATGAGTTTGTAGTGGTACCATTTGGGTTCACAAATGGACCAGATACGTTTATATGCGTTAGGAATAATATTTTTAGTAGATACTTCGGAAAGTATGTTCTTGTTTTACTTGATGGAATTCTTACTTATTCAGAGGATGAGGAAAAGCATGTGGAACAATTGAGACTGATTTTAAATTTTCTCAGGAAGCATCAGGTTTATGCAAAGTTGAGCAACTGTGAATTCTACGAAGATGGAATTCATTATTTGGGGCATAGTATCTCAGATAAAGGAATATCAATAGACCTTAAAATTCTTGAGGCCATGATAAGTTGGCTTGCTCCAAGAAAGTTAACATGTCTACACTATTTTGTGGGACTTGCAGGATAGTGTAGGAGGTTCGTTGAAGGGTATTTTCCAAGTAAAGTTGAGTCTATGTATAGGCTGAGGAAGCCTGCATGTGAACTTGTAGTCTCGTGAGGAAATGGTCTTTCCTGAAGACAACAAGTAGAATGACCATAGAAAATCATCCTAGTGGTACCCACTAAAATCAAGGCAGGAAACTGCCATGTGCTATGAGAGGGATCTATGACTAAAATCTAACTTTTGAATAGAATAGATTTTGAACTTCATATTTTGAATTTTGTTGTTAATCAAATATTATTAACTGTTTGGCTGTTCTAAAAGGGTGTCAAGATTATATGTTGTATGTGAATGTCCACGTTTTGGGAATCATGTGTAAGATAGGGATGAGTACTCCCCACTTGCAAAATCCAAACAATATGAGGACGATATCATGGTTACAAAATCTGATTTTCTATGGGAGGAAGAATTGTGAATTCAAATTTTGGATTTGACTATTAATGTTGTTAATCATTTGATAATTGGACATTTATCTAGGAATAAAATACATTTCAAAATCCATGATTAAATTTTTATAATGACATATCATATAAACTACATGCTTATATGTAACGTAGGTAAGATGATGAAAACATGTACTAGTTGTACATGGCTCCTCGGAAGGATGTAATTGGATACATAGCTTCTCGAAGGGATGAGCCTGGAATAGGTTTGAAAACCTATAATTGCAATTACTTTTGTAATAACATCTCATATAAACTACATAATTGTATGGAACGGAGGTAAGATGATGAAAATATGTACCAGACGTACATGTCTTTCAGGAGGATGCATTTGAGAAAGATGACTCCTTTGGAAGGATGTACGAGAGTGCATAGCTTCACCCCTATGCCAGCTAGGCACCGGTATACATCACTGGGGACACCCAGGGTGTAAGACATCTGGTTAGACTTCTCTCCGCACACATTCACGCCGTAAGGGGACTATCACGAGAGTGGGGAATCCGTGAAGATAATAACCCCTAGGTATTATGATGTCGAGAAGGGAAGCTCCTGAGCATTGGTAAGCACTTAGAGGAGGTGCTAGGCCCTTATGTAAAGAGCCACCATTAAGCACCCAAGGAGGTGTTAGGCTCTGAAGAGGGGCTAACAAGAACTCAGTCAAGATATTCTACACAGATAAGTATTTGATTACTTGGAAAATCCTTGTTGATTTTTGTGATTATTCATATGCATATGATGCGGTCTATATTTTCAAAAAATATTGTTAAAGGTTGCATCTTATAGAAACAAATTTGACCAGTGAGTTGATTTATTTTTCTATCTGGGAAGGAAGTCCCTGAGCTTGGCGAGCCCTGGAGCAGGTGTTAGGCACTCAAGCTAGAGCTTCCATTAAGCCCCCAAAGAGGTGTTAGGCTTTGGAGCAGACCTACACAATCTCGGTCAAGAGATGCTACACAGATAATGCCAGAGTGTTGGTAAGCACTGAGAGGAAGTGTTGAGCCTTAAGCAGAGCTTCCATTAAGCACCCAGAGAGGTGTTGGGATCTAACGCAGGGAAACAAAATATCAGTTAAGATATGTTACACAAATAATTATTTGGTTTACCTATCAAACTGCTGTTGTGGTTGATTCCTGTAAATATACATGAGCATATGATGCAGCCATGGTTTTGAAAATATTGTTATAGATTGCACCTTATATAAATGAATCTGACATGTGAATTAATTGTTATGGTGTCTGGAAAGGAGGCACCGAGCTTGGTGAGGACCTGGAAGGAGTTTTAGGCTCTGGAGAAGAGCTATCAGATCTTGACTGAAAGATGCTTTCAAGTAATCTGAGGCTTGCATAAATTTGGATACCCTTTAATACACACCCAGGTGTTAGGTGGGGCAGGGTTGTATTAGTCCAGTTGGACACCTGTGGAACCAAAAGAAGATACTTATGCAAGATAAGTATTTGGTTCACTCAACAACTTCTTAATATTTTATGTTGGTATACATGTGCATGTAATTCCTCGATAATTTTTTAAAAAAGTTTTAAATCTGACGCGGAATTGACTCATTACTCGAGGATTGAGCATAGGTATTGTTGGATTGCCAAAGAAATTGGAGATGGTCCAAGCTGTGAAGAAGGATTCTACCGAAGCAAAAAAAGATTCGGTGGTGTGTATTGATGCATGTAATCAAGGACTTGGAGGATTCCGTACGCAGGATAGCAACATAGTGAGACCAAGGAGGAGTTCTAGATCGTACCATTGGACAAGTGAAAATGCAGAATGAGCATCATGATTCCGATGAGGCTACATGGGACCTATAGGATTCCATACAATTGGCATATCCATTTTTGTTTACTCTTGCAGAGCACTGGGGTAGTGCCAGGGTAGCATTTGTCTTGGTTTTGATGAGCATTGAGGATAGTGCTACTGAAGGGGGAGGGGCATGTAACACCTCGGTTTTTGACCTCATTTGCATTAAATATATATGATGTAAATATTGTAATTAGTCATGGTGTGGAGCTAAAGGTAAAATCCCCACCATTGATTTATCGTTTTATGTTTCAGCGATTAAAATCGATGCCGATGGTATTTTGTGCTAACCGGCACATTATAATTTTGGACATCATGTAAATATGCAATTAAATTAAATACCCACACCTAGCTATGTCAATGAAAAATTAAAAGAGATGCGGGCATGATTTCCTAAGGATAAGGGGGGGGTATTTAACCTTTGGGGCCAATGGGGAAAAGCCAAATGTCAATGAAAGAACCCATCAAACTGTCAACCACCTTTCTTGTCTCATTCAACTAATCATTTAAGTCTTCCAGAAATTGGTTGAAGTATTTATTGCATGGGATGGGAAAGGTATGGAAGTCAGAAATTCGAATTTGGGAAAAACCCATTTCTTGGGAAAAACGTTTTTGACTTTTGGGGCAAGTTAACACCCAAAATGCATGCCCATTTGGGCATACATCCAAATTATTCTTCTCCTCATGCAATGGAATATTGGGGGCTATTTTAACTTCACATTTTTTTCTTGTGTGTGTTCTCACCTTCACAATTTTGGGCTCCTTGACGTTTTTCTCACCATCATTCATCCACAATTGGAGCTCTCTCTCTAACGGCTAGAAATTCTTGTGTGTGGCAGCTATGTTGTTGGGTTTGCTGTGTGTGTTTTCCCTCGCATGGGAAATCATTTATTCCTTTTCCTTAGGATGGGGAATTTTTTTTTTGTAATGATGTGTGGTTGGGTCTCTTCCCCCATAATTTTTGCTGCATTTCCCCATCATCTTCCAAGATGGGATTCGTTTTAGTAATGCCCAACGAAATGAGGAAGAGACCACGTTATCTTGGATATTTTTGAGTTTTGTTTTTTGCCATGTTAGGGCCAAAATTTCCCTGGGATACAAATTTCTGTTAGTGGGTTGTTTCACCCACCTTGGAAATTCATTCTATTGCCGAACTATTTTTTCCTCAACCCATAATTTTGTATTTTGTTGTGTATGCATTTGTGCTTTGGTCTAAAGCTACATTTGTGCTTTGGTCTAAATCTGCATTGTGCTGTGTGGAGCATTGTTGTGTTGTCTTGGCTGAGTAAGTCCAAGAATACACCTGTTAGTGGGATGACTGTGTTTAGATGTGGTTATTGGGTTGACAATAGGTGTTTGGCCTTGCTATGTTTAAGTCTGTGTCCCCTAGTTCCTTGTGGAAATCATGCCCAGCTCAGGGGTGGAAGTGATGTTGAGAGAGTAAGGAGCACACTGGCCTATGGTTGGGTGAGACGTTACAGTGAAAAAGCTATTTGCAAGGAAGCTTCTTCTCAAGATAAGTATTCTTGTATTTAACTCTGCAATTGTATTTTCTTTGTAAATTGTCATGAACATGTTAATGCTTAAATGTGTATGCTTCCACTGTAGATTTCGTATCTTATACATCTATGATGTTTTTAATTTTCAAATCATTTTAGATTCATGTATATGTTCATGGGGCTAATTTCCCGGATACGTAATGGTATGGTAGCATCCTCTTCGTCGGTCAGAGGGTCGAGGATGTTACACACTGCATGATGAAGACTAGAATATACTCTCAAATTTGGACAGAAGATGGAGGACATATAAATATTATTGCAATAGATTCTAAAGATCATAAATTCTCATTTGGACCTTCTCTAACATCACATGGTTCAAAATTCAAGTTTGAAGATCATTTACATGCTTTCCTATCAGTGTATTTCAATTATTATACATTGAAGCATTTTCCACCATGTAACTGATCATGTTCCTAATTCATATGATCACATACCTCTTATACCAATGAGAAATATTCGTCTAGACATATGATCAAGAATCACACCTACTTGAGTTTGGAACAGCAATTTTTGTTGTGTTTCATGTCCATTCATGAAGGAGGGTTTTGTTCCCATGAGGTTTTCCGTGTTTCCTTAGTTTACATTGACATATAATAATTGTAATAGGGTGACAATAAGCCTTTTTTTATTGGTCCCTAGTCATATTTTACTCACTCTAATTCAGTATTAAGGAGGGGTGTTAGAATATTAAAAACCCGTCTAGACTTAGGATATAAGTTATTATTCATTTTTTATACTTTCCAACGTGTTAGACTAGGTTGTTTTCCCCGTGTTTCCTTTTTTGGCTCACAAATTGTCATCATTATCCACTTGAGAGACCTTATATATATTCTTCCTTCTTTTATGACAATCCAGAATGGCAAGAGAACTTTGTGCTTTTACGCAACTTTTTCTACTTTTTTCTACTTTTTAGTGGATAAGGATAAAGCATAGTGCCTTTATGGAATTGGAAAGATGTCCAATTTTTAGCCAACACATACTCCATATTTTCCTCTCCAAAATACATCATCTTACTTCTTTTTCATCACTCATTATCTACCATATCTGATTTATCTAAATTGTGAGGTCCTTGACTGAGTTGGAAAGGTGATGTTGCCAATATGTTTTTTTTTGCATATTTAGTAAGTTTGCTTTTGTAAGATACTTGTTTTTCCTTTAGTGAATTCGAATTCTCTATCAGAGATGTATTCATTATTGTGCTGTCATTGTTCAATAATATCATGAAGGATTTTTTTTCTCATGTGTTCTACTCAAATTTTCCTCCTTCTCTACATTCTTTCAAAAATAATTGTGAGGTTTCGTTAATGAACAAGATTCAAGCTTTGATAAATTCTCACACTTGAAAATTCGACCTATGAGCTATGGCTAAGGAATTTAGTGAGAGTGTTTTTGATGACTTATCTCTCAATTTTAACATTTGGACATGATCTCGTGCATGTTCAAGATGTTTGTAATGTTGGATATGCACAATTGATAGAATCAATGCTTTACTCTATTCTGTATGGGACTTGAGGATGTTGCTCCTAATTTATAATACATGGGACATATCCCACATGAAACAAAAAACATAATATACAACGTTGTATATTTAATATCCTTTGTAAGCATTGTTTATGTGTTGTGCACAATGGTAGACTCATGGGATATTTAAAGGAAATACTTGAAACTTGGACTTGGTTGACTATGGTGTTTGGTCAGAACTTGTTAGTTGTATTGATGTTGGGTTTGACCGAATTAATGTTTTGCAGAACCGATCAAAACTAACATTTTGATACTTGAAACATATGCTTGGTGATAATAAGTTACTCGAATTGGTTAGGATTAACATGGGGTTTGACACAATGTTTTTTATTTGTAAAACATTCAATCATGAACCAGGAAAAAATATTATTATTTAACTAAATTATATAATTAATTTATAGTAATCATTTTCATTTATTTTTCCTTGAAAAATAATCAAGTGGCCTTTGCAAAAAAAATCAAAGAGACTTGAACACTAGACTTTGGATTGGAATACATTACGATTTAGAGGACATGACATTTACAAAATTTTACCAAGTTGGTGGTTTGCAATGAAGAGAAACTAACCAAGATAACACAAAAAGGATTTGGAAAAAATACTACTGAATTTTGAACATTCAATAGTGCCTCCTTTGGGATTTTCCATGAATGAGTTGTAGGAAACTAAGAATTTTGGCATATTCAAGTTTAGTTCTAGCATTGAATCTAGCCGAGGATAGTTCTCTCCCTTTCCTTTTTCATTATTGATTCTTAATTGATCACTGTAGCTTGTCCCTATTGAAAAAACAGGAATATGACTAAAAACACACCAATGTCACCATTGCGCGATGGATTCACCATTATTGATATACTGCACCAAACTGAACCGAAAATGAAATTCTCAAAATAGAAGCTTATTGATATACAAATCCTACTCTAAAAAACATAATCTTTTTTATCATCTGTAACTAAACCTCCAATGTAACCATTCTAGTAACCAATCTATTGGTCAATTTCTTCTTCCATCTATGGACACAAATAAGACTAAAAAAAATGAAAAGTATAATAGGAAACGATGTGGGGATTCAAACTTACAACTTAGAAATCGTGTCCTTATAAAATCCAAAACAAAATATTTATGGGTCCAATTTGATTCCATATAAATATAAATTGGATCATCAAAATCATAAGGAAGTCCCTACTATCCATCGATGCATTCCTCATCTCCCATTCTAGAATTGTAAAAAATGGGATTGCTAACCTCTAGAAGCATCCAAAAGATGCAATCTCCACTGTATGAATTCTGATTTTTTTAAATATCAATAACATACTTGTTTCCCTTAAAAAAAGTTTTGAACACTATTAGATTCATGGAAATCAGGCGTAGCAAGGATTCATGAAATTGTTCTATGTGCTTGAGAAACATATGCCTACTTAAAATTCTGAATCTAATCATCAACCTGAAAATTTTCAGGTTCAAATGAATAACTCAAAAACTATTCTTCAAATTGCTGAATTGATTCCTGCAATAAAATATCTTGTCAAAAATTTGAAAACATGTAATCCTAAATATCATCCTTTGTTAAATTATCTTCAAGAAATATAGAAGTATAATCATCACTAACAATTGGAAAATTTGAATTACCAATTATACGAGTTGAAGAGAAACTGAGATATAAAAAATATGCATTAGCATATGAAGAATAATGATATACCAAATATTATATAAGTTTTTCATACACTTATTCCATTTCAATTGTGGAAATTAAGCCGAAGATTAGAACAATTGAACTCAAAAATTTTCTTGAAACTATGCAAGAAACACTCAAGAAGGAGACTAAAAATTGAACAATCCACAAAATGTTGTTGATATTATTTTACATCAGAAATAATTAAATATATATATCGACTTCTCATAAAGTAGATACTCCAAGGATTTGAAAGAATTAGGATGCTATTTGAATTGGTACAAAAGCAGGCTTACTAAACTAGTTAAAATCCCCCATATGTGCATAAAGCACTTTCCAAATAAGTCAAGATGCTCACAAATTTTCTGAATGAGTATGTACAGCTCAGAAGTGATGGAAAATTGAATTTATCATTTTTTTATATGAGGAAAATAAGGGAGGTGATTTGGTGCAAAAAACAAGGCAGACTACGTTAAAACTAGCTTTAGATTTTGTCCTAAAACTACAGAAAAGATGGAAGCTTCTGAAAAAGTAGAACCACACACTTACTAATATGGGAAGACTACATAGTTTTCAGAATCTTATCCAGTATCTTTCTAATTTGTTCCACTAGGTAATTTTTCCAAGTTTGACCTCAAAAATGGTATTTGGTGCAAACTAGCTAGTGTAGGTCCTAGGAAATTAATAAAAAAGATTAATTATTTTATCCTAAATCTTGGGATGGGTTTTGATTATTTCAATACCCCCTATTAATTTTGAATTTATGTATAATATCATAAAAATATAAAAAATATAGGGCCTAGCATCAAGGGTTAGTCAACCTTTACATAATGCTTGTCCATACAAAACAAGGAAAGAGGAAAAACCACAAGGGGGAAGTCCTCTCTTAAACATGGACATGAACAAATCTATATGAAATGTGGTATTGAATATGTATTCACCACATGATCAGATATTCCAAGTAAATACTTGATATTTCTGAAATTATTCTATGAAAACATCTTGGTGAAGATGTCTGTTATTTGCTCAGATGATGCGCAATAGAGAAAATCAATGACCCCATCATGCACAAGTCCTCTAATGTAGTGCATATGGATCACGATGTGTTTGGTTCACTGCCTTAGTACTAGATCAATTTATATTCTAATGGTACTCTATTTTTCATAATAGATGATTGTAGAAGTCTCTGAATCGATCCCAAAGTATTCAATGCAACCACAAACATTGAGTAGTTGCATTCATAGCTCCTATGTACTCTTCCTATGTAGATGAAAGTGCAATTTCAATTTTCTTCTAACTTGACCAGATCATTGGTCCATCTGTAATAATAAACACATATCTATAATTTTATTTCCTATTAGTGTTATCACCTTCCCAATCAGAGTTATTAAAACCAACTAACTCTAGGCAAGATTGTGAAACATAGTGAATACCATGAGTTTTTGTTCCTTGTACAAACTTTAGGATTCTATTGGCTTCCCTTCAATGGAATTCATGCATATAATCCATCTGTTTGGAATCCACACTCACTACATAATATAAATCAGGTCGAGTATGAGTCAAATAAAGAAGACAACCAACCAGTTTCATATAGAGGGTGTTGTTTTCCAATGGAGTTGATTGTGATTCTTCAAGCTTAACTCCTGAAAGGAAATGAGCCTTGCTTGGATTGTAATCCTTCATTATAAACTTATTCAGTAGATATGAATCATACTTGGAATTATGTAACTTGATTCCAATATGTGATTGATAAATTTCAAGCCCCAAAAATTGGCTTAAGAATCCAAAATCTGTCATAGAGAAGGCATGGTTAATTGCACTATTCAAAGAAGCAATTTATTCCTTGGAACTTTCTGTGATAAAAAGGTCATACACATACAATAAAATAATTATTAAATAACCATGAATAATATTCAATTATACATTTGGATCATAATTTCATCTACAATAGTTCAGTGATAGCAAAAAGCCATCAAACTTGGCATACCAAGTTCTAGGAGCTTATTTTATCCCATACAATGATTTCTTCAACCTACACACAAGAGAAATATTAGTCACAAAACCTTCTATATGCTGGATATATATTTCTTATTTCATATCACCATGTATAAAATCACTCTTTACATCCATGTGATGCACTTCCCACTGCTTGGAAGGTGCAATGGAAAAAACTAGTCTTATGGAGTCCATCTTTGCAACTGGTGCAAAGGTCTCGTTGTAGTAAATTATTTAGACTTGGGAGAAGCCCTTGGGAAATATATGTGTCTTATATTTTAGAGAATAAACATTATAATCAGGTTTAGTTTTGAAAACCCACTTACACTTGACTATATTTCTCCCTGAGGGGAGATTGACTAGTTCCCATGTGTCATTCTTTTGGAGAGAATGAAATTCCTCCTTCATGGATGTTTAACATATTGGGTATTCATATGCTTATTCATATGTCTGTGGATCAGATTCAATCATTATAAAACACTTATCAACAATGAAAGGGTCCTTCAAAGAGAGGACACTCTCGAATTGAGATCTAGTCCTCGTAGAATCACTAGGATTCCCAGCTACTTCCCCAACTTATTGAATGGTATTTGATTCCAAATTTGGCCTTGTGGGGATGTTTGGATATGTAATTAAATCATCATTATTAGACATATCAGAATCAAAAATTTCATTAGTTCCTTCACTTACAACCAATGGTGGAGGAGGTGAAGAGGACTCTCCAATTTCTGCTTCTACCATAGGCTCTTCTTCAAACTGAACACTCCATTCAACGAAGGATTTTTGAGTGCTCATGTTAATCAGATTATACCCTTTTTAATATTCAGAATACCCAAAAAATAAGCACTCTTGACTTTGGTGTTCCAAATCCCTCCTTTTATCTAGTGGAATTCTATCCCATGCCCTTGAGCCAAAAATCTTGAAATGAGACACATCTAGTTTATGCCTACTCGAAGCTTCGAAAGGAGTAGCTACATCAAGTTGATTGTGAGGCACCCTAATATATATTTAGTATGCAAAATTTATAGATTCGGCCCAAAATTTTGGTGGAAAATTCTTAGACTCCAACATACAATTAGTCATATCCTTGAGGCTTCTATTCTTTCTCTCAACCACACCATTCTACAGAGGTCTGTAGAGAATAGAGTGTTTGATCTAGATGCTTGAATATTCACAATATTTAATTAATTCATACTTTAAATATTCAACGTCATTATCATATACGACGATCTTTAGTTTCCTCCCAAACTGGTTCTCAACCAAGGCCTTGAAAACCTTGAAGTGATAAAAAACTCCATACTTGAGTTTAAGGAAGTCAACCCAATAGTACCTAGAAAATTCATCTATGAAGGTAATAACATATCTAGATTGACCACATATGAGGGAAAGGACCAACAATGTCACTATGTATGAGCTCAAGAGGTGCATAGGTTCGCTCATGACTAACTCTCTCATAATTATGCTCTACATGTTTTCTTAGAATGCAACCTTGAAAGACTCCTTTGGAAAATTTTATCTTTGGAAACCATGAAACCATAATTTTTTCACACAAATCTGAAAGGTATTTATCATTTAGAAGATAAAACCTCTCATGGAAAATTTTGCATGCTTCATTGGCATGGATGAGGAGAGAAGATTGTTTAGAGAAAGGCATGAAGTGTGAGAACTGATAAAATTTTGGACCATGATCCACAAGACCTTTAGCAATGACTCTACCATTAGCAATATCAGAGATTTCAACTTCAATGGGAGAGAAAACAACCTTCTTAGGAGACCTAGTGTGGGTCATCTGGTAGACTGAAAAGAGATGAGAAACAAGACCTGGGACATACAAAACATTAATGAATGAACCATGGTAAAAATCAATGCTACCTTTACCCTTACTTTCAGTTTCTGAATTATCTCCCATCAAAATATTTGGACCCTTTGAATCATCAACTGATGAGAAGGATTCCTTTGTTGAAACTGGGTGCATAGAAGCTCTAGAATAGATGATAAAGGAAGGATATCTTGCAATGCTTGCTACCAGGGCATGTACTCTCTCTTGGTCTTCGAAACTGGATCCTCCTTCCTTCTTGCTTGTGCCACTAGGAAGGGAGATGTTTCTCTTCTACAAGAGTTGATTCAACATATTTATTTTCTTCTTCATGCAAGAGCTCTCTAGATGAAATCCCTTACCACAGTATGCACACTTGCTACCTTCACCTTTACCTTTCTTCTTCTAAAAGATCTTCTTCTTGGAGTTTTAGCACTCCTCATGAGACTTGGACTTGTCTCCTTTTTTATCTAGAGAATTATTATCCTTCTTATTATATTTCGAATTCACCTTGAAATATCTAGCAACTAAAGCTTGATCTTTGGAAGGTTTTATGGTTCCCATCAAGACCAATTTGTCTTTCTACTGAGTCAAGGATTCCATGCAATCTTTTAGTGAAGGAATATTCCAGTTTCAAACTATCAACTTGAAGGAATGGAAGGTCAAAAAAATACTGAATAATTAGGTCCAAGCTTTGAATGGATGGCCAATATTAGTTGTTCATCTTATTTGTCAATACCAAACTGTTTTAGCTGCAAAACCAATGGTTTGAATTTTGAAAAGTAGACTTGAAAGTATTCCAAGCTACTTGGAATTGATGAAATTATCTCATTATCCAGCTGGTGACCCCTCATATTATCCTTCTTCCCAAAAAATTATTGAATATGCTACAAAAATTCATTCGGTGATGTAAGACCAATACCATTAATATGAAATATAAGGTCTCTAGAAATGTTGAGACATAAGAGACCATATGCCTCATCTCTCTTATTATGTCGTTTGATATTCTCTGTTGCTACATTAGTCTCATATTTAGTTTCCATGGTCACTCTATAGATTCCATTACTCCTCATCAGAATATCCATCCTTTACTTCGATTCAAAGTACTTTAAGGGATTCAATATGATTTGTTGATATTGATCCATTCTTTAGCAACTGCGCCCTTGAACAGATAGAATGCACTCCCAGTGAATGATGCCGAACCTGAAAAAGAAATTTGAAGAGGATAAAAGTATAACTACTAAGTCTTTGATACCATGTGGAATTTAATCCCAAGCTTAGAATAATTGAACTCACAAAATATCTTGAAAATATGCGAGAAACACTCAAGAATGAGACTAAAAATTGAATAGTCCACAAAATGTTGTTGATATTATTTTACATAATCCATCATTAAATAGATATAGGATGATAATAAAGTAGATAATACAATTATTAGAAAGAATTAGGATTCTATTTGAATTGGTACAAACACAACCTTACTAAGCTAGTCAAAATCCCCCATAGGTGCATAAAGCACTTTCCAAATCTGTCAAGATGCTCCAGAAATTTGTTTATCAGTATGTACATCTCATAAATGATGGAAATTTTAATTTATCATGATTTTAGATGAGGAAAATAAGGGAGGTGAGTTGGTGCAAAAAAAAGGGAGTCTACCTTAAAACTAGCTTTAACTTTTTCCTTAAAACTACAGAAAAGATGGAAACTCCTGAAAAAGTAGAATTGCACACTTTCCAATATGTGAAGAATGTAGAGTTGTCAAAATATTATCTAGGATATATCTAATTTGTTCCAGGAGGTAGTTTGGGCAATTTTGTCCTCAAAAATGGAATTGGGTGCAAACTAGCTAGTGTAGGTCCAATTATTTTATCCTAAGTCTTGGGATGGGTTTTTATTATTCCAACATCAATTGCATCCAAATATTCATCCAAGATTTGATCATGAAGTCTTCCACAAGACCGAATATTGTCTTCAATTTTCTCAACATCTATACTAAGCATATGATGCAAGGTTAAAGACCTTCTTTCTCTAAGAATAAAGTTAGATCAGGATGATATTGAGATGTGATGTAAAAAACCTTAGCAAAATCTTTAGATGGTCAAATGTCAATGGGAATAATAAGGTAGAATCTTAGAAATATTTTGTTGAGCTGAGTAATAATATCATCCATCCTTCTTTTCATGGCATATAAATAAAAAGGGTACTACTCATAATATTTGTTTTCACTCCGATACCTCAGGAATATATCATGCAAATCTATCCATGAATCTATTGAATCATCCTCCATATTTCTAGACCAAATCCCAACATCTCCCTGCAAGGACTAGAAAAAGGTTCTCATGAACACATCCTGATGAATGATTTCAAATTTATTTGTGAAACACTGGAAGGAATCCAAGTGTTACTCCAATGTAAAATGGTTTTCTCCATTAAGCTTAGGAAGATATTCTAGAAAATTAGGAAGAAAATCATGGAGGACAAATGAAAGCTTCATAGGTTTATAACATTCTCAGATCTTGGACTGAACTTAGGTAATCTGATTGCAATGTTCAAAAGTAATTGCAGTAGATGATAAATTAACTTTATAAGATATAGGTTGACATGGCTGGTTATGTTCAGTACAAATTGTGATATGTACATCATCTTTTTCATATGATTTAGATGAAAGAGTGGAATCAAGATCAATTATGAAAGAAGAGCAGAATTCTTCTGTTTTCAATAAGGGATATATGATTGAATTGTTATGAACATCAGAATAAACAAAGAAAAAAAATATTTTTTTCACATATAAGGGAAAGGGCCAAAAATAGGTGATGAAATATAAGTTCTTGGAAGAGAATTATAAGTTGATACCTTATCTTTTCATTTGACATCTTTAGTTTGTCAGTTTGGGTCATCCTCCAATGGAGTTTCATGATCGTGGAATCACCATGTGAATGATTTTCAACCAATGTCATGTGTCCATCTCTTGTTCACCATCAAAGTATACAACTACTTAATATCATACCCCTAGGGAATATGAATTCATTCCTCTGCTCCCCGGCAATAACACCCAAAGATGTTAGCAATAAAAGATGCTTTTGACTACAAGAAGAGCATCCTTAGCACATATTGATTATGTATGTGTTTTTAACAATGTGTGGATCAAGGAGACCAGGTTTGGATTGCAATATCATAAGAAAATATTTGATTCATATACTATAAACATAAATATAAGGCCACTAGATACGATGATTAGATACTCCAAAAATAAGGAGAAATAGAAAACACAACTTGTAAGTCATAAACCATTCATCTTGATTGAATAAAAAATCCACACATGAAAAATGATCCTAATCAGAAACCCTTTTTTACTAAGAACAAAAATATTTGAACATAAAATAAAGAATTATTCCATCCATTGCGAATCCTTTACCATTTCCGGATTCTGCAACTCATAACTAAAACGTATACTACATGATAATCATCACATCCACATAGACGAAGAATACAAACACACATGAGATAATATATCTTGAACATTACATTTATTGAATTCTTCGATCATGAAATAAATACATTTGAAAACATATTTTATGTATACAAAATCAAACTATCAAGTCTCGGAATTCAATTCCCAGCCCCCTCGAATTGAACCCCCTTTTACATTCAAAATCCAATTTTAAATAGAACTACAATACCCTATTACAAGATTTAGGAACTAAGATGTAACATGAAACTAAAATTATCTTGAATAAGTTTCACACAATCTAGGATCACTTTCTTTGACTGTCAACACATCATAAACCACTCTTGAAACATGTAACTTCTTGGTAATCTACCAACCATGTTTTCAAAATTTCCTATTCTCCAATAACCCCTTTGAATGTTGACTCAATGCCTAAAATATATAAAATTAATATGATGATAATTCTTTAAAATATTCAACACATCACCTTACTTAACACTTATTATCATCTCCCCTAGAATTATGCTAGAAATGCTTTGTCACCATTGAATAACCTTCCATCTATTCTTTTGAATACAAAAATCTGCATTTACATTATCATATATTTAATCTAGAGTTGATTCTAATGGTATCCAAGAAATATAAAGCTAATATGTATACTGATCTTCTACTTTCAAATATGGAAGTGCATGATTTTGTGCCTAAAAATATGCAATTTATGATAATTTTCCACCTGTAGTCATCAAATGCTAAAGTTCTTCTTGGAAAAATAATCCTTGATCTATGGATCCTTCTCTCTCTAATTTGGAGTTGAAGATATTCCTGAAAGAAAAAAAATAAGAGAAGCATGAGGATTTTTAATTATTTCATGTACTTAATGACCCTGGTGAGCACTTCTGATGGAACTTTTGGGCATTCTACAACATTGAACATTTGGAAGCCATGTATTTTCATGAGACTTGTACATTCAAAAAGTTAGCAATGCTCCTCATGATATGAAGTTTGATTTTAGGATCTTTTCTTTGACGTTTTATATATGGTTCTTTCCTTTAACCTTTATGTAGACTCTGTTGTGTATTGGATTTGTAAGCTGGAGGAATGAAATATGCGTGCTCATCACCTCATGTAAACAA
Source organism: Pseudotsuga menziesii (assembly GCA_001517045.1). Taxonomy (NCBI): domain Eukaryota; kingdom Viridiplantae; phylum Streptophyta; class Pinopsida; order Pinales; family Pinaceae; genus Pseudotsuga; species Pseudotsuga menziesii. The sequence continues at coordinate 460,570 of LPNX011232349.1, forward strand.
TCTTACACTTGGGAACTTTGTTGTGGGATGTGAATTTGCATTGCTAGCTCCATATATGGCAAGGATTTTGTTGATTTGCTCTATTTTTAATGCCTTGACATTTGAGGTTCGGTGACACTTGTGCAATCAGTCTATCTTCTTTTGAAAATTCGACCCATGAGATATGGATAAGGAATTAAGTGAGAGTGTTGTCTATGACTTACTACAATGTCCCAAACTTAGTGACATATGGATCCATCCACTAAATTATTAGATTCTCATAGGTTCGAGTGGAAATTGATTTATTTTGGATTTTATTGGCTTGCAAATTAGTATGCAAAATTAATGTAAAATTTTGAAATGGTGGTGTAGGCCCACAAAGATCAGAATATTTATGTGTATTACTTAATTAATAATGTTTAAATGGTAAATATGATCTAGTGGAGCAGATAAGAGGTTGTATAGGGACCATGTGAGGTGTTTATTTCAAAATATAATGTGCCAAACTTAAAAATCAGTAAAACAAAGGAAAAGAAGGAAAGCAGTAACAAAAAGTAAAAGCAAGGAAAACCAGGAAAGTAGCCATTGCATATTTTTCTGAATAAAAGCAACTACAAAGAATGGAAACATACAAGAAATCAAGAAAGGAATCACCAAAATCTGCAAGGCCTAAATTTGAAAGAGACGATGCACTTGTTGAGAGAATGGTGCCATTACTTGTCATCGATGGTGTAGTGAGGATTTCTCCTCACTGCAAGAGAAAGAACGGCTCCCTTGTGCCTATAAGGCACAAGGGTAGGTTCCTACTCTTAGAAAATAGGAAGAAACGAAATGGAAATAGCATAAATAGAGCAGGGAATTAAACTAAGCTAATATAAACAAGAATAAGTAAACGGAAACTATTGTAAACTAGATCTAGGAGCTAATAACAGAAAAGAAAGAGGGATGAAGCCCTTGTGAACCCCTCTGCAGAAAACGGGTTAGGGTTCCACCTCCTTGAAACCTGCAAGAAACCTAAGCTACTACAATGGCAAACCTGCAAACAATGTCAACAATAGAACCTGCAAATAAAAATAACAATTAGAAAGAAAAAATGAGCAGTAAAGATGGATTCGTAGATGAGTTGGGGTTTGTCGGGGAAGTCTCTGGCAAGAGTTAGGGTTTGGACTAGCGAGGGCTTGAGGCATTCATCCTCCTATCTTGGCCTTCAGCTAGCAGTCTATAGCGGCCTGGGGATGATTTCCCTGCCAGGTTTGTGGGCCTCCTTCAGGGGGCCATGGATTCTCCAGGGCTGGAAGTGCCCACTCAAGTCCATGGGGCTTCTAGCTCGAGAAGAAATCCCAGGTCCGACGAAGGCCTGGGGGGAGGTCCTCCAACCTCCCGGAATGGAAAACAAATAAACATGGGGGAATGCTTCCCACGAACGTCCTCCATCCCCATGATCCAATTCAAATCTGAGGAAGTTAGGGAGAAAATCATATTATGGAAGGAAAAATCTCTCATCGGGAAGTTTGTGGGGATATGGCCGAGGGAAAGAGACCTGATTAAATGGATCAATGGGGTCTGGAAACCGAAGGGGAAATATGACCTACAGTTGGGGTCAAAAGGGGTTTTCATGATCATCTTCTTCAACCAGGAAGATAGAGACAGAATCCTGGAAGGGGGACCATACTTTTTCTTCTCGGTGGGTCTCTTTCTGCGGCCATGGAAGGAGCACTTCAACCCCAAAACATAAGATATGATGGTAGCCACAGTTTGGATCCATCTTTTTTCCCTTTCGCGCGAGTATTGGGACCTAGAAACCCTTCGAGACATTGGAAATAGTCTGGGAGAATTCATAAAGGTCGCAGAACAAACAAGGCTCCAACGGTATACAGCTTTTTCCAGGATTTGTGTCTACATGGACCTGTCACGGGAACTGTCGAAAGAAATCAGCTTAAACTGGGAAGATGAAGAATGGATCCAATCCATTGACTATGAGCAGCTCCCCTTCAGATGCCGGCTCTGTCACGAATATGGTCATTTAGGGAGAAACTGCCCCAGCAACTCCTCCAAGCCGAGCTCCTTGTCCCCCGCTCCCTCCTCCTCGGCTGCTGAGGATGGGTTCACGACGGTTAAGAATAAGCATCGGGGAAAAGGAGGTGGGAAAAATCTAGTTTGCTCGGACCCGATGGCCCATGAGAAACCCCAAGGGAACGCGTTCGAAGTCCTAGCATCAGTTGTGGAGGAAGAGGGGATGCCGCCTCGCTCCCAACCAGAACCCCAGCCTGAGATTCATCCTCCTTCCTCAGAGCCAAGGGATTCCCAGCAGATGGAAGGAGTGGAGGAGGAAGAGGGTGATGACATGGAGTTGGGGCAATTGGACCTGGATGCCATAGAGGAAGAATGCAGAAAGAAGGAGCAAGGATACGTTTCCCGCTGCCAGCTGGAACTTCTCCAAGAAGCCATAATAAAATCAGGAGTAGTGGAATGTTTGGGAATCGACCCAGATGCCCAGAAGGGTAGCAAGAGGAAATATCATGAAGAGGAATTGCGCCAAGGACGAAAGACCAACAAGCAACGAATAGCAGTGGTGGGAGTTAGACTGATTGAATCAGGACAGTACCCTACGATCCAGGCAGCCTTCTCTGAAGCTAAAAAGTTTTGTCAATGAAGCTCATCTCATGGAATATCAGAGGGTGCTGTAACCCTAGGATGTGGAAGACTTTAAATCGAAAGGTTAGACAGGAATCCACAGACATTTTGTTTCTTCAGGAAACCAAATGCAGCTTTGAACACATGTTGACAATCAAAGACAAGATATGGAAGGGAAGCCAGGTTATGGATGTCGATGCAGCAGGACAATCTGGAGGCATTGCTATCCTATGGCACCCCCGATCGGTGGATATTTCCAACTGGAGAGCTAACAAGTTTTCCCTCATGGAAGACTTCTGCTTTCTAGACTCGGGAGTGAGAGGTTCGACTGGAAATATCTATGGACCTAGCAGCTTCCAGGATAAGCAATCCTTTTTGGGTTTCCTTCAATGGCTCCAGGGACTCGCGAGACAGGAGTCTTGGGTTCTTGGAGGAGATTTCAACCTCATTGCCAATATAGAATAGAATAAGGGGGGACGTTGTACTCTGGATAATTTCCAAGAAACATTCAGGGAGTGCCTGGCTCGAGGGCCGCTGGTCGACGTGGAAATGGGAAACGGGTGGTTCACGTGGAACAACAAGAGAGGAGGTGAGCATCTGGTGGCTTCTCGGCTGGACCGTTTCTTGGTTTCAGAAAATATCATGCACAGTACAGGAGATGTTATGGCTGCTGTCCTTCTGGAAAATGGCTCAGATCACTGGCCCATCAGCCTCCACTGGGATGGGACTGGGTCACCCAGAGGGAAACCCTTCAGATTTGAAAGCTTATGGATGGAACACAAGGACTTCAAGGACCTGGTTGGTCAATGGTGGCAGGAGCTTGTCCCCCCCCTAGGGACCATAATGTACCAATTCCAGCAGAAACTAAAAGCTATGAAGTCAAAAATTCGTAAGTGGAATCGGGAAGAATTCAGTAACATCTTCGAGGATAAGAAACAACTACTGATGGAGCTAGACCTCATCAATAGACAAGGCATGGAAACTGGTTGGAGTGAGGAAATGAAAAGAACAAAGAGGGATCTCATGGCGCAACTTGGAGCCCGTGAGAGATAAGAAGGCCTTTACTGGAAGCAGAAGGCTAGAGTGAAATGGCTGAAGGAAGGTGAGAGAAATACAAAATTCTTTCACAATTCGGTGATTCAGAATAGGAACAGCTCTAGAATTCTGAACCTTAAAACCAGAAATGGGGATAGAGTGGAAACCAGGAGGGAGATAGAATCTCAACTCACTCAGTACTTCTCTGAGATCCTCAGGGAAGAGGTGGGTGACAAAAGCAGGAAGATCGAACAAATCACCAGCTTAATTCCCAGAATGGTCAATGCTGATAACAATGAAATGTTGGTCAAGCCTATTGAGATGCAAGAAGTAGAGGAAGCAGTTAACCAAATGGCTCTGGGAAAAGCTCTAGGAACGGATGGTTTCACCTCTAATTTCTTTCATCTCTTCTGGGACCTAATCAAGGAGGAGGTGCTGGCTATAGTGGAAGAATACAGAGTAAAGAAAGAAATCCTAAAATCCTTTAATGCCACGTTTCTCACTCTCGTCCCGAAGGAAACAGGTGTGTCATCCCCGGATAAATTTAGACCTATAGCTTTATGCAGTGTTATATACAAGATCATATCCAAAGTCATTGCTAACAGACTCAAACCCCTCCTCCCGATGCTTATAAGCTTGGAGCAATCGGGCTTTGTGGAAGGAAGACAAATTTTGGATGGAGTGGTTCTGGTTCACGAAGTGCTGCATTCGCTTAAGAAATATAGAACCCCTGGGATGATGATCAAACTTGACATTGCTAAAACCTATGACAAACTCAACTAGCAGTTCATGGAGAAAATGCTAGGGGCGTATGGTTTCTCTCTAGGATGGGTGAAATGGGTCATGTCGCTGGTCTCATCCCCATTCTTTAATATCCTCCTCAATGGATCCCCGACTTCTTCCTTTCAACCCTCCAGGGGCATCCACCAAGGGGACCCTCTATCCCCCTTCTTATTCATTCTCATGGTGGAGGGTCTTAGCCACCTCATAGCTGACCAGGTCAGTCGTGGGGTGATCCAGGGAGTGAAAGTGTAGGAGGGTTTTCCTCCTCAGACCCACCAACAATTCGTGGATGATACCATGCTCATGGGGCACCCTTTAGTCCAAGAAGATAGAAGCTTTAAAAAGTGCCTGGATATTTTTGAGCAGGCCTTAGGCCTAGCAGTCAACCCCAACAAATCCCAGGTTTTCTTTGTAAAACCCCTCTGGCCACCCAGAGAGGTATTCTAAGAGTCTTAGGCTTTTCCAGAGGGAGTCTCCCAACCAAGTACCTGGGCATTCCTTTGGGGCTCGAACGGCCGAAAATAGCAGATTGGGAGGAATTCCTGGACAAATTAAAGCAAATACTTTCCAGTTGGGTCCTTTGTGCCCTTAATTTTCCCAATAGAGTGATCCTGATTAAGTCAATTCTCTAGGCTATGCCGACCTACCTCTTCTCGGTTTTAACTTCCCCGAAGGCCATCCTCAAGCAAATCCGAAGCATTCAACGCAATTTCCTCTGGGGGTCGAGTGGGGAGAAGGCCAAATTATCTCTGGTAAGCTGGGAGGATGTCTGTAAACCTAAGGACCAGGGTGGCCTCGGTTTGAGGGACCCAAAAATAATGTCAGAGACTTTAGGGGCCAAGATTTGGTGGTGATGGGTTTCTCATACTTCGGAACCTTGGGAAAAATTATGGAACGTGAAATATGCGGGGGGCAGGCCTAGCCATGCCTTGATCCATTTCAATGAAAATCCCAATGGCTCTCCCATATGGTTAAAGGCTTTAGCTGAAAGATCTATAATTCAAGAACACAGTTTTTGGTTAATCAGGAGCGACAACCACGTGAAGTTCTGGGATGATGCTTGGAATTAGTTCCCCATCCTGGGAAGAAACCCTAGATGGATCCATATCAAGAAACAAGATCAAGGGCGGGTTAGGATCCTGGTGAACCAGTCATGGCTCCTAGTTCCTCAAGATGACTTCCATAGATGGGAGTTCTCTGTAAAACCTGACCTAATGCTTGAAGACGATTGGGTAGCATTCCTGGAAGAAATCAGTAAACGTTGTCTCAGATCTCAGGAGGGAGCTGATATTCTTTGGTGGGGTTACTCTCCAAAAGGCTCTTTCAATGTCAAAGAGGCCTATAGCATCAGGATGACAAGGAACTAGGAGAAGGAAGACATCTGGAGGAAAATCTGGGAAGTCAACCTATGGCCCAAGGTGGCCCTGTTTGTTTGGTTGGTTGTCAGAAGAAGGATACTCACCTATGATAACCTGCGAAAACGGGGAATTTTTGGCCCATCCCAGTGCTGCTTGTGCCTTCATGTGGAGGACACGATGGGACATATTCTGGATAGTTGCCCCTTTGCAGCAACGATTTGGGATAAGGGGGCGATGATGTTCAGAAGGAGCGACTGGATTCATGGACTCCAATCCCAAACTATCAGAGACTGGAACCAGCGTGCTTTCACTAATCCCATCCTCAGAAACATATGGAACACCTTTCCGGGCATGGCTATGTGGTGCATATGGAAAGAGAGAAATGAGAGGATCTTTCATGGACAACGTAAAAGCTCGAAGGAAATCTGGAATGTTGTGAAAGACAATGTACTCTCCTCCATCAAGTGCATGCAGTGGTAAGAACAGGACAAGTTTATCCCAAGAGCAGAGCTTCACGATGCGGAAAATTGGGCCCTGATCAAACCTAACATCGAATCTCTGAGTTTTTGCGACAAAAGGTGCACCCTGTTAGCACCTGTATTGAACAAAAGCAATATAAGATCATGGGGGGGGGATAAGATTGTGCTGTTTAAATACTTTGGTTTAAAGATATGATACAAAGGTGATGTGATGGTCTAAAAGAGAAGCCAAGTTAACAAAAATCCTAGGCTGTGATCGAAAGAAGGAGCCAATCCATGGCTAATACTCCCTCCGCCTTTCAAAACATGCGAGGAAGATAGCAGAACTTCGGGCCTTTAGCCGCTTGCACAAATCAAGGGTTACAAATTGATTTGGGGATGATCTGCGGTTCATAACCGATCCACCGGGAGAAAGGGCAAGTTAGTTAAAGAAATGGGAGTTGGCGGAATCACATATATTCCTCTCGATCCGACAGTGGAGGGACGGAATCAGATCACATCGGCGGTTGGCATTGATTTCGCAGCCGGAACCTGCGCGGCAGATAAACACCAGAGCTTCCAGCGGAAGGGATGCATGGAGGTAAATCCGATGGCCGAGGATTAAAGACAGCGTGGATCGACGGCTATTTTGGATAGAAGCAATTCCTACTAGGAGGTCCACTGAAAATGTAATCATGGAATTTCTCGAAGAGAATATACTGGATCGATTTGGATGTCCAAGAAGAATAGTGACAGACAATGCCGCTACTTTCAAGTCTAGGAAGATGATAAATTTTTGTCATAAGTATCACATAAGCCTGAATCATTCGACAGCATACTATCCTCAAGGAAATGGGTTGGCCGAATCTTCAAACAAAATTCTGGTAAGGATCATCAAAAAGCTGTTGGAGGAGAACAAAAGATCCTGGCACACCAAACTCAAATATGCTCTATGGGCTGACGGGATTAGCACAAAAAGGGCAATTGGCATGTCCCCTTTCCAACTGGTATATGGAACTGAAGTGATCTTTCCAGCATCATTAGGGGTCCCAGTGATGAGATATTTCCAATATCAGCAAGAAGAACCAAACCACATACAGCAGAGGATAAATCAGATCATTGAGCTAGACGAACGAAGGTATAAGGCCTACAATAAAGTATAGTCACATCAAGAGAAAATGAAAAGTACTTTTGACAGAAGGGTCAAAGAAGAACAATTTCAGATCGATGACCTGGTTCTGAAGTGGGATGCCCCTAATGAAGAAAAGCACGGGAAGTTTGACCCTATGTGGGTTGGACCTTATGTTATTGCTGGATATAGAGGGAAAAATGCATTCTTGCTGGAGTACACAAACGAGGTTCCTCTTGAGAGCAACCCTGTCAATGGGAGATATCTGAAGCATTACCTATCCTAGGGGAGGAAGGTAAAACTTGTATTATAGACTGTATATATTTGCTTTACCAGTAAATAAGTAGGGTAAGCTGAAGACATTTGGAGCTTGCAGCGAAATCCCCAAGGTCCAGGAGGCATATCATTCCTTTCTAAAAACATACATAAAAATGATATATGCACAAAAAACGAAAAATGGTTTTTTTTTTGGAAATTATTATGCGAAGTGAAAAGGTAGGCACCTGGTCTACGAGTTCTTTGATACCTCGCAGGGAGGATATCATCCCCAGATGGACCCAGCTGTTAGCACCTATATTGAACAAAAGCAATATAAGATCATGGGGGGGGGGGATAAGATTGTGCTGTTTAAATACTTTGGTTTAAAGATATGATACAAAGGTGACGTGATGGTCTAAAAGAGCAGCAAAGTTAACAAAAATCCTAGGCTGTGATCGAAAGAAGGAGCCAATCCATGGCTAATACTCCCTCCGCCTTTCAAAACATGCGAGGAAGATAGCAGAAGTTCGGGCCTTTAGCCACCTGCACAAATCAAGGGTTACAAATTGATTCAGGGATGATCTGCGGTTCATAACTGATCCACTGGGAGAAAGTGAAAGTTAGTTAAAGAAATGGGAGTTGGCGGAATCACATATATTCCTCTCGATCCGACGGTGGAGGGACGAAATTGGATCACATCGGCAGTTGGGGTTGATTTCGCAGCCGGAACCTGCACGACGGATAAACACCAGAGCTTCCAGCGGAAGGGATGCGTGGAGGTAAATCCAACGGCCGAGGATTAAAGACAGCGTGGATCGACAGCTATTTTGGTTTCCGGGAGATGAAAATGCACGCGGGATAAGCTTTGAGCCACCCGGCGGAACTCATTATATGCCGCCCGATCCAACGGTTGGAGATCGGAGGGTAATAGATCAACGGCTAGCAATGATTCCAGAGGTCGAACTAGCACGGTGGATAATCTTGGAGAGCCCAGCGGAATTGGGTATGCGACAGAAGATCTGATGGTGCGTAGCTGAAGGGATATCGCATCAACGGGTGGGAGCAATTCCGCTGATTAAAGTTGCTTGACGGATAAAGCGAAGGAGCCCAGTGGAATTGGATGGGTGCCCCATGATCCAACGGCCCGCCTGTAAAGGAAGATCAGATCGACGGCTGTAGATGTTTCTGGGACCCAGAGTTGCATGGTAGATAAAGTCAGACGGCTCGGCGGAAAAGCACACGTGGTGTCCGATCCGAAGGCCAGGAATTTGCACAGAAGAGATCAATGGTCGGAAATGAACCCGGAGGAGAAAGATGCACGGCTGTTAGAGATAAGTAGCGGTTGCGGAAATGAATGCTTCCCACGTGTCTAATTGGGGGTGTCCTATAAAGGCAAAATTGACCTCTCCAGCGATTATTTTATTGCTTGGGACCCGGCTAAAAGGACCTATCGATTTGGGTGCTCCCAGTTGTCAGCACCAGGCTAATTCCGAACACATGCCTCCATAGTGAGCCAGGTAGGACCTTAATCATGTAATTCCTTCACTCAATTATCGTTATAAATTAAGAAATGGATCAACAGGGTGAAGCCTCTGTTTCTGGTTGGGTCCCGGATGAAAGAGAAGAATTCTTGGTAGATAGACACAGGGGTGTCTGCGATCCTTTCTTGTCTACAGGAAATGTGTCAGGAAGCAAAGAGAGGCTGTGGTCTTGTTTCTCGCAAGGGAATGACGTTCTAAATGTATGTAAGTCCTTTTTGTACTTTTTTTCCCTGGAGTAAACCCTCCACTTCCCTGAATTTTCCGAATGGTGCGCAGTAAATTATTCTCCCTCTCAGAGAGTCATTGTGAGTCGGTCCGCGTCGAAGATACTGTGTAAAATTGATGCTTCGGCCATTAGGGGAAATCTTAGTTTACCCAAAAGTTACCCTGTGAACCGTGAGTCTGTAAATGAGTCTGTCCTTGCTGAGTTTTTTTAAAAGTTGCAATGATGACGCTCACTCTCGATTCCTGTCAAGTATCCTAAGGGAAGGTCAGTCCCTTGAAGGCCTTACCTCGCCTTACCCCTTGCACATTTTTAGAATTGAAGTGCAGTGGGTAATGTCTTTGGTTTGTCAAGTGTTAGGTCTAGATTATGACTACCATATAGGTGATGTTATCCTTGGTTTCCTGCTAAAAGTAAATTCTTTAAGTCCCGAGTCCCAGTCAATTCCTGTGCTTAATTTAGACGGATATCTGGCCGAAGCGATCCACCTCCAGTTGATTGAATTTCCCAAGGTCCAGTTTTTTAGGTTTCAAACACACCTGCTTAACATGTTAGTATGTTCTAATGTTACAGAATTGAAGTTCATAAGTACTCTATCCTCTTCTGATTTGCCAAAGCAAATCAACCTGATCGAATTTTCCAATTCGATCATGTCCGAAATATACAGGATGCTGTTTGATCAAGAGTTTCCCCGGGTCCTTGATGAAATGAAATGTTTGATGCAGTCTTCACCCGAGGGGCGGCTGGGAGACTGGTTTTATGTACAGAGATTATACTATTTTTAGAGTGTATGGATTTACAAGTCAGCCTTATAGGTTGCCTTCCTTTTTGACCCCAAGAATTTTTTCTCTAGAGTTTATGAGGCAAAGGTTGTTATCAGAGGAGGAGCATTTCGGTGCTTTCAGAAAATCTTTGAATATTAAATTTCCATTTAAAGTTGGCCCTTTCATTTTTAAAGGAAAAGGTGCCCTGGCATGTATAGAGAGATTGATGGAGAATATGGATTTCGTAAAGGATGTAAATATGAACTATGACCCCCACCAGGTGATATCATTGAGAAAGCAAGCAAACAAAAACAAACCGTTTGAGCATCAAGCTGTTGAAGGGTTAGCTGAAATGGGTAATTTGCTGCAGTTCACTGACAAGTCTAAAACTGAGACAGAGACACATCCCGCATCTCGTTCAGAGACCCAAATCACAGAGGGTGTCAGTGTTGCAGTCAAGAGGAGTTTGGCAGAGGCCGAGAATATGGAAGTGGACGAAGAGACGTCCCGTAAGAAGGTGAAGCTGCTCGAGGGAGGTGATATGGTGAATGAAGAGATGCCCAGTGTTTCCAAAAAGGTTTCCTTGGTCCCCATCAAGACCGTACAGGTCAGTCAGTTTTCTTTTAAAGGTTCAGAAGGTGACGTTAACAGCCCAGAATCCGGTCCCTTGTTTAAATCAAAAGAAGAGCTCAAGACAAGCTACCTAGAAAAGAGGAAGCAATCCCTGGAGGAAACACGAAATCTGCTCCCTAAGGTAAGGAACCTGTACAGTTCTAAAACATCCCTAGTTGCTGCTAGGGATGCTGAGAAAAATACTTTCAAAATGGCCATTGTGAATGATAAGAAAATGTCTACGATAGAAATCTGTCTGGACAAAATCAGTACTCCAGACAAGATTCAGTTGCATAAGCAAACCAGCGACATTCTATATTCAGACCTGTTGCAGGCCATGATGAGGATAAGTAAGTTGCAAGTGTTGGTAGACAAGTTGGAAGTTCAACTAAAGCACGAAAAAGGTCGATAACAAAGCCAATGCCGTTCAAATCAGGAAAATGCAAATGGACATCGCTAGCTTTGACAGTACCCAGGATGTCAAGAAGTTGTTAGAGGAGAAAGACAATGCTCTACAGGTCCTCAAGAAGAAACTAAAGATCCCTGGTTCAGAACACATCCAATCGGCCGAATTGATGGCCTTGCAAGAAGAAAAGGAGAAAATCCATCAGGAAATGATGGGATACAAAGGGAAGGCCGTCGAGCTACAGGAGGAAAAATGCAGATGGGAGGTCGAAAGGGAGGAACTGCTGTCTCAAATATCCGTGTTGAAAAAGGACCAAAATGACGAGAAGGAAATCATGGAGGAGCTGATGAGTCAAAACCCCACTAATGAAGATCTCTCCATTGTGAAAATAGACAAACCACTGGATAACTTCTCTGCTGATGACCTGTTGGTGTCCATGTCCCAGGTAAGTTTAAAAGACGAGGAAATCCGAGAGTTGAGGACTGAGAATGAAAAGGTAAAGGCCGAATTAATCAAAATGAGTGAAAGCAGAAGACAGATCTTGTAGGAAAAGAACAATTGCAGAAGAAGCTCGAGGAGCTAAAGGAAAAATGCATTGGGAAGGTCCCCCTTCAAGGGGCAAAGCATATTATTTGGGATACCCTTACTATAGAGATTACTAAGTTTCGACATTACTTGAGTTTTATTGATGATTTGTGTACAGTGACAGAGTTGGCCGAGCAAAAACTGAAGCTCGTGAATGAACACATGGCGAGAAAACCCCTCTCCACAGCCCAAAATACATTAAATTTCCTGAACTCACTATCGTACCAAAAGATGCACGACATGGGCATAAAAGACCGAATATCAATAGTGCTGTCTGCGAAGAATATCATCCAAAAGCACCAGTTGATGAATATTGTCCAAGACAAGTCCGATGAGTTGGTCGTGCAAGTCAAAGAGTTCAGACAGGAGTTTAGAGAGTTGTTCAAAGACGGATTGCCATCTTTCTGGGACGAAGAAGGTCGGTTGCGCTCATCGGAACATTATCATTAGCTGCTTGTCTGGGCTCGCATGGATCACTCGAAATTTAATAGCATGGAAAAAATCCTGTCAGGGCAAACTATTGTGGACATATTAGCGGAAGATTTCAAAGTCTTACAGAAGTTCACCGTCATCAGAGCCAGGTTACCCAAGAAATCTTATGAAACATATATGGAGCTCGAGGTGACCATTCGAGAGATGATGGAGTGCGACACCCCAAGTTCGGAGCAGTGGAAAGCTGTCGAGAAGTTTGGGAAAACAAAGTATATAATTCCCTCCTAAGAACAGGTGTCATGGTATCGAAGAGCTGATGGGGCAAAGACATGGAGCTGATGGCGCAAAGACATGGAGCTGATGGCGCAAAGGCATGGAGCTGTTAGGCGAAGACGTGGAAGCTGTTAGGCCCAATTTTGTTATTCAGTTGATTCATACTTTGTGATCGGTTAGGAATGGAATTGTAACAACTTCCTAGTGGTGTAGGATTTCGGTTACAAACTCTAATTTACGCCGGTCATTCTGTTATTGATCTGCTGGAGGCAGACTTATTGTTTGATCTATAAATTTGTATCTCTTTTATGAGATGGGGGTTGGAACCCATCAGATGAAGTAATTTGTGGAGAACATGTCGGTCTTATTTTTTACCAAAATGAATGCATGAGAGCTTTTTTTCAGAGATTCATGTATCATTAACATTGCAGTCTGTGCTTTCTTTCTCTGTGTGATTTGTAATTTTCCTTGTGTAACGCTCCATTCTGTTTTTTTTGTCGTATCTGGAACATAGTGTTTGATGTTTAGAATTCATATGCTTATGCTCTATTCATCGTTTCAGGTATTATATGATCTTTTCTACTAAAGTTGATATGGAATTCATCTTAGACGCTCTGTAGTGATGGGATGTTACCTCATTTCTTCTATTTTCACCCTGAAAAATGAGATGACTGTAATTATGTGATTATCTTGCCTTTGAAAAATCCTGTGTATGCATTTTGGGAATATTTTTATATGTATATGACTCCGTTTCCCAATGGATATGTGATTGTTTCAACCAAATAAATAAACCTTTAAATACTGTTACCGTTTGGTCTTGCAATTTGTAAAGTTCATGTTGAGAGATCCCTCTCTGGGAGAGAATACCAATATCTTCCTAAAGTGGTTTTGCTGTTACCTCGGGGTGTACCTTTTACAACCTGGGTACATTCTGAGTGCTAACAAACTGGCGCCGCTGCCGGGGACCGAAGTGCATATCTGCCCCGGGAGAACGACAAAGATTAAGGGAGGTTCCTGTGGGCAAACATGAATTTCAAAAAGAGAAAAAGGTTGTGTATTTTCCCTGGTGACTTCACTGTGAAATTGTCCCAGAATTCAAGAACGACATTCTGGCTTCAAGAAGACATACACGAGGTAACTCTAATAACGAAATATTAAAAAGTTTTGAGAATCCAGAAAAGTTGTTTAGAAGAAAGAATAAAGAGGGGGCATATTTTCCTTTGTTTGGCTCCTCATCATTGCCAGATTCTCATACTGATACAGAAGGGGGAGTCAGTACTGCACATGCCCTGTTGATAACTAGATCCGAATCCGACCTCAAAGACCCTGAACTTGATCCTCATAAGGGAGAATCCTATTTGTTAGACTCCTTCTGGAGTGGCCTGCAACAGACCTCTAAAACCAAAACATCTTCCTCTGTGCATCCTCTAAGCACTTCAGTTCCTGTAAGCCTGCCCAGACCGATGGCCGCTAGGTTTGCCCCCTTGCGTTTGCCTGCTGTTTTACATGATCTTGCCCAAAATTATTCTTAGAGAATTTATTTCTTTGATGGGGAAGGTGATGTAACTGCAAAACAGCATGTTGCCAAGTTTGAAGACTTCATTGACCTGGAGGAAGTAGACTACCCTAATGTTACCATGAGGTTATTTTCCCAAAGTGTGTCTGAAGAGGAGAAAAAGTGGTTTAAGGACCTTCCACAAGGGTCTATTGTAAATTTTCAGGCCTTTCAGAATGCATTTTTGGATAGGTGGGATGATAAACTGAATCCTCTGCAACTTTTGTCTCAGTATAATGGTCTCAAGAAAGGAGGTTTTGAGTCTGTTCATGAATTCTCAAGTATATTCATGAGGGCTTATAACTCTATTCTAGAGGATATAAAGCCTTCTCCCACAGCTGCTAAACTGCATTATGCTGGAGCTTTTGATAATGATTTTGCTTTTTCACTGCGGGAGAGGAAATCAGCAACCCTTGCTGCCATGTTTACTGATGCCCTATAGGTGGAGGCTAACATGATGGCAAGTGGAAAGATGAAACACAGAGATGTGGATAGGAGGAGGAAAGAAGAAAATGTACCTTCTGCTTCATCTTCTGCTGTAGATGTTAAGTTTGACATAATGCTGAAGACTATGGAGAAGTTGATGGATAAGTTAACCATGGATGCTAGGCCTTTCAATAGAGAGCAAGGGGATCCCCAGATCAGGAATCCAAACTTCAGAAGACCAAATCTCCCTGTTCCCCCTCAAAATAGACAAAGAGACTAGAGGAATCCAAGAAACCAAGAAGAACAGCCCATTCGCCCACCTTTCCCTAAAAATTATGTTGGCGACGAAGAAGATCCACCGAAAAATGAGATCCACCTGTTCGGGGAACAAGATTCAGAGATATATCTCACTAAAGAAGAACATAATATGTTTGCACAGGAAGATGCAAATGAAGAATTCGAAAACGAATCATATCAGAGAGGTTATTTACATGCAATGGATGACGTTCAAAGGAAAATGAAGCTAAGGAACAGAGATGTTCCCATAAATAAAGGGAAGGAAAATCCAAATCAGCCTTCGTCTAGTTCTTTAAATGTAGAAAAAGGAAAAGAAACACAACAAGAGCCCTTTGTGAGTAGAGAAGTTCATAATGATGTACAAAGGGATAAAGTAATAAAAAAGGAGACTTCGATTGAGGTAGAGAAGATTAGTGCTGGTTTTAACCTGCAAAACGAGTTGTCTAAACTGAAGATCTCTGTTCCATTTAATGAGTTGTTGAGAAATACTGAATAGAGAGATACTATTTCAAAAATGGTCAAAGACCAAGGTGAAGGGCAGGCTGACATTTTAAATTTGAATGATGATAATCCTGCCATATCATTTGGATCAAAAGCTGAGAATTTAGAGGGTGAAGAGGTGCCTCCTTTCTACTTAAGTCTAAAGGTGCTCGACAAAGTGGTCCACAATGCCATGTTGGATTCTGGGGCGTCACATAATCTGATGCCCAAAGGAGTGGTAGAAAGTTTAGGATTGGAGGTAACAAGGCCCTATAAAGATCTGTACTCTTTTGATTCCAAGAAGGTAAAATGTCTGGGACTAATTAAGGACATGGTGGTAACCCTGAACAAACTGCCTTCTAAGACCATAGTCATGGATGTTGTAGTGGCAGACATCCCACCCAAATTTGGGGTATTGTTGTCAAGATCTTGGACTTCCAAGTTGAAAGGAAGCTTGCAGATGGACATGTCATATACTACCATCCCAGTTCCAGATGGGAGCAGAAGACTGTATAGCGAAAAGAGAACTCCTTATGTGGTTAGCAGTCAAGATAAGCCCGAAGTTCATCATATATATGCTGTTGACACTGATTTGGGATCTTCCATCTTCTTTAATGATGCTACCCCCAATGATTTGGAAGGTGCATTGCAAAAGAAATCTAAAGAACAGGAGAAGTACGAGGTGAATAAAGAAAAATAATTTTTGGAACAGCAAGCTCTGGAAGTAAAACAGAAAAAAGAAGGCCAATGGATTATGTATTTTGATGGATCTGTTGCGAAGGTTGGTGTCGGGGCTAGTGTCTACATCATTTCTCCTATTCATGATTTCAAAGCTTTGTCATACAAATTACTATTTGAGTGCACTAACAATGTAGCAGAGTATGAGCCCTGTTATTAGGGTTACATGCTTTGAAGGGTCTAGGGGCTCAGAGGGTCAAGATCTTGGGCGACTCCGAGTTGGTGATAAATCAAGTAAATGAGAGTTATCAAACTAAGCATCCTCAGATGAGGGCTTACAGAAATGAAGTATGGGATATGCTTGGCAACTTCTTTACAAAGTATATAATTCAGGTGGTTCCCAGGGTTGACAATATGGTGGATGATTCCTTAGCAGTAGCCGCTGGAAAATTTGAAACTCCAATGACTAGTCAAAAGGAATACCAGGTGGATATTTTGAACAGACCTTCTATCCCTGACAATTAAAAATACTGGCAGGTGTTCGAAGATGATATGCAGATCCGAAGATTTCTAGATTTGTCAGGAGATTTTGTGAATACTCAGGTTGAAAATGAAAATGGAAATGATAAGAACCCCGAAGAGGATGAAGAAATTGAGTCAGAAGAGGACACTAAGAAGTTGAGGAAGACCTTGGGAGGTAAAGATATCATCCAGCTCAAAAACAATTTCATACCAAGAGGCCTGATCCCTTTAGAAAGACTCTTTGATCAAAATGATGTTGCCAAGAACCCCAAAGTGAAACCAGTTGGTGATGCAGTTGAAGATAAAAATATTGGCACTGAGGAAAATCCTAGAATCATAAAACTATCCAAGAAGCTGCCTGAAAGGGAGAAAAGGGAATATGTGGAGTTGATGAAAAGGTACACAAATGTGTTTGCCTGGAGTTATGAAGACCTCAAAGAATATGATACATCTATCATACAGCACACTATTCCTATAAAGCCTGGAGAGAGGCCTTTTAAGCAGAAGCTCAGGAGGATCAACCCTAAATTGATCCCTATCATTGAGAAGGAAATAAAGAAGTTATTTGAGGCTAAGATTATTGTAACCCTCCGATTTTCTAAGTGGGTTGCAAATTTGGTCCCTGTCAGAAAAAGGAGTGGAGAGATAAGGCTGTGCATAGATTTTCGCAATTTGAATAAAGTCTCCATGAAAGATAACTATCCCCTACCCAAGATGGATCACATGCTGCAGCAAGTGGTGGGAGCTGAAAGGATTTCGATGCTGGATGGCTTCTCCGGGTATAACCAGATCAAGGTGTTACCAGAAGATCAGGAGAAGACTACCTTTACTACACCATGGGGCACTTTCATGTATGCAAAGATGCCTTTTGGTTTAATGAACGCAGGAGCCACTTTCCAGCGAGCTATGGACATCGCTTTTGCAGGGGAAATTGGATTTTTTGTGGTGATCTACATGGATGATATCACAGTCTACTCTAAGTCCGACAGAGAACACCTACATCACCTTGAGAAGGTTTCCATGAAGTGCAGGAAATACGGTATATCTCTGAATCCGAAGAAATCTAATTTTGCACTAGAGGAAGGAAAGCTGCTAGGCCATATAATATCCAAAGATGGCATAAAGATTGATCCTGAGAGAGTAATTGCAATCCTGAAAGTGGGAGAGCCCAGAAGCAAAAAGGAGGTACAATCATTTTTGGGACAAGTAAATTTCTTGAGGAGATTTATACCAAGCTTTGCCGAGATTTTAATGTGTATCACTAATATGTTAAAAAAGGGTCATGAAATAAAGTGGAGTGCAGAAGCCAAGGAGTCATTTTGGGGAATCAAGAAAGCTATTTCAGAAGCCCCTATCCTGGTAAGTCCAAATTTTTCCAAAGAATTCTCAATATTTTCCTATGCTTCGGAGCATACTATAGCAGCAGTATTATTGCAGAAGAATGACGAAAACCAAGAACAACCTATAGCTTTCTTCAGTAAGATACTTCGGGATGGAGAATTGAAATATGACATCATGGAAAAGCAAGCCTATGCTTTAGTTAAAGCATTAAAAGATTTCAGAGTGTATGTTCTGCATTCACATGTAATTGCACATGTCCCAACCGCTGCTGTGAAAGCAATTTTGACCCAACCTAATCCAGAAGGCAGGAGAGCCAAATGGATAGCTACCTTATTGGAATATGACCTAGAGATAAAGCCCACGAAGTTGATCAAAGGATAAGGATTGGAAAAGATGATGACAAACTCAAATTGTGAATCTCTGCAAATAAATTTCTTATCTCATCAACCTGATCATTTAGATATAGATATAGAGGTGATGGTTGATTTTGTAACTTCTCCATGGTATTCTGATATTGTATTTGTCCTCCGCAATCTGCAAGCACCAGAAGGATTAAGTAAGTCAAGAGCAAGATCTGTGAAGTTGAAATCTGCCAAATTTTGTATCATAAATAAATACCTCTATTGGAAAGACCCTGGAGGGGTCTTGCTAAACTGTCTCTTGGAGGATGAGGCCCAGCAAATTACAAGAGAATTTCACAGGGGAGATTGTGGAGGACATCATTCCTGGAAGGTGACAGCCAACAAAATACTAAGAGCTGGTTATTATTGGCCTACATTGTTCTCATATGTATATAAAGAAACCAGCAAATGTCATCAATGCCAAATTTTCGACGGTAAGAGAAAAGTATTACCTCTTCCTCTGAATCCGATAACAGTAGAGGCACCTTTCCAGCAATGGGGTTTAGATTTTATTGGAGAAATAAACCCCAATTCATCAGGTCAACACAGGTGGATTTTGATGGCTACAGATTATTTTACCAAATGGATAGAAGCAATTCCTACCAGGAGGGCCACTGAAAATGTAATCATGGAATTTCTCGAAGAGAATATACTGGCTCGATTTGGATGTCCAAGAAGAATAGTGACAGACAATGCCGCTGCTTTCAAGTCCAGGAAGATGATAAATTTTTGTCATAAGTATCACATAAGCCTGAATCATTCGACAGCATACTATCCTCAAGGAAATGGGTTGGCCAAATCTTCAAACAAAATTCTGGTAAGGATCATCAAAAAGCTGTTGGAGGAGAACAAAAGATCCTGGCACACCAAACTCAAATATGCTCTCTGGGCTGACAGGATTAGCACAAAAAGGGCAATTGGCATGTCCCCTTTCCAACTGGTATATGGAACTGAAGTGATCTTTCCAGCGTCATTAGGGGTCCCAGTGATGAGATATTTCCAAGATCAGCAAGAAGAACCAAACCACATACAGCGGAGGATAAATCAGATCATTGAGCTAGACGAATGAAGGTATAAGGCCTACAATAAAGTACAGTCACATCAAGAGAAAATGAAAAGTACTTTTGATAGAAGGGTCAAAGAAGAACAATTTCAGATCGATGACCTGGTTCTGAAGTGGGATTCCCCTAATGAAGAAAAGCACGGGAAGTTTGACCCTATGTGGGTTGGACCTTATGTTATTGCTAGATATAGAGGGAAAAATGCATTCTTGCTGGAGTACACAAACGGGGTTCCTCTTGAGAGCAACCCTGTCAATGGGAGATATCTGAAGCATTACCTATCCTAGGGGAGGAAGGTAAAACTTGTATTATAGACTGTATATATTTGCTTTACCAGTCAATAAGTAGGGTAAGCCGAAGACATTTGGATCTTGCAGCGAAAGCCCCAAGGTCCAGGAGGCATATCATTCCTTTCTAAAAACATACATAAAAATGATATATGCACAAAAAACAAAAAATGTGTTTTTTTTTGGAAATTATTATGCGAAGTGAAAAGGTAGGCACCTGGTCTACGAGTTCTTTGATACCTCGCAGGGAGGATATCATCCCTAGATGGAGGCAGCTGTTAGCACCTGTATTGAACAAAAGCAATATAAGATCATGGGGGGGGATAAGATTGTGCTGTTTAAATACTTTGGTTTAAAGATATGATACAAAGGTGACATGATGGTCTAAAAGAGCAGCCAAGTTAACAAAAATCCTAGGCTATGATCGAAAGAAGGAGCCAATACATGGCTAATACTCCCTCTGCCTTTCAAAACATGCGAGGAAGATAGCAGAAGTTCGGGCCTTTAGCCGCCTGCACAAATCAAGGGTTACAAATTGATTCGGGGATGATCTGCGGTTCATAACCGATCCGCCGGGAGAAAGTGCAAGTTAGTTAAAGAAATGGGAGTTGGCAGAATCACATATATTCCTCTCGATCCGACGGTGGAGGGACGAAATCGGATCACATCGGTGGTTGGGATTGATTTCGCAGCCGGAACCTGCGCGGCGGATAAACACCAGAGCTTCCAGCGGAAGGGATGCGTGGAGGTAAATCCGACGGCCGAGGATTAAAGACAACGTGGATCGACGGCTATTTTGTTTTTTGGGAGATGAACATGCACGTGGGATAACCTTTGAGCCACCCAGCGGAACTCATTATATGCTGCCCAATCCAACGGTTGGAGATCGGAGGGTAATAGATCAACGGCTAGCAATGATTCCAGAGGTCGAACTAGCACGGCGGATAATCCCAGAGTGCCCAGCGGAATTGGGTACGCGACAGAAGATCCGATGGTGCGTAGCTGAAGGGATATCACATCAACGGCTGGGAGCAATTCCGCTGATTAAAGTTGCTCGACGGATAAAGCGAAGGAGCCTAGTGGAATTGGATGGGCGCCACATGATCCAACAGCCCGCCTGTAAAGGAAGATCAGATCGACGGCTGTAGATGTTTTCGGGACCCAGAGTTGCACGGTAGATAAAGTCAGACGGCTCGGTGGAAAAGCACACGTGGTGTCCGATCCGAAGGCCAGGAATTTGCACAGAAGAGATCAACGGTCGGAAATGAACCCGGAGGAGAAAGATGCACAGCTGTTAGAGATAAGTAGCGGTTGCAGAAATGAATGCTTCCCACGTGTCTAATCAGGGGTGTCATATAAAGGCAAAATTGACCTCTCCAGTGATTATTTTATTGCTTGGGACCCGGCGAAAAGGACCTGTCGATTTGGGTGCTCCCAGTTGTCAGCACCAGGCGCATTTCGAACAGACGCCTCCGCAGTGAGCTAGGTAGGACCTTAATCCTGTAATTCCTTCGCTCAATTATCATTATAAATTAAGAAATGGATCAACAGGATGAAGCCTCTGTTTCTGGTCGAGTCCTGGATGAAAGAGAAGAATTCTTGGTAGATAGACACAGGGGTGTCTGCGATCCTTTCTTGTCTACAAGAAGTGTGTCAGGCAGCAAAGAGAGGCTATGGTCTTGTTTCTCGCAAGGGAATGACGTTCTGAATGTATGCAAGTCCTTCTTGTACTTTTTTTCCCTGGAGCAAACCCTCCACTTCCCTGAATTTTCCGAATGGTGCGCAGTAAATTATTCTCCCTCTCAGAGAGTCATTATGAGTCGGTCCGCGTCGAAGATATTGTGTAAAATTGACGCTTCGGCCATTAGGGGAAATCTTAGTTTGCCCGAAAGTTACCCTGTGAACCGTGAGTCTGTAAATGAGTCTGTCCTTGCCGATTTTTTTTAAAATTTGCAACGATGACGCTCGCTCTCGATTCCTGTCAAGTATCCTAAGGGAAGGTCAGTCCCTTGAAGGCCTTACCTCACCCTACCCCTTGCACATTTTTAGAACTGAAGTGTAGTGGGTAATGTCTTTGGTTTGTCAAGTGTTAGGTCTAGATGACGACTGCCATGTAGGTGATGTTATCCTTGGTTTCCTGCTAAAATTAAATTCTTTAAGTCCCAAGTCCCAGTCAGTTCCTGTGCTTAATTTAGATGGATATCTGGCCGAAGCGATCCACCTCCAGTTGACTGAATTTCCCAAGGTCCAGTTTTTTAGGTTTCAAACACACCTGCTTAACATGTTAGTATGTTCTAATGTTATAGAATTGAAGTTCATAAGTAATCTATCCTCTTCTGATTTGCCAAAGCAAATCAACCTGATCGAATTTTCCAATTCGATCATGTCCGAAATATACAGGATGCTGTTTGATCAAGAGTTTCCCCGGGTCCTTGATGAAATGAAATGTTTGATGCAGTCTTCACCCGAGGGGCGGGTGGGAGACTGGTTTCTGTACAGAGATTATACTGTTTTGAGAGTGTATGGCTTTACAGGTCATCCTTATAGGTTGCCTTCCTTTTTTACCCCAAGAATTTTTTCTCTAGAGTTTAGGAGGCAAAGGTTGTTATCAGAGGAGGAGCATTTCGGTGCTTTCAGAAAATCTTTGAATATTAAATTTCCATTTAAAGTCGGCCCTTTCATTTTTAAAGGAAAAGGTTCCCTGGCATGTATAGAGAGATTGATGGAGAATATGGATTTCGTAAAGGATGTAAATATGAACTATGACCCCCACCAGGTGATATCATTGAGAAAGCAAGCAAACAAAAACAAACCATTTGAGCATCAAGCTGTTGAAGGGTTAGCTGAAATGGCTAATTTGCTGCAGTTCACTAACGAGTCCAAAACTGAGACAGAGACACATCCCGCATCTCGTTCAGAGACCCAAATCACAGAGGGTGTCAGTGTTGCGGTCAAGAGGAGTTTGGCAGAGGCCAAGAATATGCAAGTGGACGAAGAGACGTCCCGTAAGAAGGCGAAGCTGCTCGAGGGAGGTGATATGGTGAACGAAGAGATGCCCAGTGTTTCCAAAAAGGTTTCTGTGGTCCCCATCAAGACCGTATAGGTCAGTTAGTTTTATTTTAAAGGTTCAGAAGGTGACGTTAACAGCCCAGAATCCGGTCCCTTGTTTAAATCAAAAGAAGAGCTCAAGACAAGCTACCTAGAAAAGAGGAAGCAATCCCTGGAGGAAACACAAAATATGCTCCCTAAGGTAAGGAACCTGTACAGTTCTAAAACATCCCTAGTTCCTGCTAGGGATGCTGAGAAAAATACTTTCAAAATGGCCATTGTGAATGATAAGAAAATGTCTGAGATAGAAATCCGTCTGGACAAAATCAGTACTCCAGACAAGATTCAGTTGCATAAGCAAACCAGCGACATTCTATATTCAGACCTGTTGCAGGCCATGATGAGGATAAGTAAGTTGCAAGTGTTGGTAGACAAGTTGGAATTTCAACTGAAGCATGAAAAGGTCGAGAACAAAGCCAATGCCGTTCAAATCAGGAAAATGCAAACGGACATCACTAGCTCTGACAGTAACCAGGCTGTCAAGAAGTTGTTAGAGGAGAAAGACAATGCTCTATAGGTACTCAAGAAGAAACTAAAGATCCCCAGTTCAGAACACGTCCAATCGGCCGAATTGATGGCCTTGCAAGAAGAAAAGGAGAAAATCCATCAGGAAATGATGGGATACAAAGGGAAGGCCGTTGAGCTACAGGAGGAAAAATGCAGATGGGAGGTCGAAAGGGAGGAACTGCTGTCTCAAATATCCGTATTGAAAAAGGACCAAAATGACGAGAAGGAAATCATGGAGGAGCTGATGAGTCAAACCCCCACTGATGAAGATCTCTCCATTGTGAAAATAGACAAACCACTGGATAACTTATCTGCTGATGACCTGTTGGTGTCCATGTCCTAGGTAAGTTTAAAAGACGAGGAAATCCGAGAGTTGACAACTGAGAATGAAAAGGTAAAGGCCAAATTAATCAAAATGAGTGAAAGCAGAATACAGATCTTGCAGGAAAAGAATCAATTGCAGAAGAAGCTCGAGGAGCTAAAGGAAAAATGAATTGGGAAGGTCCCCCTTCAAGGGGCGAAGCATATTATTTGGGATACCCTTACTATAGAGATTACTAAGTTCCGACATTACTTGAGTTTTATTGATGATTTGTGTACAGTGATAGATTTGGCCCAGCAAAAACTGAAGCTCGTGAATGAACACATGGCGAGAAGACCCCTCTCCACAGCCCAAAATACATTAAATTTCCTGAACTCACTATCGTACCAAAAGCTGCACGACATGGGCATAAAAGACCGAATCTCAATAGTGTTGTCTGCGAAGAAGATCATCCAAAAGCACCAGTTGATGAAGACTGTCCAAGACAAGTCCGATGAGTTGGTCGTGCAAGTCAAAGAGTTCAGACAGGAGTTTAGAGAGTTGTTCAAAGACGGATTGCCGTCTTTCTGGGATGAAGAAGGTCGGTTGCGCTCACCGGAACATTATCATCAGCTGCTTGTCCGGGCTCGCATGGATCACTCGAAATTTAATAGCATGGAAAAAATCCTATCAAGGCAAACTATTGTGGACATATTAGCGGAATATTTCAAAGCCTTACAGAAGTTCACCGTCATCAGAGCCAGGTTACCCAAGAAATCTTATGAAACATATATGGAGCTCGAGGTGACCATCCGAGAGATGATGGAGTGCGACACCCCAAGTTCGGAGCAGTGGAAAGCTGTCGAGAGGTTTGGGAAAACAAAGTATATCGTTCCCTCCTAAGAAAAGGTGTCATGGTATCGAAGAGATGACGGGGCAAAGACATGGAGCTGATGGCGCAAAGACATGGAGCTGATGGCGCAAAGGCATGGAGCTGATGGCGCAAAGGCATGGAGCTGTTAGGCGAAGACGTGGAAGCTGTTAGGCCCAAGTTTGTTATTCAGTTGATTCATACTTTGTGATCGGTTAGGAATGGAATTGTAACAACTTCCTAGTGTTGTAGGATTTCGGTTACAAACTCTAATTTACGCCGGTCATTCTGTTATTGATCTGCTGGAGGCAGACTTATTGTTTGATCTATAAATTTGTATCTCTTTTATGAGATGGGGGTTGGAACCCATCAGATGAAGTAATTTGTGGAGAACATATCGGTCTTAATTTTTACCAAAATGAATGCATGAGAGTTCTTTTTCAAAGATTCATGTATCATTGACATTGCAGTCTGTGCTTTCTTTCTCTATGTGATTTGTAATTTTCCCTGTGTAACGCTCCATTCTGTTTTTTCTGTCGTATCTGGAACATAGTGTTTGATGTTTAGAATTCATATGCTTATGCTCTATTCATCGTTTTAGGTATTATATGATCTTTTCTACTAAAGTTGATATGGAATTCATCTTAGACGCTCTGTATTGATGGGCTGTTACCTCATTTCTTCTATTTTCACCCTGACAAATGAGATGATTGCAATTATGTGATTATCTTGCCTTTGAAAAATCCTTTGTATGCATTTTGGGAATATTTTTATATGTATATGACTCCGTTTCCCAATGGATATGTGATTGTTTCAACCAAATAAATAAACCTTTAAATATTGTTACCGTTTGGTCTTGCAATTTGTAAAGTTCATGTTGAGAGATCCCTCTCTGGGAGAGAATACCAATATCTTCCTAAAGTGGTTTTGCTGTTACCTCAGGGTGTACCTTTTACAACCTGGGTACATTCTAAGTGCTAACACACCCCTTCCAGCCCTTCCTCCTGGATGGATCCCCCTCCAGGCGTTTTCAAACTAAACTTTGATGGCGCCTCTCATGGCAACCCAGGCCAGGCGGGGTTTGGAGGTCTGGTTCGTGACCATGAAGGTCGTATCAGAATTGTGTTCATGGGTTCTATTGGGGAGGACACCAACAACTCCGCCGAATTGGAAGGCCTCCTTCATGGAGTGGAATTGTTGATCAGGAAGGGTATTTTCCCTACAATAGTCGAAGGAGATTCCAGTGTTCTAATTGCTGTGGCCAATCGTCTAAGGAGCGGCCAAAGGACTGAAAAAATTTCCCCGAGCTGGTGTCTAGCCTACAGATTGGAGTGTTTACGTGTCCTCCTCCAGGCACATCCTGCCACATCCTTTCACCACGTCATGCGTGAAGTGAACAAGGTGGCCAACTGCTTGGCTAACGTTGGGGTGGAATGTGGAGTTGGTCTTCGATGTGACCGACTTGATGTTTGCGCTGAGGAAGGATGGGCCCAGCAATGTCGTCACATGGCCATCATGGATTTAAATGAGACCATCTAGGTGGAGGCTCGCTCGGATGGAAGAACAGGTGGGATGAGGAGGCACAAGCACGCCCGCATACATCAGTCCTAGTGCAGATGAAAATGGGTGGCGAAAGGAGAGGCCGGTGCTGGGTGAGGTTCCCCCTCATCATTCTGCATTCCGGCATAAGTTTTCTCATGCTTGGCTCTGTTAGCAGGGATAATTGTTCGGGTAGGAATAATCAACGCAGGACGGACGCTCGAGGGATCATGATGGCCATGACACAGACTCCCTGTAGGGATGAGTACGATCTCACGAGCGACCACCCATTAAAGCCAGGATCCCAAGTGATTGTTTTCATCAAAGCTTTCACCAAAATTAGCCTGTTTGTGTCTCAGCCCACTGTTAGGACTAGAGCGGTTAAGCTTGGCTCTACAAAAACGTCCCTCTGTTGCTCTGTGTGGTGGTTCTCACCCTTGGATCTTCTCGCTATGGCCCCCAAACGACATTATAGGAATGCCATAGAGATGGTTGTCACCCCTAGTCCAAAGCGGATCACTGAGAATTTTCCCAAACGCCTGACTCGTCAGGCGACACGCATGTAGATTCTTTCCCAGGAAGAGGCGGACCGCTACAAGGAGCAAGTCCCACTTAGAATTCGACAAGAGGTTGATAGGGTGGTGGAAGGGCTCTGGGTGGAAGCATAGGCCATGCCCAGGGAGAACTTGCATGAAGAGGTTGCCGATTGGGTCTTAGACCCGGGTTCCACAGCGGGTTGAGCCTCCGTATATGATCGAATGCTTATGACCTATTGGGTTACTATTCACCTAGTCGGGCACTCTGCCTCGATGCGAGAAGCCAAACAGGAGGGGGATGAGGAGCCTATCCCTTTCTGGAAGGAACACAACGTGGAATGCCATACCATGCATCACAAGCTGGACGCTCTTGCTGCCCGCTTGGGTTTTCCTTTTCATCCAGCGGACCATCGAGCGCTGGAACCCACCAGGCCTCGGGAGAATACTGGTCGCCACGTTCAGGAAAGCCCCGGAGCTACCAGGGAGGTTCGAAGATCAACTGGTCCCATGATGCCATCACCATCGCCGGTCTCAGGTATGCATCCCCTGGTGGCTGGAATCCCCCCTGCTGCTGCTCCTCGCGGGTTTTCCAGCCCCTCTAGTGGCCCGCAAACCTTCTCTCAGTTTCGGTCCCTCTGTTAGTGATGGATTCGACTTTCAGATCAGTTTTTGCCACTCTGCATATTTCTCTTTGTTTTGATGATGTGTATCAGACTTTTATGTATAATCGAGATAGTGCCCGACAGTATATTTCTATCTGCAGAATAGATGGCGATAATATTTTCAATATGATTTTTTTGTGGGTGGGGATTCCTTGTAATAGGTGCAGGATCTATCACAGAAATGGGAAGAACAGAGGGAGAAATAGGATATGGGAACTCACTGTAATTTTTTGGTCAAAAAATTCTGTTCAAATCCAAGTCGGGATGCCTCTGGCCCGGACTAAGGTTCCCCCGTTTTGGGACCAGCCATAGCCGTCTCTCTGCTCTGTAATATGGACTCTGTATAGTAATATAATGTTTTATTTACAAAAAAAAAAACAATTAGAAAGAAAAAACAATTAAACAAACAAGAAAAGAAATGTTATACCTCACTTGGGTGGAAATGGGCCACCATGCCCTAGCTCATGGGAGCACCTCTCTCTTGGTTGGGAATCAATGGCTTGATGGGATGGATATGGAGGAGAGGGAGTGTGGGTGGTTTGAGAGGAAAAGGTCTCAAAGCATCCATGGACAACATAACAATAGTCAAGTGAGGAGTGTTTTGAGAGTGACCCCCCACCCTCCTTTTATAGTTTTTCCAAGAGATTTTAGGATTTTAAACCCTTGGTCAGGGCTTTAGCCCTTTTTTTGTGCCTTTAGCCCCTTATACCCTATATTTAGCCCCTTTTAGGGTTTTAGCCCCTTTTTGAGGGATTTAGCTCCTAGGGGGCTATTTTGGGCTCCTTTTTGGGGGTTTTAGCCCTTTTCTTTGTCCTTGGGCTCTTTTGGAGGTGTGGGGGTCAAATGGAAGGTCTTATGGAGTGAAATGAGTGTTGTGAGATGGTGTCCTTGGGTGGTGTAGGCCATTGAGNCCCTAATGTCTGAGGGCAGGAGCTCAACGTATGGCCAATGGACATCATAGGATTTGTTGTGTAGAGGTGGTGCTTCCGAGGATGGGGCATGGTGGATTTTGGTTTTTTTATTAATATGGTTCCCATAAATGGGTGAGATACAATAAATGTGCAACATGTATATGGATGAGGTGGGCATTCCCATGCTCATGACAATGTCAAAAGAATCATTTGATATATGCTCTAAAATACAAGAGTCGATCATATACAACTGATGTTACAATAATGGTTGCCTCCATGTGAGGATGAATACAATACTGATCTGGTACATTGGACCCATGAAATTGTCATGGAATTCTATCTCTTTATGATTGACGGTTTGATGGATCTGGTATATAGCTGTGTGGACTCGCTGATTGAGAGTTAGAGTCTCTGTGGTACAAGTATGCTGCATCAATCATAAAGGTATATCGAAGCGTTGCTGGGGATTTTGAACACTATCTCCAATGCAACCCAGAAATCACAAGGGACATAACCTATTGAGGTCCCTCAAGTGGACTCACCAATGTGCTAGATTCAGGTGACATCCAGGGTCTTCGACCAAGTATTGTGCGGAACAAACCCTGTACAAATCTCAACGGTGCGAAGATGGAGTTGAAGTCGAGCACATGAGAAACAACCATCACAAGAGGCACTAAGGAATCCTCTCAAGTGGTCCAAGGAGCTCATCAATGATGTTAATGAAACCAAGGTACAGGGACATCTGGGTCTATC
Source organism: Pseudotsuga menziesii (assembly GCA_001517045.1). NCBI lineage: Eukaryota > Viridiplantae > Streptophyta > Pinopsida > Pinales > Pinaceae > Pseudotsuga > Pseudotsuga menziesii. The sequence goes on from LPNX011232349.1 coordinate 489,276, forward strand.
CTCTAGAATATGTGTGTTGGCGTCGACAGAGGGAGACCTACCTCTAGTCAAGGCAATGATGTTTCCTTAACTAGGAGTGCGAGGTGGATAACTGAAAGGTGTGAAGCAATCTGCGAACTGACTCACTAAATTAGGGGGGGAAGGGAATGGAAGGGAAGGAACTCAACAGGGGCAAGGGGGGAGTGGGAGACTCAAAATTCCTTTGTTCAGAGTATGACAGCAGGGCGGACCAGGAAGCAAATGAAACTGACTCATGGGAATGGGATCATAGCTGTAATACCGAGAATGTCGCTGCAGATGGGAAATACTTGGAGGAGGTGGACACTTTTGATACTAATGGGATCCAAGGAAGACACATTATAGAGTACTCTGAACAAGGTGACCCCATGTGGGGATGCTGCCAAACTATTTTTTGGGGGGTGGTGTCTAGGGACACCATTGTGGTACGATCTCATGGATTTTTGGTGAGCTCAAGAAGGTAAATGCTCGTTGGTTCTTTCAATTTTAGAGAGTATGAAAGCACGAAGAAGACTCCAGTGGGGGATATTTTTCGTTGGTAGTCTCATGTGCCCAAAAAAGGATAAAATTATACATAGGAGAGCTCACTCATCCTAGAGGGGATGAGAGACTTCTTTACCATTGGTAGTCCAGTTAGGCTGGAAAAGGTTATACTTATACTAACTGGACGGTCATTCAGATACTTTTACAAGCATGAATGAAACCAGGTTTCCTCGACGATATTATCTTGATGAAATGACTGGAAAAGAGATTAACGACAACCGGTGCTAAGATTTTTCGTAAAGTGCGGCCCCTCTGCCCGAGAAAGCATAAAAGTATGCAGAGGGGAATGGTCTTGGCTTGAGTGTGCCAAGGAGGTCCTTTTCATGAAATGGTATACATGGTCCACAAAAGGAGGTAAATGAGACGATGTAGACACCCTTTCCTATACTTTAGTGAGCAGGAAAGGAAGCAACTATGCTCGACGATATTTTCATTGTTTTAAGGAGTCAAAAAAGAGCTTAAACAAAACTCCAATGTGGTTAACCAACTGTGGTGGCATGAGCAGTTCCCCATGTCGGGACGGTGGACAGAGGTCCAACGGTCATCCACATAGTATGGACGGAGTAGAAGGCTCTCAAACATACCAATACATGCATGGGCTAGATCACGGTAGAGGCTCGTGAGTCGGTGTGGTAGAGGCACACAAACCGAGGTGGCTCTCAAACAGAGGCCAGGAGAGCGTGTGTGTGTGTTGTGGTGGACGAACTTGACTACATGCGATGTGAGTGCAAGTCCGAGGGAACTTATATGCCAAATACATGCAAGAAAAGAAATCATTTTGTGGACAGTGGTCCAGAAGTCCACGTAAGGTGCGGTAAAAAGAAAAGAAAATCTACGTGTTAAAAATACAAAATAAAAGCTAAAATTACAGTCCTTAATGGGTGGCGGTCCAAGGACACTTCTATGTCAAATACATGGAAGAAAGACAAAGGGTTTTGTGGATGACAGTCCAAAGGTTCGTGTTAGGTGCAGCGAAAAAGACAATTATAAATGAAAAAATAAAAGTATAGTACAATCCTTAACAGGCGACGGCCCGACAGCTTGCATGAGTAGTGGTTCGGAAGTTTGATACGAGTACCAGTCTGTAGACACTCACATCGTCATGTCATGGCTCGTGAATCGAGGTGACTTGTGGAAAATGGTCCCAAATTTGACTAATTAAACATGAGACCATGGTCTCATAAGGAAATGGAAATTTGATCCCGTAGGTGTGAGAGGTGTCTCGAACAAGTTCTGGGGTGGTTTTTGACTAGCAGCTGATGGTGCTACCTTTGATTTTTGCTAAAAAACATTGAAAAACAAGAAAAGAAAATGAACAACTCATTGGTGATGTTAAGCATAAAATCTCTTGAGGTGGAGCCCATTGCGGGGGTTCTACAAGAGTTGTCCATCAGAGTCAATGAAGAGGTGTGCCCCCTTTCCAAGATGAAGGTCATTGGCAAGGCGGGGTGATGGAATATGGTATTTTACGGGAAGAACCAATTCCATACTATGGTTTAAATGGAATGGGGTAAAATAGAAGGAAGTCTTATAGATCTCTCCGTCATCGCGTAAGTGGTGTGGGGATAGATCAGGTGGATCTTCCAAAGCCAACGAGATGGAAGGGCAACTGGTTCTAGAGATCATGTAAATGGTATTGGTTGTGGTTTTGGTGTCCTTGCCCCCAGTCTCTGTTGGAGGAAGAGGGGTAGGCCTCGAGACAGGAGGAGTCTTTGATGGACCTAGAGGTAGGTGCAACATCATCTCAATTGGCTAGACATGAGTCAACACATCTTGGGGCCTCAGAGTTATGGTAGGTGGTTCAAGGTACCACATAGGATCTCCTAGTGTGAAATCCTGTAGATTGCGGGTTTACAAGATAGAATTACTCACAATCCTGGATGGTAAGAAAAGGAAAAGGAAAAGTATCAATTGAGGTTGAGGTTGCGACCGAGGTTGCAGCTGCGGCTGTAGCTAGGGCAGCAGAAATAACAGAAGAGACAAGCTTGATGGACCGTCAGTCATGGTGGAGACAAGAGGGTCTGTAGAACTAGAGATCATGTAAATGGACATGGTGTCTGAAGAAGGAGTTGGTGGGTGAACTTTTTCAATTGAGGTGATCTCATACTCAAGGGAATGGTGATGGAGGTCGACGAGAGCCATGCGAAATTCAGGCAGGTCTTGGCAATGGTGGGATTTATGTCCATACAAGCCACAAAGGGCATAAGCATGGTTTGTCCTCAATGCCTTGTTCTTGAATATTGGTGTGGTTGGGAGTTCAACCATGTGGATGTTTTCATTCGTATCCATGGCATCTAGATGCGCATGGATCACTGGGATTTCAGGGCAGTTCTGAGTTGGATGGCCCTGTTGTTTACAGATGACACAAGGTGGGACTTGTCATGGTTATATGGTGGCTTTTTTGTTTTTTCCCCTGGCTCTTTTGGGTTGGGGCAGTGCAGGTGCGAGTGTGGCGGTTGGCTTGTGTGGACCGGGTGGATGATGAGACTCAACCACAATAGGTTGCAATGGGGTTGAAGAAACCTGGGGCATTACTGGTTGAGCTAGTGGATCAAGATACCACACTGGGATCCCCAACATAAAGTTGGGAAGGCTTAAGGTGGTCATGACCAGCTTGCTCATAACACCAGGTGGGGGAAAGAGGAAGGGAATCGTATGGACTGGAGATGAGCCTAGATAACTCCCTACTGGTTGCATGTGGGGGTGAGGTTGTGGTTGCAGCTACATGTAGTGCTGTGGCTACTCTTGGTGTGGCAGCTGTGGATGATGTTGTGGTTGTGGTTGGGGTTGCGGTTGTGGTTGTTGTTTGGGTGCAGCAGTGCTTGATGAGATCATGCACAAGTCCACAGTTTGATTTTGTGTTGGTGGTGGTGACACTAATGGGAAAGGAGCCATCATGGTGGGATCGGTAAACAACCCAGGGCCCACATTCAACGGTGGATAGGCTGGTGTGTTTTAAACCACAGTGTTGGTTGTAGGGACAACATTAGTGTGTGTGTTCTCCACTTGTGGCTCAATGGTGGTGATGGTAGAGATAACATTGGCAGGTGTTGTTAACCCTTGCGGATCATGGTAGGTGAGCTGGTCAACTGTCACAATCTTCCCTTTGTGGGGGAACATCATGAGGCGAAAGATAGTTGAAGCGACGGCTTGCATGGCATACATGTAACTCCTTCTGAGGAGGAGGTTGTAGTCCAGTTGAGCGTTGACGACTTCGATGTCAATCAGGACTGTCTTCTCGGCTAACGTGATGGGGAAATGGGGGAGGATTCCTTGGGCTTTAGTGGGATGTCCATCATAATTCTATAGAGTCATGGAGGAGGGTTGCAGAATTGGTGATCCAAGCTTCTGCCAAACCAAGGTAGACATGACGCACGTGGATGCCCCCTCATCCACTATGCATTGCTGCACAACCAAGTTCCAGATGGACACCAAGATTTGGAAGGCGATAGTGGAGGGCATGCGTGGCTCTCTATTCTCTATGTCAAACATGATTAACTTGGATTCAGATGGATCTACTGCCCCTGGAGCGACTAGTAATGCTTTCCACTACATTGGGCACATTTTAAGTACCTCAAGAGCATACATGGCAGTTGGCATTTGGGCCAAATCATCCACAATGCTATAGCTGATTGCAGCTCTAGATGTGGCATTATTGGTGAATCTATGTATGGGGGGGCACAGGAATGGGGGTAACTGGAGAGGTAGGTTGGTTGTCTTAGAAGTGGATGCTAGTAATGAGTCGACAGGTTTGGTGGTGGTACCGTACTAATTTTTTCTTGTCTATAATTTGACCTCTTCAATGGTCATGGCTAGCAGGTGGTGAACACCTATTTCAGCCATGGGTGATGCCCCCAGAGCATTGGTATTGTCCTGGGGAGGGGGAGCAGTTGCCGCTAATCCTTGGACTTGTAGTGGGTTTTGAAGCACCATGGGAGGAGGTCCTTGTGGTGCTTGATTAGGTTGGGCTTGATTGGGAGTATTGGCGGCTTGTTGGGCCTCATTTTGAATGGCCTACTTAGCGTGAGCCATGAGGGGACACTCAGATGTGTAGTGCCCATAAAAATCACAGAGTGTACAAGGTTGGTTTGTGCGCAATGGAGCGTTGCATCATGGTGCATTCTGCCATAGGGGGTTTTGGGCTGGCCGGTTAGCCGCAGTATTATTGGGAGCATTCGGCTGCTGACCGACTCCCTATGGTTGGTTATTACCTTGGTTGTGGGGCTAGTTGTTTCTAGCTTTCCCTTGTTGATTATTCATGGCAGGCTGGTTGGGACGGTTTTGTTGTGTAAACACTTGTCCCAACGGAGTGGGTGGAGCGGGGGTGGGGGCTTGAACTTGTTGCGCTAGTGGTGCATAGTATAATTGTGGGGTTGGTGGTGCCACAAATGTGGGAATTTTCCCCACATACTATTGTGTTGGCCAAGCCATGTCCTGAGCCTGCTGCGGTGGTGCAAGTTGTGCATAATATGTTGCTGCTCCGGACTGGAACATCATTCTAGCATAGTCTGGAGCTTGGTTTTGGAAAGCAACATTAGTAGTGTTTCTTGGTTGTGGTGCAATGGTAGGTGGTGTCAGTTGAGGCTATGGTTGTTGGGAGACTAAACCTATGATGCCATCTATAGCATGGGATGCCCCCGGTGTGTCTCAGTAGGAGGTACTTGGACAAGGAGCGTCTGGAATGATAGTGTACAAGTATCCAAACTGAGAGTAGATCAAGTCAAATTGTTGGGCCTTCAGTATGGACTCTTCTTCAGATTGGGGACGTTCAGATGCAATTTCCTTTGCGATGGGTGGGAGAAAAGTATTAAGGAACCAATCCAAGAAGATCCTGTCATCTAGTTGGATTTTTCATAATCTATGGCGTCACTGCCACTCATGGATATGGTCAGTTATGTGAGTAGCGATGCTTTTGCGATAGGATAACATGATCTCCAGCCCCTCATCATATTTGAAAGGGAGTTGGAAATACTGTAGGAACATGAAGTCTAGGGAGTTGAAGTCGAGGTACTTGGCTTGTGGCAGCTTAAGGTACAATTTGGCTGGGGCACCTATAAGGGTGCATTGGAACAGCCTTAGCCTAATGGAGTCATCTACAATGTTGTTGGATGAGCAGCATAGATGGAATGTCATTATGTGATTTTTGGGACATTCCCCGGCTTTGCCTTCAAAATTCGGGATCTCTAATGGTAGCTTAGTTGGCATGGGTGCCCAGAAAGCTTGGTGGCAGATGGGGTCATTCGTTAATCTAGCCAAGTCAGGCAATTTCAAATGAGCCATGAAGGGCATATTTGACCCCAAGTTGATGTGGGACGGGGCTGCAATGGGGGTGGGGTTTGCATGTGCATAATGCATCTGCATGGCTGGGGGTGCTTTTGGTGGCACCATTGCAGATGGGCCAATGCCCCCAAGTGCTGTGTGTGGGGTGGTATGGGTGGCATGATTATTTCCCCCATGTACGACAATAGGGGCAATGTGGGTGGACAATGAACTGCCCCCCTGTGTGGTCGAAGGGGTAGTGTGTATGGAGGGGCCACTGCCCCCATGTGTTACGATTGGGCCAGCTTGGCTAGTCACTATGGGTGGTGGCAATTGGCTAATGATAGTCTACATGAATGTGCTTAGTTCGCTTGCCAAGTTGTGGGTGACAAGTTGTGATGTGGACATGTGTCCACTTGCCAAGGTTAGGCCGAAAAATGGATCTAGGTTTGTACTAGCCATGGGGCTTTATGGTGCGGTGTGGAGGTCTGGTTCAGAATGATATGTGTCTGAATCAGAATTAGAGGTTGTGTGGTCCTCTGACGGTGTGGGGGATTGCTGAGAGCAACTTCGATGGTGCCGTTCAAGTGTTCCAAATGGTGATGGTTCACCTCTCAAGCATGAGGAAGATTGTGGAGGATCAATTGTGCTTGCTTTTGTGTACGAAACTAATGGGTATGATATTTGGACCCCAGTTTCAATGGATTCCTATTGGCTAAAGGTGGTCTCTCGGCCACCAAGAATTCCAAAAGACAATGCTTGGCTTGTTCCTCATGGGTGCTTCTACTCAATCAGAAGGGGTCATTGCCTGTTCCTCACTGTAGGAGCAAGAATGGCTCCCTTGTGCCTATAGGGCACAAGGGTAGGTTCCTGCTCTTAGAAAATAGGAAAAAAATAAATGGAAATAGCATAAACAGAGCAGTGGATTAAACTAAGCTAATCTAAACAAGAATAAGTAAATGACAAATACTGTAAACTAGATCTAAGAGCTAATAACAAATAGGGATGAAGCCCTTGTGAACCCCTCTGCAAAAAACGAGTTAGGGTTTCGCCTCCTTGAAACCTGCAAGAAACCTAAGCTACTGCAATTGCAAACTTGTAAACAATGTCAACAATAGAACCTGCAAATAAAAATAACAGTTAGAAAGCAAAAACAATTAAACAAACAAGAAAAGAAATGTTATACCTCACTTGGGTGGAAACGGGCCACCATGCCCTAGCTCATGTGAGGACCTCTCTCTTGGTTGGGAAGCAATGGCTTGATGGGATGGATATGGAGGAGAGGGAGTGTGGGTGGTTTGAGAGGCAAAGGTCTCAAAGCATCCATGGGCAGGATAATAATAAGAAAGTGAGGAGTGTTTTGAGAGTGACCCCCCACCCTCCTTTTATAGTTTTTCCAAGGGATTTTAGGTTTTTAAGTCCTTGGTCAGGGATTTAGCCCCTTTTCTGGGCCTTTAACCCCTTCTGCCCTATATTTAGACCCTTTTAGGGTTTTATACCCCTTTTGAGGGCTTTAGCTCCTAGGGGGCTATTTTGGGCTCCTGTTTGGGGGTTTTAGCCCTTTTCTTCGTCCTTGGGCTCTTTTGGAGGTGTGGGGGTCAAATGGAAGGTCTTATGGAGTGAAATGAGTGTTGTGAGATGGTGTCCTTGGGTGGTGTAGGCCATTGAGAGCTATGTGGGGGATTTTTGGGTTAACAGATGGCTCAGATTCCAAGGAAGAGGGCACATGAGTAAGCGGAAGAAACAACCAAGGAGTTCATGAAATCATTAAAAGAGGTTTAGTGCAACAGTGGAATATTTTATTCAATACTTTGATTATGTTATTGGATAGATCTTTCTTTTCTAAAATTGGGATATGTGCCCCTCTATCTACCACAATAGTTGATCATTTAGTTAAATATTGAGGAGGAAGGTACTAATCTTTTCCCAATTTCTTGATTTCTTAAGAGCTGTATATTCATCAAAGGTTACATGTCTTCTAATTTCTATATCATGGTAACCTCGTATATAGATTCGAAAGGCCTTGGATACCTCACAGTATCCAAATAATATTACTTTATTTATAGAAGGATCAAACTTGGTTATTTTCTCTTTTGGAACATGAACAAACAATGGACAAGCAAATATCTTGAGGATACTTACCTTTGGTTCTTTCCTATGAATATTTATTCATGGGTTTGAACCCAATTCCACTTTGGGATATTTGTTTCTATACATATACTATTTTCCTTATTGCTTCAACCCATAAGTGCATAGGAAGATCTTGGTCATGGATCATAGCCTTCACTACTTCCATAATGGTCTGATTCTTCCTTTCAACAACACAATTTTGGTGTGGATTGTAGGTAGTGGTAAGTTCCCTCTTAATCCCAACATCCTTGTAGAAGTTTCCAAATTCATTTTAAGTATACTCTCCTCCATTATCTACTGAGTGTCTTGATATTTCTTTCTGAAAGATTTTCTACCAAGGCTTTGAATTCCTTGAGCTTTTAAAACACTTCATCTTTTGATTTCAAAAAGTAAACCCAAGCCTTACAAGAGTAATCATCAATGAAAGTTACATAATATACATACCCACTTAAACATGTTGAGGGAATAGGATGACACGCATCTAAGTGTATAAGTTCCAAAATTCCTTATGAATTGGTGTCACTCTTTGAAAATGGATTCTTTATGTTCTTTCCTTTCACACATCCTTTACATATTCATTCAAAATCAATCTTTAGGTCTAGTAGTCCTATGACTACCTTTCTCACATGTGGTAGGGATTTGTAGTTTATGTGAGTAATCCTTCTATGCCATAGTTCATATGGACTTGTAGTATCATGAATTAAGGTTGCTTCTGAGTGACATTTTAGTTTATACATGACACCTTCTTCTATCCCAATGATAGGTGCATATTTTATAGATTTACCTCTACGAAACATAAGAACTTCACCATATATAAAGGCAACCCAGAATCCTTTCTTATCTAGGGATGAAATAGAAAGTAAGTTCTTCTTCAATAAATGCACATATAGTACATCCTTCATCTGCATCAGGGTTCCTAAATCAAGCTTGTATGTGGCTTCTCCTATTCCCCTGATGGGATATTGATATTCATCTTCGAACGAAACTTTCTGAGGAGAGGCTATTTCCTCAAAATTAGAGTGAGTCTTATTCTGACCTATCATGCTCTTTTGAGGACAACTATCAATCATCCATGTGTCACTTCCAGGTGTCACAGATCCAGAGAGAGCAAATCATGAAATATATTCTTCAACTTCTTCCTTTTCTAACTTATTGGGAGAATCTTCCTTATACAGTCTTGATAGTGCATCAAACATCTTATTAGGTCTATACTTATAGGATACTTGAGGAATCAATTGATCCTTAATAGAATCAACTATGATCATCTCGGCTCTAATAATTTCTTTCTTTTACTTTTCGTTTGATTCATCTTCTTTAGGATTTGACACAAATTCCTTGATAAAATTTGGAAGATCATTCCATTGTAGAATGAGTCCCATTGTGTATTTACAAGCATGCAAGTTTTATATGCCTTCCAACTTGTCATCAAGTTTAGTTCTTTGAGACATCTTGTCCTAGAGATCAGAAAATGAGAATTTTTTTTATCAAAAATGAAAACTATACTCACCAAAAGATGCAATTGACTAAGGGAAGTATGATGGTACAACCAATTTCTAAAGAATCCAAATTATAACCCTTGAAAGTGGACGTGCAAGATCTTGGACTGCAAGTTCTAGTTTTTTGGTTCGAAGCCAAATGAGGGATTGAATTTTTGGTGAATCTTCCCACTGAAAAATGTTTGATATTGGTTCCAAAAGATGAGCCTAGGAGGGGCGCACTTCCCTATGTCATTTGCACTCAAAAATTCCACTTTATTAGAAAACCCTAATTTTCTTGTCTGAAGAAGGAGAGAGATATTTACCTCATGAAAGCTACTCTTTTTAGGCTAGCTATGATACCATGTTAAGTATTCTATGCTGCCATAAATTAAGTCCTAACTTGATTAGCATTTAATACAGTTTCACAATAATAACATAAAGAGGATCACTAAAAGAAACAAAATCACAATGTACACAACAATTTATCTTCGGAAAGACCCAACTAAGAATTCCTCAATATAGATTACTAGTATGCAATGAAAAACTACCAAGGTCTCATCAAGTGAGAGACCAAACCCCAAGCATAAGATCTGAAACACCAATTAAACTAGTCCTCCTCCTTTTATGTCCCTCCTTCTTTTTCTCTCTTGTGCAATACAAGCGTGAGTGAGTGTGTACAAATGAGGGAGGGAGCCTCCCTATTTATACTAGTTTCCCAACTTACATTTTCGCTAACTTGGATGACCTTTGTAACTTACAGGCATGACCTACCTAATAAATCTCACAATAATATTTATATTATTATTTTTGTGGTGTTATTGACCCAGATTACAATGAAGGGTTTACCTCATGACTTTTACATTACCTTTTATATCATTGACATCTCTCGAAGGAGGAATAATAACAGTGTGAAGAAAAAGAAAAATATTCTTCAAAGTTACATTATTTCAACACTATAGAGATATTGGAAAAATACAAACAACAAGTAAACGTTTCAATATGATTATTAATATTAATAGTATCCAAACTACAATTACCTTCTAACTTCATATAATCAAATGGAAATGGTATTCTATGTCGTGGTTCTAAGAAATATGCACACTACTCTTTTAGTAGTACTAAGAGTAGTTGATATTCCTTGACATAAAATGTTTGAGGTAAAATTATTTAGTCAACACTTAGTTGAGACTTTCTAACTTATGGAACCTTTTTGTCTTTATGGGGGAACTTTTTTGTATATTATACTTCATAGTGCAAAATTTTGGGAACTAGTTGAGTACCCAATGTTAAATAAATTGCATGATATATGTTTGATTTAGTTGAATTGATTTAACAGTGTTTGTTTTTCTATTATATACATGTTCATTCTTCTTTATTTATGTTAGTTTCAAATTAGCATAGACAACAGTATCAATTGTTATCAAGGAATCAAATCTCTTGGAGTAAAAAAAATTTATTGTATCTAATACGTCTATCATATTTAAATCTACACAACATGAAGCCTGCTTCTTGGTAAACCTACTTACTACAATATTAAATTGGATGTGACACTCATTGTACACCAACTCATGAGGCCCAATGGTTAGTAGATCATTTTTTTAGAGTGGTCAATGAAATATTGAATTCAACTTATTACTAAGTCCTCCTTAAATACATCACCTAGTTCTACATTTATGGCACCTAACAAGGACACATATACCTCATATTTCACCTCTCCTATTTGTCTAAAATAATTTATTCAATTAAATGATGGCATTGTGTAGGCTATCATTAAGGCACTTTAACATATTAAGTGGCCCTCATTAACAATTCCAATGTCCTTCCACTTTGATCGGAAGATAACATTTCCAAAGTTAGAGGTGAGATGGATGGAGGGTACATTGCTAATGTTGGTGGAAGAATCTCCACCTCCAAACTCTATGGATATTTGGACATAGTTTCATGATGTGTCACTGCGTAGATTTTATCCCCAAGGATATCACTAATCTTAGACCATTTCTCTTTATCAAATTCCATAGTGGTCTCTTTCCATATCTCGACATAGAGGTCAAAATGTTTGAATGTCACACCTAAAACCAACCATTTTCCAGAGATTTGGTAGAACATACAAGGCGAAGAATTATCCTTCCTTCCTCCCAAATCACCTTGAGAACCTCAAAATTTTGAATTGCGTATTCTAGTTCCAAACTCCTTGTTTTTCTCATCCTTACCTTTGTTGTCTTTTACTTCCCATGGTAGTTAGCACTATTCTGCCTTCCATAAACCTAGTTTTTATACCTTGAAAGAATCTCATTTACTAATGTGTCATTGAAAAATAATTGAATAGATGGTTTCCCCTTATTTACTTGATTGCAACCCTCCTCTCCCACAATTTATTGAGGTCTATAACCCCACGACCCCAAATGAAATTTTCTCTATTATGTCTATAACAATAGAGAAATACGAATCACAATCATAAAAACAACAAAATTTGACACAACACATTTACCATGGAAAACCCCATGTGGGGAAAAACCAACCAACACTGACGCTTCATTATCCTTGGACAAAATCGACCAACTGTACCTAGTGAGCTCACTCGTTCACCTCCATGACACATTACAATGGATTTTTCCAAGCATTTTATAGGCTTCATTACATGCAATACCTTGGGACAATACCATGTTCTACCAAATAAAATGGGACCAACACCATATGTTAAGACCTAAACCATTTGGCTCATTCTCGAGCCAAGTTTAACCCTAACACCCCCCCCTTTAAAATTGACTATGAGTAAATCACCAACACCCCTCAATGTTTTAACTAAGGAATCTCCACATTTCCCCCTTATCACTTAGGTAAACATGAATTTACAGTGAGTTACTAGAGATGCCCCCCTATTAGCTAGGTCTACCTAGAATTTACAAGTGAGTTACCAAGGTACGCATGTATAACCAGGTCTTACAGTTGTATTCCCATTTACATGCAATTAAAAAATATCAAATCCATTAAGATACATTTTTTTTGGGTTCATGTCTCTCATGGTGGCTTCATTGTCTCCATCCATTGCTACTACTCTTTCTATTCCATGCTCATCCACACACATTTTATCTTATCCATGACACTCTATCTTCTTTGTGGTATTATAGGCACTTAAAAATTCCACCAACAGTCTCACCTTACTTGTATCCATGATTAACTATGCCCATAAGCAACTACCACTCTGCAACACCAATCATCTAATTTTTCAGCTCTTTTGATTGTCATTACCATTATTTTGCAACTTTATCGAGCTCCTTCATACTAGTGACATTTTGGTGGCTCTCACAAGAAGCTCACTATTCTTAAAAAGAATTTTCTTCAGAAGTTGTGCATCACAATGCATAATATGAAGCTACTACCAAGATCTAACATTTGATTTTATTATAACTCACATGCCAAGGTACATTGAGAATATAATGACTGGGTCATCCACACTTAATTTACAAAACTCCAAACCAAGCAACCCATTCCAAGCATATGTCTCTAGCACCTTATTGGAGTACCATCTCATCTATGCATGCAGGCCCTCTTCCTCTATAGAAGAAACACATGTCAAGTTTGGGTGCAACTCTTTAGAATCCTTTCTCGACATTTTCCCAAACGTAGATAAATGACCACTATCTACCAGCTGCCCTGTTGAGATTAGATTTATTTTCATAGCATGAATTTTCCTTACATATTTTAGCATCCACTTGTTTTTGTTCTCTAACTTTATCCATACCTCACCCATTCCAACAATTTTACATGGTTCATCATTACCCACTAAACTTATGTCCAAAATCAACTTCAACATAATCATGAAAATATTTCCTATGGGGTGTAGTATGACATGAATCCCTTGAATATACTACCCAGCAATCACTAGTATTATCTAATGTTATTTGAGGTTGAGCTAAGTATGTTCTTGTTTCCTGGTTTTTATAAGCTGGATTGCAGTAAAGGCATTCATTTGAATAATGTAATTCCATAATGGAGGGATGTGCTAAACATTATCCAATGATACATAACCTGCGAAGGATGATTTGCAACAATTTTAAAGTATCATTTGAGGTTTTTATTGCATCTGAATGGTAAATCTAGGTTAAATATTTCTTATTAATTGTTTAAAAGCATATAAAAAATGGTCACAAGGGTAAAAGATTACTCTTTCCATACTAGTCACTTCATGTTTCATTATGACCTAATCAATATATTAATAACCATTGAATTAATGAAGATGGACATATCTTGGAAGCATTTTCTATTTTGGTCTGGTTTTGAGCCAGAAGCCCATACGCATAATGATGGTAAAGAAATAGAGGAGAAACATGGGGATTCAAAAATACATAAGAGAAAGGATGAACATAGAAAGAATAATCAAGAAAAGAATTCAATGTTGTCAATGGGTCTGTGTCGGAAATTTCTAGAATAGAGGTACAACAGAAATTGATTATTGATTTTCAAAAGGAAGAGTTCGTTGCTTCCAATACTCCCAAGCAATGTTGGGGAAAATGTTACGATCCATGAATTTTCATCTAATTCAAAAAATGACGAAATCCCTATTGTAGAAAATTTGGAGACCAAAAAATAGATCAAAGAACAAACTATGGATGAATATGAAGGCCATCTTTAATCCAAAATTCCAAAAGGATGTTGTAACTATCATAGAGGACTCCTTCACCGATGAATATATATAGGTTGCATATGAAGAATATCATACAGTAGATCAAACCCTTGAAGAAATTTAGGAATAATTGAGGCACACACCAAATTTTCCCGAACAAGCTTGCAAAGATAATGTAAAAATAATTTTTCTGAGTTTGAAATAGCTACTTGTTCAAAACCATTAAATATTGAAGAATTAAATGAACAAGAATATCCTGCACATCAAAACTTGTGGAATCACTACCAGAAGTCAAAGTATTGAAGAAAATATTTACAATACTTTAGGGATCAAAATGGATATTTAAATGATTCGAATGAAAAATTAATGATAGCAAACAAAAGGCCAAGTGAATATCTGGAAGAGATAGATGCTAAGCATCAATAAATCATAACATTTTATAAGGAAGTACTAAGGAAAAAGAGAGTCACTTGGCAGTAGAATGAAGAACCCATATGTCAAAATAAAGAACTCAAATCAAGATCCAATAAATCGATGAACAACACACTCGGTTACAAAAAGATTACAAGCACTTAATGGACTGGAAATATTAGTTGAAGCAGCCAGGAAGTTGTGACTACTCATGGTTGAATACAACTTAAAGTCTGTTAAAGACTATTCAGGCTTAGGACTTAGGTCATATCCTCATAATCTTTGATGGAATATTTGTTTTGTTATGTTAATCATTATAGTTGTGCAGCTGTTAGTGTTAAGTGTCAAACTTTATGTTATGAGTCATAATTATAGATAGAATGTGAACTGTATTTTCTATTTTGGGTAAATTTGATCCATAAATCTTGGATCTCAAACAGTTATATTTTCAAAATATTATGTATAAATTAATATGATGGTAAAATATAGGAAAGGCATTAGGAATTGGTTTTGGAGATCAGACTACTATCATCTACATCAGGCACATATGCCATACTTTTATAAGTTATATAAAGATTTTCTTAGAATGATATTGTATTCAAGATGATCCCATGTTTGTCCGTTTGTCATGATAAATGTTTATGTTCAGTATGAGAACGTAATTCATAATTTTTTTCTCTAATAAATTTTTTCTATCCTAGAATTCTTATGAATGGGTTAATGATTATTATGTACTTTTGCTATGAAACTCTCTCTCTCTCTCTCTCTCTCTCTCTCTCTCTCTCTCTAATTCATACTCATAGTATTTTTGTCTGTTCATTTCTTAGTCATATATACTATTTGATTATTTGATTACCTTATACCTGGTATTCGCCTTACCTGTAGAAGATATTCATAATCCCAAAACCTAGTCATCTACTTGAAAGTTTCAAGATTATCTAGACTTTGAGCCTTTGTATTCTAGGTGCAACTCCAGTGATAATAAGGTGCACTCATATATGGCCCCAAGGGTGTCACAGAATGTGTTGTTGACTGTTTAGTCAACAATATTGGCACATGATATGCAAGTGGGGTCATATGCGCATGTGATGACTCTCCATAAGTATCACTAGTACCAACACCTCCATGACCACTAGTTTGTGGATGCAAAAACTCCTATAAAAACAAACCACATTTTATTTCATGATCATATATAAGTACACTATATGCAAAATCCTAAATGGATTTATCTTCTAATTAAAGATCCTGCAACTTACATTCAAGCCCCAAAATCTCTTGAACAAAATATCAACCTTTGCTCTAATCTCATTTGTCAACATTGCACATGAGCTCATCCACATTAGTATCTATGGATTGATCTACTACTATATCAAGCCCCGAATTAGTATCCTGCCACAACAATATATAGCTAGATACTAAATGAAAAAAAAAAAAAAAACAAAAAAAATTAAACAAAAAAAGTTTAAAAAAAAATGAAAAAAAAAATAAAAGACCAAAATTTTCAATTTAAAAACAAAAAAATAAGAAAAAGAAATAAATTCAAAAACCAAAATTTTAAAATTAAAAAAGAATAATAAAACCCCTCCCCGTTCTTCCCTTCCACCGTCCCTCCTTCCATACCCCTCTCCCCTTCCCATCCACTCACTTTTCTCCCTCCCTTGCTCTCCCACCTCTCCTCGTACCCATTCCCCCCCCCCTTCCCCCTTCTCTCCCTTTCCTCAGTGTTGCCCGCTACCCACTCTACCCACCTTCTAGTGCTTATGATTCTCACAATCATTTCGTTGCAAAGAGACAGTGCTTTGAAGGAGGAGGGAGTAGATCCATTCCCTCCTCTTCCCAAGCATCTCCCCTTCACGATACTCCAATTTAAAAAATCATGTGTGATGGAAGGTTGGTCGAGTGGGAAGCAAGAGGGGGTAGAGGAGAGGGAGGGAAGGAGGGAGGAGGGGGCAGGGAGGGGGAGGGAATCAAGGATGTGGGGAGGTGGGAGGGAGAGGGAGGGGGGAGGTGGGAGGGAAAGGGAGGGGGGAGAGGGGGAGGGAAAGAGGATGAGGGAGAGGGAGGAGAGTGGGGGGCAAAAGGGGGAGAGAATGGGGAGGGGTTTTGATTTTTTGTTTTGTTTTAGTTTTAAAATTATTAAATTGCATAATTTTTTTTTCATTTTGTTTTAAATTTCAATCTTGGATATAAGTTTTAATTTTATATTTAAAAAAAATGTTTTTCTAACTATTTTATTTATTTATTTATTTTAAGTTTTAAAATTTTTGGTTCGTTTGAAATTTTGTAAAAAAGTTTAGTTTTTTAAAATTGGTTCAAACTGTTCAAACTTTTTAAATTTTTATTAAATGTTAATTTTTTTAATTTTAATTTCTGTTTAATTTTTAAATTTGTGTTTCTTTTTTATTGTTTTTTGCACTTTTTTATAATTGTTTTTTGGATTTTTTTTTGTTTTGTTTTAAGGTTGTGAATGTTTTTTGAAAAAATATTTTAATTTGGGTTTTGAAATTTTTTAATAAATTTTGTGTTTTTCAATTTTCACTCTTTTTAATTAATTTTTTATGCTATTACTTTTTTAAATTTTATCCTCGAATAAAAATAACAATGATTCTAGGATGTCGGGGATTGATTTAGGGTTTTTATTGAAACAATACCACTCATAGTTTCAAGAATGTTGTAATTTTAGCCCTCTCAAAAAAGGGGGTGATATTGTGTTTCCTCACTTCTGTTCCCATAGTTAATAAAAAACACGGTTAATAAAAAACCATATTACTCATAGTTAATTTGCACAATTATAATCAGATATACCAGCTTCCTCGATGTTGTCATTGTATGATCTTCATCCTAAGACTTGCTCTGATCAGCACTCTCCAACAAAAATATAGAAAACATTATCGAAACGAAAACAATATACTCACGAAAAAAGTATAATTAAAAAACATATTGCTCAAATTATATTTGAGCAATTACAATGAGGTATATCTACAACCTCGAGGATGGTATCATCTGATCAATTTCTAGGGACTTGTCCCAATCACTACCTTGTGACAAAAGTATACAAAAAAAATTTATATCCTTTTAATTATGGTTTTTTCCATTTTTTCTTTTGGGATATTTTCATGGTTTTTTCCAAACTTTCACTACTGGCATGTTTATATTTATTTCTTTCATGTTTCTTGCATGCTTCATTTAGAAAGTTTCATTCTATTAGTCGCATGTTCATATGTCCCTATCTAACTAATTACTGAACTGAAACCAATAACCTGGCAAAAAACATAATAAAGAAACATATTGCTCATATTATATTTGTACAATTACAATGAGGTATACCTATTTCCTTGAGGCTAGTGTTCTCTAATATGCTACTGGTTGTTTCCCTGATCAATGCTGTGCAACAAAAATATTGAAAATATTACTAAAATGAAACCAATATATTGATGAAATAAACATAGTAAAATAACATGTTGCTCATATTTAATTTGTACAATTACAATGACTAGGAATACCTACTTCCTTGACTTTGGTGTCATCTGATCAACAACCAGATACTTTCTCCAATCAACAACCTACAATAATATTATAGAAAACATTATTGAAATAAAACTAATATACTCATGAAAAAAAACATAATAAAAAAATATTGTTCATATTATTTTTCTACAATTACAATGAGGTATACATGTTTCCTCGAGGATGGTGCACTCCTCTAATAAACTGCCAAGGAATTTCCCCAATCATTACCATGTGACAAAAATATAGAAAAAAATACTGAAATTATAACAATGGACTCGTGAAAAAAAAGTTATTATATTCATTAATTAAAGTTTAGATAAAATTTTATGTGCACCACTCCCATAGTAACAACATTTGAACCCTTTCGATCCAAATTGTAATTGATCAACAACTCTTCCTCTACAACTATTGATTTTATGGCACATACAAAAACATGGTTTCCTTCATGCCCATCAAATATGCAATTGGGTTTCTTATTTCTAGAACCAAGTTGTGTACTGTTTATAAACCCTACAATATTATTTGTTTCTTTTGACCTTTTGTCAATGTACATACTCGCTCCTTTATTTCGGACTTTTTCTTTTAGCTATAAATAGTTTGTAGACAGTATGTATCTGCTTATACTTTGTGTATATTGTACCAGTTGCATCCAATATTTGTAATTGTAATGGGGTCTGACATACTCCATCAATTCAGTACATATGTTGTAATCGACCTTTACGCCATCCATGCAAAACAACCCCAAACCATGTAATGACGATGGTGCAATTCGATATATCCTCTCACTCACACAAAAATATGTTTTTATTTGAGGAAGATCCTTGGGTACCCATTATTAGACTAGTTTTTTGTACATCAAGGGAACCTTGATGTATCATATGGTCTCATCATCATAAGAACCTAACCCCCCTTCAATAAGAAAAAATTCCATGCATTTATGGAATTTTATTTTGATATTTTCACATCTAGTTTCTATCACTGTTTTAGACATATAGTATGAATCACTTTCCTCTAGTCTTCCTAAACTTCCCTCTTTCAAGGAAGATAGACCTAAGAAATACCTGTTTGGTTCTACCTACACCATGGGAAAAAATGTTTCAATGTTTTACGATTGGATTGCACTAAGAAAACAATTTCAATGTTTTGGGTTTGGAAGTAGTGAAAAGATGGTCAATCATTTTAGAGTCATTGAGACACATGGAGCATTGAGATGGTCCAAAAAACAATTTATAAATTTTATGCCATGTGATATTTTGTTTCCATCCAAATATGGTTCTTGGGCCAACAATTCAAGTTCCATATCTTAGTCCATAATGACTTTGTTGTCCAAATTTGAAAGGTTTCCATTAGTTGTGTGTATTCATGTCTAAAAATAAATTTAGTTAATAAATTTTTCCCCATAAAGGTTATACGGTCTAAGTTAAGTTATTAACCTTGCTTGTAGTTTTTTCCCCATTGTGTAGTGACAGAGATCCTATAAAAATCATATTGGCCATGACTTCAAGTGCTTCCATTTTCTGAAAACCAATGATGTACATTGCATATTTAATGTGTTGTTGTTGTTCCACCCAAAACTAATGGAGATTAATATACACTAGTTTTGTGTTGATATTGAACTCCTTGAAGGGATCAATAGAATGTTGTTAGGAGGCCAACAATTGGCTCAAGGAGCTAGTGAAAAATAAAATGTACAATCTATCTTGAATTTCCTAAAAATTTCACGAATTAAGGTGTCCAAGTCATTTTGAACATTTTTAGATGTGGCATCCTTGTGGAAAAATCATGGTTGGGGAGTGCTACAATTTCTTATAATGTGTTTGGGTGCATTGAACAAAATTGGGAGAATAAAAAACTAAAACGCATTCATGTATGGATTTTATAACTGTTATCTATTTACCCAAATAACTTTGTAGGTTTTCAAGAATTTTTTTTAAGAATAATTATATCATATTAAGAAATACCAAGGTTGTAGCTATCCTAAAAAATAAAGTGACCCTTGATATTATCCAATATCCAAACATGCAATGGGTGGTGAAACCACAAGGAAAATCAAATTAACAATGAAACACCCTTGGCACAACGAATTAGCAATGAAACCTCAGTTTTGCAAAATAATTTTTAAATTTGTCAAATTGAAAAGATTTAGGGCTTGGTACTCACAGATTTCGAAGGCATTGGATCCTCTCACAATTTCTCTTCTTGGACTACCTCTCCCCTACTGCAATCAAAATATGCTCTCCTTAGTATATGCCGCTCCAAATGACTTCTCCCACTTCATATTTGCTGGGCAGCTAGTTGTCTCAAATCCTCAATTTCTAAGTTTCTTGTTCTTGAGTCATCAATATTGATTTATTATTATTACCGTCTCACACTTGAATATGGGGTAAAAAAAATCACAAGAAGTTTGGGTCTATGGGACAGGGTCGATAGATGGGGATATGCATTGAAGAATATTTTCCTTTAAGAATCTTGCTTCGAGCACTAGTCACTGATACGAGCACACAACAATATTTTGTAGAGGAATATGCATGGGTGTGAGAGATTATAAGGTGATGTAAGTATCATGGCTCACTGATACAACATACCATGATTCATTGATACTCCACATGAACTGCACCACTCCACTAATCGAGAGTATTATACAAAGGAAGATGTGTGCACACACGCAAAATTTTTAAAGTTGAGTTAATTTTTGTTTGTTTGATTTTTATGTATTGTGTTTTTATTATTTGTGTATATATTTATGTTTAAAATTATATATATGTTAACCATTCACACACTTTCAATGTTAAACATTATTTTAGAGATGTTGGATGACCCGACTTGAAAAAATTGTCTCATAACACACTTTAAACCCAAACACAATAACACCCTAATACACCCTAATACCTATCCATTTTGATTTTGAACATACTCTAATTCCTTACATCCTAACCCACTAGCACACTATAGCCACTATGATCCCTAACCATTATAACCTCTAACAAAATGATTAACCATAAAATTTGACCCCAATAATGGTAACACCCTAACCACTATGACACCTAGTCCCTATGAACCATGAAAAAATATTTCCTTAACACATTTTTACCACAAAAAAAAAAACCTTAATAAATTGTAACCAATTTCCACAATTTCCTTAAACACACAATGTCACATGGAAGCTCAGTAGGTTGTTTTTCCTGATATAGTACTTACTACATGATACTTTTAACTTAAAAATGTAAATAATAATAGCTATAGGGAACTAAATATACGTATAAAAGGAACAATATAAAATGTTCATGATTGTAATATTAACAAGAAAACACCATGATCCTTAACCTTATGGCCCTAGCCACACTTTTACCTCCATCAACTATGGTCCTTGACATAATCAGCCATAGTTCACACACTTTATCCCTAAACAAATTTATAAAACAGTATTACATTGTAATCCATAAAGACTATATATGAGCTCAAACACACTATGATGGATAACACAATAACCCATTAACAAATTTTAATGAATTATTTTGACCTTAACAAACCATAATATCCTAATTAACATACATTTACCTTTTATTATTTTGAGTTCTACCTACCTAGAACCCTTCAAACACCTTAACTATGAGCCACTCTGGTTCCATAATTATGATCATAGACATAGTGTGACCTCTTGGACAACTATCCCATGACACAATTTTACCTCTAACCACTATTATTCTAAACACATTAACCCATTGCAAATATTGAACCATATCCGCTATGACTTGTAACCCTTTTGTTGACTAACATATCTTTACAATTGTAATTGGAAAAATTATATATCACCATAGTTCATTGGGGGTGTTGAATACAATAACTTGTCAATATATGTTAAATGCCATTTGGAACTTGAAATCCATCATAGATTAATATCTAAATCCTCCTCATATGACTTCATTGACTAGTAATACTTAGGGTTAAGAGGACCAATTTATCAAGGGATAAATGACAACAATATTGAATGTACTAATGATGGTGATAATGATCATAATTGTTCGGGATTATATAATCACATACAATATCAACATGTTCAGCATATCTCTCTCTTTTCACGTTATGATCACCTTTAAAAAAGTAATGCATTGTAATCTATTCACCTTTTTCTTCTATAGCATGATAATGGAAATAAATTCATTATTTTGATGATGACATAAATATTATGTTTCATGAAAATGGAATATATGATACAGGCATATGATAAGAAAGATATTGTAAAATTATATAAAAAAATGAGATATTAAAGGTTCCAGGAAAAGTCAACATATAAATGGATTTTCCCATCCTATTCCATCCTATCAAAAATATTATTTTTTGTTATTTTCAAATTTTGTGTCACCATTGTCATCATCATCATCATCGCCACCATCATTAACATCATCTTCATCATCACCATTAATTGATGTGAGCAGTGATCACCTATGCATTAATCATAGTTGTATTGTTAGATTTAGACATAATTTCATCTTGAGATATTTATTGATACATGTTCACTTCTTAAAAAGTTTTTATTTCCTCTTTTTCACATTTTCACATTCTTGTCTTAGGATATGGTATTGAATTTTTGTTCCTAGAGTATTTGTTTTTATAAAATTGACAATTATGGCCTAAATATATCTCGGTGCTCCAAAATATCCTAGGATAGTAACTTGGGGCACAACCCCAATTTGATATCAATAGATTAGGTGGAAACATGCTATATAGTTGAATAATGGGCACAAAAATACACTATCTACCAAGAGACAAAGCTAGGAATAATTACAAATCAAATAATCCATCAATAAATGAAATTTATCTTAAATATAATTTTCAATTTCTTTCCAAGTAATATATAAAACATGGTACTCTATACTTATGATAGTTGAATGTGCCATATCCAACTCTAAATGGTACTCATGAATACAAGAAAACAATGAAGTGTTTTTTCACACCAGTCATTTTTTGAGCCCATATGGAAGAACCCGATGTACAAGAAGGTGGGAAATAGTAAAGCACACCATTTCCAACTGAAATCACTAAAAAATACTAAACAATGAGGGTTGGGCAGGCATTTTTGTGAACTGGGTGAAGTTGGGTTCAAAACATAAAAGTTGCCATTTTGTGAAATTAACTGTGGGAAAATGAAACATGATCTTGGGAATCTGAAAGAGGTATTTGTAAAAATTATATCTTGCTTAAACCATGATGTCAACATTTCATTTCCCTTATCACCATTGTTCTAGGTGGCTATTTCTCAAGATAGGGAAGACATATTTCATTAGTGAGACATGCATTTTCACTGCACTTGTGGGCATTATTGTGACCTTCTACAAAACTACCCAAAAATGTCCAGTAGGCCTATTTGGCAGACCCAAATTTTTATCGTGTGATCACCAGAGGGAAACCTGAGAATATGGATAGATGGAAAAACATATATATAACATATGCATACCATTGGGTAAATTTATTGACATAAATATAACATATGGTGTGCATTAGAAAATGGCCTTTTAAATTCCTATTTTAACACTTAAAAAATATGCCAAAGTCTTGGTCAACTAAGATGAATTTTCATTTTCAACAAACATGGAAATACTAAGCTTCCATAGTGTGGGGGACAACATGCTTACTCCATCCATGCCAATTTTATCTTCTACAACCTCATCCTATATCCTAGGCATGTATTTTACTCGAACAATGCAAATCATGCTAGAGGGCACTTTTTGCAGACTAGTAAGTCTAACCTCATAGACTATTTGGAAAATCCAATCATACGATTAGATGAACAAATCAACAATATCCATGCCTATAGTCTCATATTATTCTTTTCATTAAAAACTAAAATCCGACATGCATTTTCCTATACCCACTATGACTATTTTTCTGGGTGAGTGCACAAAATTGGGGGACCTTTTAGATGCAATGGTAGAATGAAGTCAATCACTCTAGATCCATAAAATAGAAATCATCCAAAGCAATCCTAACCCTTCCAAGCTTAGTCCAAAGGCTTCCAACATGCATGCCAATTAGGATAGTACACAAAAATGTGCTCCTATTTGACCTTGCAAAAACACGCTCCTGTTTTGTTTCAATAAAATGCGCTCATGTTTTGCTTCAATAAAAGGCGCTCTGGTTTTGCTTCAATAAAATGCACTCCTGTTTTGCTTCAATAAAACATGCTCATGTTTTGCTTCAATAAAATGTGCTCCTATTTTACTTCAATAAAACACGCTCCCATTTTGCTTTAATAAAATGTGCAAAATTGGGGGGGTCCTTAGTGGTAAGGGGAGACATAGGGATGTGTGTGTGTGTGTGAGAGAGAGACAAAGATAGAGTGGAGGGGGGGATCCTTAGTGGGATGGGGTGACCTGTGGATGTGTGTGTGTGTGAGAGAGACATAGAGAGAGAGTAAAAGGTGTGTTAGG
>LPNX011232349.1:515892-753271 GCA_001517045.1 Pseudotsuga menziesii
GGTGGAAGGATTAGAGGTTGGGAGAAGAGGAGGGGGGAATTAGTAAGAGTTAGGGGGAAGAGGGGAGTTAGGGGAGGGGGACATAAAATTATTGGTATAATTAACAAAACAAGTACTCATTGTAGTATTTAAAAATGCTCGCGCATTGTGCTTCACTAAAACATGTTGTCGTTTTGCTTCACTAAAACACGCTCCCATTTTTCTTCAATAAAACACGCTCCTAATTTGCTTCAATAACTCATGCTCCTTTTTTGTTTAAATTCAAAAATGTATTCTCTCCAAATGATAAGGATGAACCTCCATTTATGCTTGCATGGAATTCTTATGCCTATGTGTCTACTTCATAATTTGCTTCGGATTCAACATTCCTATGCCTTGGAGTATGATAAACCATGGCTAATTCAACATTATATCCAAATTTTCAATATGCTAATGTTTATCCATTCATTTGATTATGCTGCACACCTCCATTTTTTAGGATATTTTAGAAACATATATGGTTTTTTTGCAGATTCCAAATCTGTAAATTTTAACAAGAATACATTATTTTTTCTATTTTTTTCGTATTTATCTTCTATCATCACTCCTCAACTCAAAAAACACAATGTTAGTGTTTCATCCATATCTCTTTTGTTTCTCAACCATTTAAATACAAATTGTATGGTGCACTAAAGAACACTGAGATCTACATGCTATAAAAAATCCATTTCCAAATAATTGCATTAAGACATTCAAAAGTTGCACCCACAATTGACGTAAAGTTTTTGAGGCTTGACCTCTTAGATAATTAAAAAAAATTAAAAAAAATATTTTTATTATTGGAAAAATAGTCATGCACTAGTACTATATGTTCTCTATATATATACCAATTTTCGTAAGTTTATTCCATCATTTAGTCACTCAGATGTTGCACCCACAAAAACATATACCTTATAATTTGTCCCAAGAATAAAAGTGCCCGTTAAAAAATAAATTACTTTAGATAGTTAGTAGACTTTTCAATAGAAAAAAATTATATATATGGAAAGGCCATTCAATTTCCTATGTTTCTTGTTTTTTACTCATCACAAGATTCATTGTGTAAGTGTCTCAAAATATCCATACAAGTCGATGGATGTTTGTTTTTTCAGTTTTCTATTACATCTAACGCACCAAAATATACCCTCAACTTTTTGCACTCACCCTTCCAACACTTAATCAAATTCTTGCACTTATCCAAATTAACATACTCTTACACAACTCCATTTGTAAATCCTATGGTGTATGGATGATAAAGAAAACTTCTTGAACTCAATCCACTCACTACAACAAAAACTTGTGATTAACATCTCTTTTAGCTTCCTTTTTAGCGTCCACTATCACTTTTAGTGTATTTTTAATCATTTTTGTACAAAGTGAATGCTTTTCCAGGGATGGCACTTTCAATGGATTTATTATCATCCCTTTTTAATGTTGATGTATTTGTAACTTTGGAATGTATTTACTTGTATATCTTATGTCTTGTACCCCGATGTTTATTCCAAGAAGTGTCTATAATGTATTTGAGTCATGTCATGCCCCAATGTTCCTACCGGGAGGTTCTATAATGTAAGCAAGTCATGCCAAGTCATTGTGGGTAACCGTCCTATTGTTCAAGGGTTAAAGTCCCCACAGCTCCGGGGCACTAGGGTTATTAGACTCTCTTAGAGAAGTTGGCCCTAGTGAGTCATTGTCAAGTCGAGAATTAGTATAAATAGAGAGTGAGCCTCTCTATTTATCACACACTCACTCACACTCAGCTGTAGCACATAGCTGAGGAAGAAGAAGTTGCTAGGGATAGAAAGAAAGAGGCTACTACTGTCGGGATATCATCTTACTGTTTTTAGGGCTTTTCTATTTGGTGTTGATTCTATCTCTGAAGAAGTTGCAGGGTTTTCTCATTTATGGTTTCCTTGAGGAAAATCTTTGTGCTCATTTTCTTATGTGTTTGATTGTTGTGCTTGTTATTCTCTTAGTTAAGATCCTATGTTAATGCTACCTTAAATGATAAAAATATAACATGGAATCAGAGCTAACCTGAGAAGAAGACACTCTACAGCTACGAAAACTAGGGATTCCTCCTTTTTGGATCTCTCTCCATAGATTTTCAGTAAAAGAAGGTTGGACTGACTCTCCTCCCCAGGGTGCATCTTTCTGTCGAAGTAGAATCTGATTCTGAGCATTTTTTAGTTTTTGACCCGACACTAGTGCCAAAAATTAGGGATTTCCATAAAAGTGGAATTTTTTAGTGATTCCAGGCCTAGATTGATCTCCCCCTCAAAATCAAATTTTAGAGATCAAGATCAAACCATTTGGTTGGACAGAACTCCGAGAAATTCAAACCCTAATCTGCTCCTGAACTAACACTACATAAATTCAGCTCCATATTCATATCCGACATCTTGACCTGGTAAGATATAAATCTTTTGTATTTCCATTTGAGGTTCTCAGTTAAGATGTCTCATCATACCAAGCTTGATGAAAAGCTTTAGGGGGTTGATAACTTCCGAGCTTGGAAGTATAGGATCTCCCTGGTTCTAGAAGAAAATGAGTTGGACTCCTACATCAATGAGGAGATTCTAGTTCCAGAGGGAGATGAGGCTAAGGCCTTACACAAGAAGAAGTTGGTTATGGCTAAGAGGATTATTGCTGATTCAATCAAGGAACACCTCATACCACATGTTTCCTCCCTAAAGACAGCTAAAGCTATGTTTGATGCCCTAACCAAATTGTTTGAAGGAAAGAACATAAACTGGAAGATGACCTTGAGGAACCAATTGAAGAATGTGAAGATCCAAAATGCGAATACCATACATTCATACTTTACAAGGGTCTCCCAAATCAAAGAACAACTTGAAGTCATAGATGAAGAAGTGGACAATGCAAAGATTGTAATGATCACCTTGAATGGTCTCCCTAGGAAATGGGACTCTTTCATTCAAGGGATCTGTGCCAGAAAGAATTTAGTCAATTTTAGCAGACTATGGGAATAATTCTCTCAAGAATAAGCTCGGATAGCATGTCGAGAAGAAAATATGGGAAGTGAATATTAAGCTCTGACACTACAATCCAAGAAAACCAGATCTAGCCACCACAGAGGTAAGCACTCTCACCAAAGGAATAACTTTAGAAATCCTAGAGATAGGTCTAAGTACATTTGCTATACATGTGATGAAAGAGGACACTTTGCTAGAGATTTTCCTAGAAACAAAATTAGCTCTCACAAGAACAAGAAAAACAAGAGAAGACATCATGCTCATGCTACATAGGATGATGAACCTTCCACAAAGAGAAACAAACACGACAATGATGATTCTTCAAGTGATAAAGAATATGTTCTGATTTCTGCTCTCACAGGAACTATCACACATGGCAGCAATGATTGGGTTATAAACAGTGGTGCTTCCAAACATATGACAGGATTCAAGGAATCCTTTGTGAAATTATCTGAACATGAATCAACTCACAAGGTGAAACTCGGAGATGACTACCAATATTTAATAAAAGGTATTGGTGAATCCTCATACAAGCTAGACTCTGGAAAGTCTATCAAAATGAAAGATGTATTGTTTGTACCTAGACCAAAGAAGAACCTCCTCTCCATATCTGCATTGGATGCAAAAGGAATGAGGGTTGCATTTTTAGATGGCCAAGTCCTCATGTGGCCAAAGGGAAAGAGCTTCGATGATGTAGTAGTGATTGGGGAACAAGAAGGAGGACTATACAAATTGAAGGGAAAACTAGAACAAGATTTGGTTAATGACTTAGTAGAACCAAATGAGCTTTGGCATAGAAGGTTTGCACATGTGTATTACAGAGCACTACCACTTCCAAGCAAAGTTGTTGAAGGTCTCCTAGAAATGCAGACAAAACATAAAGGTGTATGCAAAGGATGTGCAAAAGGGAAGAACACAAAGAAGACATTTCCAAGTAGCAAGAGCAAGGAAAAAGGAATTTTGGAAATCATCCACTGCGATGTATTCCGTCCAATGTCATCCAATTCACTAAGCAGGTATGTATACTATGTTTATTTTATTGATGATTTTTCTAGAAAGGCATGGATATCTTTTATGAAGAACAAAGATGAAGTATTCAGCAAGTTCATGGAATTCAAAGCCTTGATCAAGAATCACATAGAAAATAATATCAAGACCTTCTGATTAGACAATGGAGGAGAGTTCACATCAAATGAATTCAAAGAGCTATGCAAAGACTCAGGGATTAAGAGGGAGTTATCCACTCCATATAATCCACAATAGAATGGGATTGTAGAAAGAAAGAATAGAACGGTCATGGAAGAAGCAAGGGCCATTCTTCATGATCAATATCTTCCCATTCATCTATGGGCAGAAGCTGCTAGAACATCGATGTATGTACAGAACCGTACTTCACACAGAATACTTGAGAACAAGACACCTGAATAACTCTTCTCTGGAAAGAGAGAAGATGTTAGCCATCTCAGAATATTTGACTGTCATGTATACATACACATTCTGAAAGAAAAGAGGACAAAGTTATATCTTTCAAGAAAGAAGGGTATATTTGTGGGATACTCTGAAAGCTCAAAGGCTTACAGAATATACATCCCAGGGTTCAAGAAGATTGACATTAAGCAGAGATATAACATTTCATGAAGATTCAGCCTACATCAAATCCAGGAAGAGACCGGCTGAAGAACCTGAAGAAACAGAAGCACCCAGAATTCATGATACGACCATGAATGAAGAAATTCAAGAAGAAGAATGAGAATTAGAAGAACCTCAAGAACCTGTAGATCCACCTCAGGAGAATAATTCTCACAAGAGGAAACTTGCTTGGGTACATGAAATTATCCAAGGTGCAGAAATATATGGAGCTTTAGAAGAAACACACAAAGCAAGAAAGAGAACTAGGTCTTGCTCCAGTTATGTAGCCTTGCTATGTGACATTATTGATAAAGAACCTTCCAACTATGAAGAAGCAGTAGGAAGGAAAGAATGGAAGGAGGCTATGATCAAAGAGTATCAATCGATCATGAAGAATGATGTTTGGGATGTTGTCCCAAGACCAGAAGGGAAGTCCATTGTAACTTCCAAATGGATCTACAAGATCAAGCATGCTGCAGATGGAAGCATAGAGAAATATAAAGCGAGATTCATGGCTCATGGTTTCTCCCAGAAAGAAGGAATAGATTATGAAGAAACTTTTGCACCTTGTTGGGGCCCCGGAAATCACAGGCAACAACAGTAAGGGATTCTCCCCAATCAACTTTCCCAACTAGCCCGTTGACTGTTTGGTATAGGGAATCCATCCGGTTTGCGGTCCGGCTACTGTAGGTCAAAGTAACAAAACAAAAGGTTTTACCGGTTGCGGCTTGGTCCACCGAGTTTTTGTATTTTTGACTTAAGGTATGGTGTGCAAGTGCTTATCTAACAATGCAGGGTACTAAAGATGCAAGGAACAGTCATAATGTGATGTGCAGGTTCTTACCTCTCGTCTTAAGGTTCACAAGCACCCAAAACACATACAACACAACAAATAATCTAACTACCTAAACTATCCCTAGGGAGAAAATTTATAATTAATTGGTGAGTAATACATTTTGTGCGTGCATAATGAAGAATTACAGATAGCTGGTACTTCATTCAAGACACATGTACAATTACGGATATTTAAACAACCAGATAGCCAATTATTTTATGAACAACATTTATTACTCACAGTGGAAGACATCCCAAAAGATATTGAAGAACACTCAACAAAAAACATAGGTTCAGGAAGTTAAATATTCTCACAGTAAATGAAACACAGCTGAAAACGAAATAGTTTCTCTTCAACATTATTCATTTAGTCACATTGATACATTCCACATTTCGCTCTCTCCAGCAGGCAAAAGTTGCACTTTCTGACTGTAAAACGAAGTATTTCCTCTTACAAGCAAAAGAGTTTACAAATTTTTCATGGAAAAATCCCTTGTAACTTCTCCCTTTCTAGTATTTAAACAAAACAGTAAATCGTTTGGGTTTCCCCCACGCATGACCTTTCGGTCTCCCCAGCGTTTCGTATTTTTCTGAGTTGTCTATATGCACTCATGATTCTTTTAGTAACGGACCAGCCGTCAGGTTGAGCCTTTAGCGTTGTTGAATTTGTCTTTAGTTTCGAGGGCCCTTTCAGTGATGTGGTCGGTGTCATTTCAATTTTTTCTAAACTGCTCTTCTACGTCTTCACGCATCAGCTCCTTACGCACACCTGCAATTAACCCACGTGTATTATCCATTTGGGAATGTGCTATGAAATAGAGCGGTGGGTTATACAAACTGAAATGACTTCTCCACAAAACAAATGGCCTGGTGTACCATGGAAGAGGTCAGAAGGATACTGACATCGGAAGTCAAAGGCTTGGCTCAGCCGCAACGACGGGAAGAAAAAGAAGACTAAGAGGCGCGATTCAAAGCTGTGGACGGGAAAATTCCATCGGAGATCGGGTGACTTTGATGTCGGACGCCAAATGGACTTCCCAGCCGTAACGAGGGAAAGACAAGCACTAAAATGAGGTGAAGCGTGGGCAGGAGAGAGCTTAATCAGACGTCGAAAGACATTCGAACTGGAAGCTCACTAGCTTTCCCAGCCGCAACGGCGGAAGGTTAAAAGCTACGGACAAGCGATTGAAGGCAAACATGAATCAGACGTCGAAGTAATTTGGACTTCAGACGCTAAACTGCTTTGGGAGCCGCAACGACGGAGGGAAAAGACCAAAAGTAGCCGATTCGACAGAAAAATAAGTGTTCGAAAGCCTTTAAAAAAAATCAACAACAGTCAAGGACCATTTTATTTTCCAAGCGACGGCTTGTGAAAGACAATTGGCAAAACTAAACCCAACTATGCAACCCGCTGCAAGAATTCAAGCACAAACAAATTCTGGGAATAGACTCTATATGAATTGTTCAAAACATCCAGACTTAAAGCATGACCGAAAAAACATCAAGGATGAAACAACCTGAAGCGATATTCAGCCATGAGGAGGGGCCCAAAATTTAAGAGATTTGGGGAGAAAAGTTGCAGCAGCAACACACCTGTAGCCAGATACACTTCCATTAGATTAGTACTTTCTCTAGCTACAGTGATGAAATAGAAGATACACCAGATGGATGTCAAGACTGCTTTCTTGAATGATGTAGTAGAAGAGGAAGTGTATGTGGAGTAGCCACTCAGTTTTGAGACATATGATAGGGAGTCTCATGTGTGTATATTGAATAAAGCCTTGTATGGTTTGAAACATGCACCTAGGACATGGTACTATAGAATTGATGGATTTCTATCCAGTTTGGGCTTTACCAAGAGTAAAGCAGATTCCATCCTTTACTACAAGGTTGAAGATGGAAACCCAGTGATACTCCTACTGTATGTGGATGATATGTTTGTAACAGGTATGGATGGGTTGATTGCTAATACGAAGAGGAAACTTGCTGCCAAGTTTGAAATCAAAGACTTGGGTATGATGCACTATTTCCTAGGCATGAAGGTGTGGAAGAATGCAGATGGAATATTCCTTGGACAAGGGAAGTATGAAGTGGATATTCTGAAGAGATTCAGGATGGTGGACTGCAAGGCCATAACCACACCTATGGAATCAACCCTGAAGCTATTGAGTGATGCTTCATCAAAATTGGTTGATGCTACGATGTATCATTAGATGATTGGGTCCTTGATGTACCTAACGAACACAAGACCAGATAGTTTCTTTGCTGTGAACACCTTGAGCCATTTCTTGACAGATCTGAGACATGTTCACTTGATTGCTGCAAAGCATATTCTGAGGTACCTGAAGGGTACAGTTGATTATGGGGTAAAGTACAAGGCAAATCAGAAGATTAACCTGGAGGGTTATGTGGATTCAGATTGGGCAGGTAGTTCCATCAATAGGAAGAGCACTTTAGGATGCTGCTTCAGTATGGCATCAGGTATGATCTCTTGGTTTAGAAGGAAGCAGTCATGTGTGTCACTGAGTATAGCTGAAGCAGAATATGCCACAGCTTGTTAATATAGTTGCGAGGCAGTGTGGCTGAGAAAGCTACTATCTAATTTATTTGATCTCCGATTGGATGCTACTTGTATATATTGTGACAACCAGAGTTGTGTGAAGTTGTCGGAGAACCTAGTGTTCCATGACAAGTCAAAGCATATCCAGATCAAGTATCACTATATCAAGGATATGGTGCAAAGAGGAGCAGTGAAGCTCCAGTATGTTGCGACAGACGAACAGATAGCTGATGTGTTGATGAAGCCATTGGCCAGAGTGAAGTTTGAGTACTTCAGGGATAAGCTTGGTGTTCTCTAGATTAAGGTTCCCTCCAAAGGGAAATGATGAGACATAGAGACATTCTGACATGGTGAGAGGATTAGGTTCCTTCCATTGTCAGATGTAAGGGCTGAGTCATTCTTTGATGGTTAGAGGATTTGGTTCCTTCAATGTCATATGTGAGTGCTAAGCCATTCTGATGTGACTATAGGATTGGTTTCTACATGATCAGATATAAGTGTTGAATGCCATTCTTGGAATGGAGGCACCTAGTCAGTTAGCAGGAAAGCTCAGTTTGGGATTGAGGGCCATTCTAATATGTCTGTGGGATGTAGCCTTACATGATCAGATGTGAGTGCATGGCCATTCTGATGTGATTGAGGGATGTGTTACCACTTGATCAGATATAAGGGCTGATGCCATTCTCTGGGAGAATGGAGGCACCTAGTCAGTTACTAAGAATCCTCAGTCTGGGACTAAGAGCCCTTTCAATGTGGTGTTTTTGAACATGGTTGAATGTAAGTGAAGATCCCTTTTGATGCGGTGTTTTCGAACATGCTCGAATGTAAGTGCAAAGCCCTTTCAATGCAGTGTTTTTGAACATGGCCGGATGTAAGTGCTGAGCCCTTCTAATTCGGTGTGTTCACACATGGTTAGATATAAGTGCTGAGCCATGATGGTGTGATGTGTTTACACATGGTCATATGTGAGTGCTGGGCATGCATTTCTAACAAGATAAGGTTAGATGTAAGAGCTGGGCGGGCCATTTTGACTTAGGGTTAGATATAAGTGTTGAAGACCTACATGAAGGGTAAGCCTACAACTAGCATGAAAAAGGGTTGGCTTTGTAGAACTTCCTGCAACGAGAAGAATCGAGAGATAGCACTGATGATGATGATCCAGACTTGATGATGATCCAGATCAAGTGATGATCCGAATTTGATGATGATCCAAACTTGATGATGATCCAGATCTGATCATGATACAGTGATGATGATCCAGTAGTGATGATCCAGCAGTCTTGATGATCTAGATCCCGTGATGAAGAAGACTTGAAGAAGAAGATGACTTAGAAGAAGACTTGAAGATGAAGATGACTTGAAGATGAAGAAGACTTGAAGATGATGATGACTTGAAGATGAAGAATACTTGAATATGAAGACAACTTGAATATGAAGATGACGAGATGATCTAGTCAATACAGAGAAGAAGTCCAATGCTGAAAATTATGTCGAAATAATACCTTCCTAGTTAAGAGGGAGTGTTGATGTATTTGTAACTTCAGAATCCATTCACTTGTATATCTTATGTCTTGTACCCTGGTGTTTATTCTGGGAAGTTTCTATAATGTATTTTATTCATGGCATGCCTCGATGTTCCTATTGAGAGGTTCTATAATGTAAACAATTCGTGTCAAGTCATTGTGGGCAACCCTCCTATTGTTCAAGGGTTAAAGTCCCCGCAGTTCTGGGGCACTAGGGTTATTAGACTCTCCTAGAGAATTCATCCCTAGTGAGTCATTGTCAAGTTAGGAATTAGTATAAATAGAGAGTGAGCCTCTCTATTTATCACACACTCACTCACACTCAGTTGTAGCGCATAGCTGAGGAAGAAGGAGTTGTTGGGGCTAGAAAGAAAGAGTCTACTACTGTTGGGATATCATCTTACTATTTTTGGGGATTTTCTATTTGGTGTTGATTCTATCTCTGAGGAAGTTGTGGGGTTTTCTCCTTTATGGTTTCCCTAAGGAAAATATTTGTGTTCATTGTCTTATGTGTTTGATTGTTGTTCTTGTTATTCTCTCGATTAAAATCCTAAGTTAATGCTAGCTTAAATGATAAAAATCTAACATTTAAAAGTTGACGCTATTTTGGACGCTAATTAGCATCCCAAGTATCGTCCCTATTAGCATCCCAATTAACATCCAAAATAAAATCCCATATAACACCTAGAATATCCTCCAAAAAAACGTCCAGAATAGCACCAAGCTTAGCACCATATATTTTTCTAGGGTTAGTGCTAGGAATTGTGCCATGAATGTCGCCAGTAAAAACATTTGACATAGCACCAAGTATAGATCCATGAATTGCACCTAGAATATCCAACTTAACATCAGGTACAGAGATAGGTATAGAGTCTGGAATAATGCCAAAAACTTAACATCCAAACTAACGTCCAAAATAGTATCCCATATAACACCTAGAATAGCCTCCCAAAAAATGTCTAGAATAACACCAAGCATAGCACCATATATTGAGCCAAGGTTAGTGCCAGGAATTGCACCACGAATTTCTCTAGGTAAAAAATCCGACATAGCGCCAAGTATAGAGAAAAGAATTGTGCCTAGAAAACATCAAATATAACTCCAAGTATAATGCCTGGAATAACGCTAGACATTTCAAAAGGAACCACAATAGGATTTGCACTAGGTTTAGAGCTAGGGATTGCGTTTAGAAAAAGTCCAACATAACATCAAATAGAGTGCCAACATTGGCACCAAAATTTGTGCTTGCAAAATAACAAGAAATTTCATAAGGAATTGTTCCAGGAATTGCATGAGGCATAGTGCTAGGTATAAAGATAGACATAGCACAAGGAATTGCGATAGGAATTTTAGAAGGTATTGGACTAGGAATTTCCCTAGGAAAAGGGCCAAGCATATCACCAAGTATAGAGCTAGGAATAAAGTTAAGAATTGCTCCTGGAATACATAGAAGCAAGTATAGAGCCAAGTATAGTGCCAAAATATTTGAAAGGAATTGTAGGAGGTTTATATTCAAGAATTACACTCAAAAAAACCATTTGACATAGTGTTAGATATATCTATAGGATTAACACCAAAACTTGCACTAGAAAAATATCTAGGAATTACAGAAGGAATTGTGCTAGGAATTGCACCAGGTATAGAGCTAGACATAACACCATGAATTGCGATAGGAATTTAGAAAGGTATTGCACCAATAATTGCCCCAGGAAAAGGGTCAAGCATAGCACCAGGTATAGAACTATACATAGCACCAAGAATTACACTAGGAAGTTCTAAAGGAAGTGTGGTAGAAAAAGTGTCAAGAAAACTCGAATGTTGCGTTAGGGATAGTGTGAGGAATGTTGACATAAGTAGCACCTAATTGTCCATTTTGGAAACTAAGAGACCCTAATTAATATGAAATAACTCTAATGGAATTATATGGTCCCTAGCGACATTATAGTGTGCTTAATGACATGTTGTTGATGATGATGATACATATTGACAATGATAAATATGGAAATGATGATTTCTACAATATTTAGTAGGATGTTGATGACAGTGATGATATCAATGTCAATAATGATGATGCAAGTGATTATAGCACTATTTGATATTGATTGGTCCTAATGGAAACATAATTCACCCTAATGAATTGAATTTGCCATAATAGCGACATGGACATCGAGTGAGGTCTAAAATATTCATAGAGGTAAGTATCCCAGGGACTTGACTTAATAAGAATTATGATGAAAATGATGTTGATGTAGCATATGGAATTAATGATTACGATGACAGCAATGTCAATTTCCACGATGATAATGCATTCGCTAATACTTCTATATATTGATTGATACTAATGGCACTTAAATGTCTATAACAACATATGAGCGACATACAAATATCACCTAGATGACTCACAATATAACTTTCTTTATATTTTATAAAAAAATATCTTTTAGTAACATAATATTTTATTGAAGTGGTCATTTTTATTTATCAATTTATTCATCATATTTGCCTCCTTAATGATCCCAAGTTAAGATTCTAGGTCGATAATATCTAGATCAAGGAGGAAGACCAACACAACAAAACTTTCATAGAACTACTAGATTCCAAGGGAATAAAAACAACACAACTTCACACTACACTCAATCCCATTTATCTTCACCCAATAACCATTATCACCCTTTTAGGACACAAAAAATGTAAAAAAAATACAATATTCCATTTGGATAAAAGTTATATTTTACATAAATTAAAAAGAGGCATGACTTAATGATTTTGATATTTTCATTTTCAAATTAAGGTCATATTTCCTATGAATGTGGATTACATAGATAACATAGAAAGATATGCATGGAAAATTGGACTTGGACATTTGGTTTCACTTGTTTAGCTTCATTTGTACTAACTTAGTAGAACATAGCATGGTTAGATTGACTTGGACCTACTTTGCTTTTAGACATCACATGGTAGACTTAACAACAAACATGCATGACTAAGGGTTTGTTGGACTTAGACTTACTACTAAGTTTCCTTGACTTTGATAGAATTTTCTCTTTGATGTTGCATGGTAGGATTTATAGTGTTAGATTACAAGTTGTGATTTAGTGATTGGAATGGAGTGTTTTTATGCAAACAATTTAATATCCAACTCCAATTGACATAGAGATCTTGTATTTTAGGTACTTGATTGAAATTAAATTGTTGGCCTAATGCTTTCCTTGGATGGATGTTTAATTTTTATTAAGCTAACCATTATGGATTATGTGTACAACTTCCTACTATGGTAGACCCTAAACCATGCACTACACCAGGTCAAGGATTTATCCCCTTTGCAATTAAGCATTGAGTTAACCTTAGTGAATAAAACATCCACAATCTATTGTATACCTTCCTTTTACACATTAGTCAAATTCCTCACATTTTGTTTTGGTAGTCGATGATAACCCCATGCCACAATAATGTCATATAAATTAAAATTCTTGATTTTATTCATGTGGATTATTCATAACACTCACCCACATACACAAATAACAACAAATAAAAATTATAATAAAAGCAAATTAGCAGAGTAATAACTTGTAATTATTGACATAATATAAATAACAACTACGATCCAAAGAAATGAAGCTACTAATTAATGTAACAACATCCATTCAAATTCCAATACTAACACTGCTAATGATTTTAAGTGCCATAGCTTGTGGCGTTATTGCACCTGCAAATAAATATCATTGAGTGCAATCTAACACTACACCCTTTTTATTGTGTGGGTGTATGGATAAATCTCATGGGGTGTACGATGGTATTTTCGTGGTTAATGGAGGAGACATAAGTCTTGGGCACTAACGAAATATTATAACCATATATGGATAATAAGGTTATCCATCCATCTATTTTAGAAACCC
This sequence comes from Pseudotsuga menziesii, assembly GCA_001517045.1. NCBI lineage: Eukaryota > Viridiplantae > Streptophyta > Pinopsida > Pinales > Pinaceae > Pseudotsuga > Pseudotsuga menziesii. Next base: position 529,349 of record LPNX011232349.1, read on the forward strand.
TTATATTCTTTTTGAAATCCTCCCCATACTCACCATCTTATGCACAATGTTTTCCCTAACCTAGGCTCACCATTTTTCCCCATCACTCTGAGTCTCATTGTACTTTCCATCTAGATCTTGTATTAAACCTTGAAATTTTGCTTTTAGGGTTTATATTTTTCTCTCTTATTCTTTAGATCATGGTGAGGGACTTGGGAAGCCCTTATGGATGGATGGAATAATTAATTCTTGAATATGACCCCTCTAATTCACTTTATTCTCTATTTAAGAACCCCTTGAATCATATTTTGAGTGAAATGAAGTCTCATACGATCACATTTTCCCTCTTGATCAATACCCTCTTTAGGGTGGTGGAGTTCATCTATGAGTTCATGAAGAACCTCTTGGGTCTTATTTCATATGCATGGCACACATTGTTTGGATGTGTGCCTCCCTTTTGATTGGGCTCTATGCCTCAGATACTTCTCGACATATACCTATAAACAAAAAATTCAATTACAATTATGGGAGGTTTGAGTTTCTCTCCATGAATGTGAATGTTGTTTTCCTAGTTGTGATTGGTTCTCTCATAGTTTTGAAGTCCATCGAGAGAATTATATATCCCTAGGAGATTTCTACAAATTGTTTATTAATTGATTTAGTTCAAGGAATTGTAATTAATATTGTGGCGTTGAAATTTTCCCATGAGGAACATCATCATTCCCATGATGGTGGTTGTTCCCATTCTCAATCTCATGAAATTCATGGACACAAGCACACCTACACAATTTGTGCCTCCTGCACAAATGAATACTACCTTTCCATCTCCTCACCATTTCCTCATGCAAAATGTTACTAGTCATTTTATGAGCACTTTAGTTTTCACATGAGCATTGAGACTTTGAGATAATCATGGTTCCATGTCTCTTCCACATATATATTTTGTTCGTCATGTGTCCCTTCCATTTTTTCTCTTCAACACTTTGGAACTAGCGAACATGAGGAAAATTGAAGAAAATGTCAAAACCCCTTTTTAGAAGAATCATCAACATTTTTTAAATTTCAGTGACATCAATTTTTTTCATTTGCAGCAGTTACAGTAGCTCCTGCCAACATCTTTTTCATAGTAGCTCATTCTTGGGCCTCTTTTTCCCAAGCCTAGTCCCATTACACACAATAATAATATAAAGTACCATGTCTCTTTTGTGTCATGTACATTCAACAACATCAATTTTTGTTCACTCTTAGTTCCTCCATATTGCATCTATAACAGCAGGAAACAAAACATTTTTCTTTTGCGGATCCTTTCTTTTCAATGGTGCTTCAACCAATCACCAACAACATGCTCATCGTTCTTTTTTTCTAGTCATATTTGCTAGTTAAATTTTAGTAGTCACAACCACACAGTTAAGCAGCATCTAGATCAAGTTCTATTTAGAGACATGCCCTCCCACTTAGGTCTATGTAGGAACCTACTTCTGCTCAGCACCTCACAACAACATCTATATTGGGTTCATTTGGAGGTTTTCCTTCCCACCCTGATTTGTGTAAGCACCTGCTCAGTTCAACAACCCTTAATGACAACATCTAGATTGGGTTCATTTGGAGACATTCCCTCCCAACCTGATTAATGGCGGAACTTGCTCAGTTCAACTTCCTTTGGAGACACACCCTCCCACCTTAGTTTCTGTAGTCACCTTCTTTAGTCAGCACCAACACACTCTTCAATGTATTCATTATTTTGCAGCACAACTCAACAACTATCATTTTAGACTTGGTTTAAGTTTTCTCACACTTCACCTGAGAGGATGAAAGAAGGGATGCTTTCCCCTTCAATTAGGAGGAATTGGTATGAATGGGAGGCCCATCCATGACAATATGATGTTTGGATTTGGTTCACAACCCACTATCAAATTAGATTCGTTAATTAGTCAAGTATATTATTAAATAATGGTTATCCTTGTTGACTTGTCAAATGTGAACAAGCATGTAATCATATATAAATGTTATGAATCCTTCATCTAATATAAGTTAGTATTATTTTCTTCTTATATGTATTTTGTTTATTCTAAGTTCGATTATTGAGTTTTGTATGTATGTGGTTCAATAATTTATTACATAAATTTTGTTGATACCTTTGATAATTACCATTTAACTATTTTTTATTATTATTATTTTTATTTAGTTTGTTGCCCCATAACTTTGTGGAAATAATTTCAAGGGGCCCACCCGAAGGGACCTCACCCTCTAACCACCATTTTTGGGAACTTTTCCCCAGAGGGGCAAGAGAATTCAAGAGTTGACCTCGACCTAGAGACAACTTCGCCACATAATTTGCAACCAACTGAGCTACCCCATTGGACTAATTTTTAACTATTTATTTATTATAGTAGATTCAATATTTAATATATGTAGTCATATTGAAATTGTTATTGATAATTAAATACATAAAACCACCACACAATAACACTTCACTTCTATACCAAACAATCCTAAAAGAAACATTAAAAAAAAAACTAAAACAACAATAAAAACAAATGATATAACAATAATTAGCAATAAATCAATCTTTTCAAAAAAGATCACAACTTATGAAACACTTAATACATTCGAAAATATCACAAACCAAAATATATAGATAATTTAAAATCACATGTTTTAATTTTTTTATCTTAATTTAAAAACCATTAATATTATTGTATACATAGACTCTAAACTAAAATCTGTTTTAATCTACAAACTAAATATTAAAAAAAAAGTAATTATTCAATTCCATACTTACTAAACATTTATGAAAAAAAAAACATCATAAAACAAAATAACAAAAACTAAAAATACTAAAGATGGTTTAAAAAAACATGTTAATATTTAAAAAAGAAACATCATAAAACAAAATAACAGAAACTAAAAATACTAAACATAGATTCAAAAAAATGTTAAACAATGCAACAACCCACTAGTAAAAAGAAACATCATATAAACGAATTAGAAACATTATATTAAAAATTAGAAACATTTCCAAAAATATTTTGCTTGATTTTATATCACATTTAAAGGGTTTTATTATTTTAGAGCGCTAGTAAAAAGAAACATCATATAAACAAATTAGAAACATTATATTAAAAATTAGAAACATCTCCAATAATATTTTACTTGATTTTATATCACATTTAAAGGGTTTTATTATTTTATTTTTCATTGAAGCAATTTCTTATTGTTTTGGAGGAGGTTGCAAGCACAGAGAGAAGGCCAAACACTACAACTTCGTCATCCATGGAGCCTAATGAAACCAATTTTTTTTCTAAACTTTCTTTCTCTGAGTAGTATTGCATTGGTTTTCTTAGAATACACGCAGAAGATCAAAAGTAGCTTAATGAAATGCTGTAATTTTAAATTTTTTCTTAGTTTCTTCTAACTTGTTTCATTGATTTTCTTAACATGCATTAAGGTGATCGAGGGTAGGCATACATAAAAACGAGATCCAAGATAGGCATACATAAAAAGGAGGCTTGCAAATGTTCGTCTTTGATACTAAAAAAATACGCAAGTACATTCATAATCAAATTTGTCTACATTGGAAAACTCATGTGGTAGCCCCTCTTCGAGTAGTACCCACCACTAAAACCTCTAGCCTGAGCAACTAGCCTGGCAGAGAGAGGGAGATTGATTCTTTTGGAAGGGAGAAAGGAGGAAGAATTCAACCCTTTAGGGGAGGAGGGAATGAGTCCAATCTATGTTATGTTTATGATAAATTTTTTATTTGATTTTTTGAGTTTTTTACTTTTAATTTTCTAATATATAATAAAATATTCAATTTCAAAGTTTGCCAGTAGATTTTATGTTGACGAAAACATATTCAATGAAGTTCACTGGAGGCTCAAGTCTTCACTAGCCTCAGTCTTTGCTGATAGATTTTTGAAAAAAAAAATTATTAGCATTCATTAGTTTTTTTATGGGAGAAAAACTAATTCATTGAAATATATCTAAAATGTTTGTATATCTAAAAATTCATTGAAATATATATGTGAAAGATTTTAGTTTTTAAATTTTTTAATGGTTGCTTTTTTAATCTAAGATCAAAATATCGTTTTTAAGTGGTTGGACAATAATACGATGGATATGAAAATTGTGAAAGTTCGACGCTTGGTATCATGGTAAAATGGCTCTATGGCACCATCCTATGTTAAAACTGAGACTCAAAGTTCCTCTTAGGATTAGGAATAACACCACGTGAATCCAGGTGGTCAACTCAAGTGTCAACGTGTCTACAAGTGAATTCTGTTAACTCAGCTCGGGCACTTTTAAAATAAAAGAAATTATTATTTAAACTTAGATAAAAATATATTTTATTTATTTTAAAATTTTATATTTATAGTTTTTATTACTTTTAACAATATTATCTAAGATAAAATAATATTCCATTTACACCATTAATCTATGTAATATGTTTTTATAGATTATATTAAATTTGTTTAATGGTAACATTTTAATTTTATCTATATTTGTTATAATAACTAACAATTATAAAATAATATTTTTATTTATTTATTTATAATTGAAAATGGTTTATAATTGTTCTTAAACTCATTATCTAGTAAACTTTAAGTTAATTCAAATATAAATAATATAGTTGTGTACAAATTGTATTTATTATTTTTCATAATTTATAAAGAAATTAAAGGATGGCATAAACCATAGAAAATAAATTCTTAATCCTCATCATTTATAAAGAAGTTAAGAGATAAAACTAATTTTTCATTTCACAAAGACAATTAAAAATAAATTATTATTTTTCAACTTTGTTTATGTTTCTTAAAAAAATAACATAATTCAAATAAACAAAAAATAATTACATTAATATTCTACATATATTCAATACGATAAATAAAGCAATTTACTAAATATTATAAATCATTATTTTCATAAAAACAATTATATATATTAAGATTAAATGAATGAGAATAATATTATGATTTTAATTTATTATACATAATATAGTAAATTATTGAAATTTGATTGTGAATGAAAAAAAACTAAAAAAATGTTTTAATAACTATAATAAGATTTGTTTGGTAAGAAATAAATTTCTTAATTCTTATTAATAGTAAATTTTCTAAAATATTTTTTTTTATAAGATAAATATTTTATATATACATTTATGAATGACAAATGATATTAGCATTAAACCTTAAATAGCATCCATAATAAAGTTCTTATTAAAATACAAAAGTTGTTTTAACCATTTGTTACTTTATGGTAGTAGCAAAACACGATGCAAAAAAAGGAAGAAAAAATTGGTGCAAATTTGGAAGCTAAAATTGGCACATATTTGGAAGTAAAACATGGTGCAAAATGGGATGCTAAAGTGGTAGCACAAATGGATGCAATATTGGATGTTAATTTGGATGCAAATATGGTGCTAACTCGGATGTCATTTAGGAAGCAAAAGCGAACGCTCTCTAGGAAGCAATATAGGATGTTATTTAGGAAGCAAACCTTGACGTTGTATAGGAAGCAAAGTTGGACATTATTCTGGAAGCAAAAAAATAGACGCTATTCTGGACGTCACAAATGATGCTATCTAGGACGCAAAAAAAGATTTTTTTTAGATGCTTTAAGTTTTGTCCATGACGTGCCCCATTTAGCGTCTAGTTTGACCACTCAATGTAAAAAAAATAGCACTAAAAAGGGATGCTAATTGGGACGTTAAATGGGACGCTAATTCCAAGATTTGTTGTAGTGAATACCATGTTGTGTACTAAAGACAATAAAACAAAATAAGAATTTATATGAAAATAAATATTTTCTAGCATACTCAAACATCAAAATCTATTTCTTAGGAAATGACAAAATAGTGCCCTGCAAATTGGAGATTTACACTCAAAATAAAATCTACAAAATAATGAAACCATCTAAGTTCCTATCCCTTGGAGATATCATTTAAGCTCTTACCAACTAAGGACATAATCTTCTAATTTCCCTAACAATGCAACAATTCCAACCACATCATGTACGATGGGGCTTTGTCTTGATTGAACACTCTTCCTACTTAAGTGAATCCATATGTCAACTATAGTTGTTCCTTGTCTTTTGATTTCTTCTAAAGTATCATCCACACTATGAGAACCTTGATTTGGAATTCCTTTCCAAATAAATTTTTAAGAGGAAATATATTTATTTATCTCTCTTGTATTAGATAACCTAGATACATATTGAAATATATACATTATTCAACAAAATCTCTTCATTTTATGAAGAAGTGCAACAATAAAGAGACACTTTATGATAACTATATTTCCAAAATGTTACCACTAGATTAGAAAATCAGAAGAGTTAAAAGAACCTACTTTCCAAGTCACTTAGAGAATTATTCAATTGATTTTTCTACTTTATACTTTCCATAGTATGAGGGACAACACAATGACTCCATCTGTGTCAATTTCATTCTATGAACCTCATCTTCTGTCCTGGGCATGCATTTTACATGAATAGTGAAATCTTTCTAGGTTGAACTTTTGGAAAACCATTAAGTCCACCCTCAGATATTGTTTGGATAATATAATCATATGGTTAGATGCACAAACCAACAACGTCCATTCCTATAGTCTCAGATGATTTTTATCATTAAACACTGCAAGCTAGTGTGCAATTCTCTAAATCAACTTTGACTTATTTTCCAACACTTAGTGAAATTCTTGCACTTCACCAAATCACCATACTCTTACACAATGTGATTTGTAAAGCCTATGGTCTATGGATTATAAATCAAACTTCTTGATCTCAAGGCACTTCCATATTGCGTACTAAAGAATTTAATACAAAATAAGTATTTATATGAAAACACATATTTTCTAGCATACTCCAATATCAAAAGTTATTTCTTACGAATTGACAAAATAGTACTATGCAAATTGGATATTTACACTCAAAATAAAAGCTACAAAATAATAAAACCATCTTATTTCCTATTCTGTGGAGATGTCATCTAAGTTCTTACAAACCAAAGACATCATCTTCTACTTTCCCTAATAATACGACAATTCCAGCCACATCCTGTATGATATGGATTTATCTTAATTGAACACTCCTCATACTTAATTCAAGCCATACGCTACCTGCAATCATTCCCTGTATTTCTATTTCTTCTAAGGTATCATCTACACCATGAGAGCTTCGATTCAACATTCCTTTCCCATCACCTTTTTCAGAAGAAATACATTTATTTAGCTATCATGTATAACATAACCCATATGTATATTGAAATAGATACATTATTCTACAAAATAATTGCATTTTAGGAATAAATGCAACAAGAAAGAGAGCCTTTATGGTGACATGCTAACACGATTGAAAAATTGTTAACACTAGATTAGAAACTCATAAGAGTCAAAAGAACCTACTTTCCAAGTCGCTCATAGAATTATTCAATTAATTTTTCTACTTTATACTTTCTAGAGTATGGGGAACAACATGCTAACTCCATTCATGTCAATTTTATCCCCGACAACTTCATTATTATCTTGTGTGTGCATTTTACTAAAATAGTGCAAATCATGCCAGAGGGCACTTTTGAAAAACCAATAACTCCACTCTTAAAGAATGTTTGGAAAATCCAATCATATTGTTAGATGCATAAACCAACAATATCCATCCGTATAGTATCAGATGATTTTTATCATTAAACACTGTGAGCTGGCATGTATTTTCCTAGAGCCACTTTGACTAATTTTCCAACACATAGTCAAATTCCTGTACTTAGCCAAATTTCCACACTCTTACAAACTTATAACCTCATCACACAAACCACATCATCATACTTTCCATGCCATACTTCCTATATGCCATATAATCAAAGTAGAAAAAATGAAGTGAATAATTATGTGAGTGACTTAATCAAGGGTAATCGACACACCATGCACCCCACATTAGATGAAGCACCCCCAAGAAAATATCTACAAAATGAAATCCATAAGATTGAACACAATGGTGTGAACACTTATGAAGACACCGCAAAATCTAAGAAAAATAATCCCAAAATACATGTCTATCAACATAAGGGCCATACATATTAAACACTAAAAAGGTGTATGGATGATATTAAACATGTCATTTGTAAACTTTATGTTGCATGGATGATAAAGAAAAATTCTTAAACTCAAGGCACTACCATATTGTGTACTAAAGAATATAATACAAAATCAGTATTCAAATGAAAACAAATATTTTCTACCATACGCAAACATCAAAAGTTATTTCTTACAGAATGAAAAATATTTCACTACAAATTGGATATTTACACTCAAAATAAAAGCTACAAAATTATAAAACCATCTAACTTCCTATCCTTTGGAGATATCATTTAAGCTCTTACCAACTGAGGTCATAATATTCTAATTTCCCGAACAATGCAACAACCAACCACATCATGTACGATGGGGATTTGTCTTGATTGGCCACTCTACCTACTTAAATCAAGGCATATGCCACCTATAGTCATTCCCTGTCTTTTGATTTCTTCTAAAGTATCATCCACACTATGAGAACCTTGATCTAGAATTTGTTTCCCAATAGTTTTTAAGAGGAAATATATTTATTTATCTCTCTTGTATCAGATAACCTAGATGCATATTGAAATAGATACATTATTAAACAAAATATATCCATTTTATGAAAAAGTGCAACAACAAAGAGACACTTTATGATAACAATATTTCAAAATGTCACCACCAAATTAGAAAATCAGAAGAGTTAAAAGAACCTACTTTCCAAGTTACTTATAGAATTATCCACTTCGTTTTTCTACTTTATACTTTCCATAGTATGAGGGACAACATGATGACTCCATATGTGTCAATTTCATCCTATGAACCTCATCCTCTATCCTAGGCATGCATTTTATAGGAACAGTGAAATCATGCCAAGTTGAACTTTTGGAAAACCAGTAAGTCCACCCTCAGAGATTGTTTGGATAATCCAATCATACGGTTAAATGCACAAACCAACAACCTCCATTCGTATAGTCTCAGATGATTTTTATCATTAAACATGGTGAGCTAGCGTGCAAATCTCTAAAGCCACTTTCACTTATTTTCCAACACTTAGTCAAATTCCTGCACTTAGCCAAATCGCCATACTCTTACACAATGTCATTTATAAAGCCTATGGTGTATGGATGATAAAGCAAACTTCTTGAACTCAAGGCACTTCCATATTGAGTAATAGAGAATTTAATACAAAATAAGTATTTATATGAAAACACATATTTTCTATCATACTACAACATCAAAAGTTATTTCTTACCAAATGACAAAATAATACTATAAAAATTGGATATTTACACTCAAAATAAAAGCTACAAAATAATAAAACCATCTTATTTCCTATTCCGTGGAGATATCATTTAAGTTCTTACCAACCAAGGACATCATCTTTTACTTTCCCTAATAACACAACAATTCTAGCCACATCCTTTATGATGGGTATTTATCTTTATTGAACACTCATCCTACTAAATTCAAGCCATATGCTAGCTGCAATTGTTCCCTATCTTTCGATTTATTCTTAAGTATCATCTACACTATGAGAGAATTGATTCAAAATTCCTTTCCCATCACTTTTTTTCAGAAGAAATACATTTATTTAGCTATCCGGTATAACATAACCCATATGTATATTGAAATAGGTTCATTATTCTGCAAAATAATTGCATTTTAGGAAGAAAAGAAGCAAGAAAGTGAGCCTTTATGATGACATGATAACACAATTGCAAAATTGTACCACTATATTAGAAACTCACAAGATTTAAAAGAACCTACATTCCAAGTCGCTCATAGAATTATTCATTTAATTTTTCTACTTTATACTTTCCATAGTATGAGGTGTTGTAAAGGAAAGTTTCCTATGGCTAGGGTTTAAGAGGCCATCAATGTACTAGGGTTGAAAGGTGGATGCAAATGGTTCTGCAAGTATATGCAAGCAATTTTTAGAGTTTAGAATGGTTCATACATTAGCCAAACGAAGGTTGATCCAAGTAGCCCTTCAATCCTCTTCTTGCTCCTCTTACTCCTCTTGCTCCAAGAGACCTGCAAAATGAATTATACCTTCCTCAAACAATTATGACCACATATAAAGAAATGATAATCAAATAAACATGAAACAATGATCTGATTAACATCATCATATGATCATAAACAGAGATTCAATCACACATTCAACAATAATTTGGGAAGAAGAAGAACATCACATATTTATTACTCTTGAAAACAAGTACAAGTATACCTTCTCTTCAAGTTCGGCACCTTATGAAACCTTGATCTAGTTCTGCTGCTTCTCTTCTCTAAGGAACTCAGCATCCAAGCTCTGCAACACAAGGGGATGATCACTAGGGAAAAGGTGTGGGAAAAGAGAGACCCAATTCCTCCAGCATAATGATGCAAAGATTCTAGTCTCCTCTCATGGACCTCCATACCTCTATTTATATTCTTAATGAAGAGTTAGGGTCAAAGACAAAGTAGCTACAATTGAAGGAGTCAGTTGCATAACTACCCAAACTACCCAAAATTCAAAATTCGTATTTTTTTGACATTTTGAGGAGGCATATGTGGGTTGCAGAGACAACAGTCATGTACACGAGGAGTACACACGGGTTACAATGTAGAAAGTTGTGTATTATGATCATAAACAGAGATTCAATCACACATTGAACAATAATTTGGGAAAAAGAAGGACATCACATCTTTATTAATCTTGAAAACAAGTACAAGTATACCTTCTCTTCAAGTTTGACACCTCATGAAACATTGATCTGGTTCTGTTGCTTCTCTTCTGTAAGGAACTCAGCCTTCAAGCTCTACAACACAAGGGGATGATCACTAGGGAAAAGGTGTGGGCAAAGAGAGACCCAATTCCTCCAACATAATGATGCAAAGATTCTAGTCTCCTCTCATGGACCTCCCTACCTCTATTTATATGCTTAATGAAGAGTTAGGGTCAAAGACAAAGTAGTTACAATTGAAGGAGTCAGTTGCATAACTACCCAAACTACCCAAAATTCAAAATTCGTATTTTTTTGACATTTTCAGGAGGCCTACGTGGGTTGCAGAGACAACAGTTGTGTACAAGAGGAGTACACACAGGTTTTAATGTATAAAGTTGTGTATTTAAGGTGCATGTGACTACTATACATAGAAACTCACATATGTACATGGGTTTGCCTTAAGGAAATCCACGTGCACATAAAAAAACTCATTTTTACGGTATTTCTGGGCATTTTCAGACTTTGCCGTCTTCTGGAAAGTTTTATCTAACTGTCAATGACTTTCATGAAGTGTCATCATGGAAGTGTCGACATGCGATGAAATCATGGGAAAGTGGTCACAGGAAGAGATGTGTCATTTTGAGCTATAACATGGGGGACAACATGCTAACTCCATCCATGTCAAATTTATCCCCGACAACCTCATTATCTATCTTGGGTGTGCATTTTACTGGAACATTGCAAATCATGCGAGAGGGCACTTTTGAAAAACCAATAACTCTACCCTCAAGGACTGTTTGGAAAATCCAATCATATTGTTAGATGAAAAAACCAACAATATCCATGCCTATAGTATCATATTATTTTTTTCATTAAACACTATGAGCTAGCGTGTATTTTCCTAGAGCCACTTTGACTATTTTCCATCATAGATTCAAATTCCTGCACTTAGCCAAATTTCCATACTCTTACACAATTATAACCTCATGACACAAACCAAATCATCATAATTTCCATGCCATACTTCCTACATGCTATATAATCAAAGTAGAAAAATTGAAGTGAATAATTATGTGAGTGACTCAATCAAGGGTAATCGACACACCATGCACCCCACATTAGGTGAATCACCCCCAAGAAAATATCTACATAGTGAAATCCAGAAGACTGAACACAATGGTGTAAACACTTATGAAGAAACCCCAAAATATAACAAAAATATTCCCAAAATACATGTCTATCAACATAAGGACCATACATATTAAACACTGAAAATGTGTATGGATGATATTAAACATGTCATTTGTAAACTTTATGTTGCATGGATGATAAAGAAATATTGTTAAAATCAAGGCACTACCATATTGTGTATTGAAGAATATAATACAAAATAAGTATTCATATGAAAACAAATGTTTTCTAGCATATGCAAACACCAAAAGTTATTTCTTACAGAATGACAAAATAGTTCACTACAAATTGGATATTTACACTCAAAATAAAATCTACAAAATAATAAAACCATATGATTTCCTATCCCTTGGAGATATCATTTAAGTTCTTATCAACTGAGGACATAATCTTCTACTTTCCCTAACAACGCAATAATTCCAGCCACATCATGTATGATGGGGCTTTGTCTTGATTTAAAACTATGCCTACTTATGTCAATCCATAGGCCAACTGCAATCGTTCCCTATCTTTTGATTTCTTCTAAAGTATCATCCACACTATGAGAACCTTGATTTGAAATTCCTTTCCCATCACTATTTGTAGAAGAAATACATTTATTTAGCTCTCCTATATCACATAACCCAGATACATATTGAAATAGATACATTATTCAATAAAAGAATTGCATTTTAGGAAGAAAAAAAACAATAAATAGAGTATTTATGATGTCAAAATAACAAGATTGCAAAATTGTTACCACTAGATTAGAAACTAAGAATAGTTAAAAGAACCTACTTTCCAAGTCACTTAGATAATTATTCATTTCATTTTTCTAATTTACACTTTACACATTATGGGGGACAACATGCTAACTCCATCCATGTCAACATTATCACAAGCATTTTTCTCGGCGAATTTTTACATATTTACACTCAGTTTTTACAAAACAAGATGAAGATTTTACCATGGTTTTTAAATATGACCTGCTTATTTATATGTACTAATACGAGTCAATAATTATATGAATATTGATTCAATATATATGAAATATATATATTAAGGCATACCTCATACAATTCAATGCAATTGAACATCTTCTTTATCCAAGCCCACATCTGAATCATCCGATCTAGATTCAACATTGAAAGGATTAATGGCCATATCATCATCATCATCATCATCATCGATATTAGTTTCAATACTCATGTCATCATCGATATAATCTTCATGAATATTGTCCTCTACATCATATGCCTCATACAATTCTTCGACGTATTCCTCTACGTCATGATCATCTAACTCATTGTGGCATGCATCAATTGGTTGATATTGCATTCCAATATATTTCATATTTGTCAAATACCCTATTGGTTGATAAGCCTGTTTTATATCCGATGACATTCATGGTGAAATTATGAAAGAAATAAATAAATTGAATGTTTTAAAAGTAATATCTGATACACTTTCAATTTTGTCAAATTTCATCGGATGGGGTCGTCGGATTTTGGGTTCAAATCTAGTTGTGTTTTAATGTTTTGAAAAAAATATATTAATAATATAATTTAGATGGAGGATGTGGAGATAAATATTTGTTTAAGACACTAAACAAATATTAATAAATTATTTAGTTTGATTACATAGATTAAAACATTCAATTTTGGTCAAATCTGGTGGTTGAAAGGGTCGTATTTGGTAATCTAGAGATATTGCAATTAATTAAAACAAATATAAAACATGACCTCTTTGTAACTTAGTGGTTTAGTAATTGGGATAGTAAGGATATATATTTAGGAAACCTTTATGCAATGTGCAAATAAAACACTTAGCTAATTAGAATACAAGTGGAGTACATATACATTTGATGTCAACTGAGGAAATTTGTATTATCTTTAACCAATTTTATTTGAGGAAGAAGTAATAACAAAGGAAATAATTTTTTTGAATATAAACATAGTCATTTCATGCAAGAGATAAACACCCTGTCAAATTTACTGAATATGTGCTCAAAGGAGGAGGAACCATATTATATAGTTGTAATACCATTAAGAGAGAAAATGGGCAGCTTAAGCATTAACAATAACATCTCCCCGTGATGGTTGTGGAATATAAGTCATGAAGGGGTGCAACATTAACAATGGAATCTCTTTCTCTATTGTTTATAAACTAAATCTCTCAACTTGTTCTCTATCCTAACCCATACAATCCAAAGTGGATAACAAATTATGAGAACATGTCTTTAATCAATCATTGTTGTGTGGTTGCATTTTCTATTCTTTCCTTTCATGACATCGTTGAGTGTTATGTGAATCTCTTATGTTATCTTTTAGTATTTTTTGGTCATATTAATAATAATGATCACAAAGACATTATAATTTAGGATTCTACTTTAGAATAGGATGGTTATGATTTTAGGTTAATTCAATTGTAGTAATAGTATTTTATCTCTTCTTTGGTCATGAGACATTCAAATAGGTATCTTTCTAGTAGCGCTCTTTTTTATGTGTAAATATCCCTCTCAACAACGACATTGAACCATTGAACATTACAAATTTCCTTCAATAATAATAGAAAAATATAAGGATATCTTTCAAGAAGCCCAAGGATTAACACCACAAATAGTTACTGAGCATTTTATAATCCTTCTCCCTTAACTAAAAAAACCATATTATTAGCATTATTTGTAGCTTCCTTATTATCTTGTTTTGTGTTTACAAGCTTGAGTAACCTAAATATTGACAAGTAATTAAGCACCCAACATTAACTAAATTGTATGATTATGCATTATTCATTCAATTTTGATTAATATATAAATGGTTAAGTATTTAACATAAATAATAGGAAAAACAAAGGTCTTAGAAGTAATGTTCATTTATCAATTTTCCAAATCCATTCTCCTTGTTTATTAAGTTAGTTTCAATTTGGATTCCTCTACCATATCATCAGCCATTCATCTTGTAAAATATACAACATGCATTCCACTATATGCCAATTATTTTCAAAATACAAACAATTAAAATATTGTTCGAAGGAATTATACCATGAACCCCCTTAAGCAGTGATTTGTTCCTAAAGTAGGAATGACTTTTAGTGTTTCAAGGGAATTTAAATTATGGTTGAAAATGAATTTTAATAAGTGTAAGTTAATAAGTGGATAAATTTAGTTTTTTTAGGGTTCATGTTTTCCACTAATCTAAAGTTCTACATTAATTTTAATTTTTTTAACTTCTTCCAAAACCAAGGACAGATTTCCTGTCAATCAGTTGAAAGTATAACCTCTAATAAATAGTTGCATATTATACATCACATCTATAATAGGGTTGTTAATAGTTATACAATCCATTCTCCTTTTGAATAATGCTATATTTTCAACATGCTCCCTATGAGATACTAGTGATTCTTTCCTCTACTCTTTCCCTCACTGGTAGAAGGAATAACATGATCCTTCTTTTCAAGATACCTTAACAAAGATCTATAGCTAGGTCCATTTTTCTCTTGATCACATGCAAGTTAAATATTAATCAAACTAGATAAAAATAAGCTTCTGGCACAAATTTTCATTGTTATAGATCAATTTTTGCTTCCTTTTCCCAAGTAGAATTTCAATGACCAATGACATCATTAGTTCCATCCTCTCCAATATGGTCCATAAGCAATTATTCAACAAGTTGTATAAAATGAATTTAAATTGGGCATTGTGCTATAATTACAAATCCATTTTATCATTGATGTGAACAACCTAAAGTTGTATTAACCATCCACGATGGAAGAGAATGTTCCCTTATCCCATCCCACACAAAAATTTCTAGATTTCCATTCTCAATTATCTAAATATACGCTATTAGAAATCCACACACATTCATTTCATCATGGTAAATAACTCTCTTATTTGGTGGGATAACATTGCTTCCTTCCAACTCAAGACAAGTGGTTTATTGTAGAATATTTTCATGACAATCACCTTCATTTTTGTGACAAATATGGGGTAATTTTGTATCAACTTGGTAGGATATGATATGTCCAAATGGTTAACACTAGAGGAAAAATATGTCTTGAGGACTAGCACTTGAGAAAATTTGTTGTGTGAACACTTCTTGTAGTTGCTTTCACTTTATGGAGTTATTTTTCATTTTAAAACCAAAGTAGCCTAGTAGTTAAATGGTCAACATGAAATAAATTGCATTTTTTTTGTTCATTTCATTCCATTTTAATTGAAGTATAAATGGTTAAATATTTCATATAAATGAAAAGGACAACAAAAACCTTGGGGTTTTTTATTTACCAATTTTTTTCATATCCATTCCTCTTTATTTAGTTAGCACATGCTCCAAACTCAAATCCTTGAAACATATTTTAGTTCTTAAAGTAAAAAAGACTTTTATCATTTCAATATTATTGATTTTTTTCGTAGAAAAGGAATTTTTATGGAAATAAGTTTATATGTGCACAAACTCAACTCTTTTTTAACTTCATTTTTTCTAGTGAAGTACAGTTATAAATCCATTTATTTTTCTTTAAAAAATTGGTCAAAACCAAAAACAAAATTCCACTGTCAAAGTTCCCATCAATCAATTGAAATTATACCTCCACCAAAAGTTGTAACCATCCACCAAACAATTTTAATCAATTTAATATGGTGATATTTGTTTTTTTCCAATGGAAAAAAATCTGATTATATTGATCAAAATAGATTACATACAAAAGTATGTATTGTTCCTGCTTATCAAAGAATTACATCATAAGATCACATCATTTCTGATGTATTTCCTTGTTTTGTACATATCAACAAAAGAAAACATGTCGAGTCAAAAAAATTGTTTACATCAATTTCTCCCATGGGGAGCTTCCTGTCGAAAAAAATGTAGATAGTGTCTTTTGTTTCTGTGTCTATAAACGGGGAGCCTGTTTGAGCAAAAAATTGTCCAATTTTGTATTTGTTCCGTAAAAAGGTCTACAAGATTCTTTATCCTTGTAGCAAATTCAAAGATGGTCTGTGATAGAATTCACTAGCCTCTGTCTCCTTTATCTCTGTGATTTTCCATGATCCCCATTCCAAATTTATTCCTACCTTTGAAAGTATGTCTGCTTCCATGTTCCATTCCCTGTAGACATGTTTGAGCGAACGAGATTCAAAATTTGCAATAAGTATGATAACTTCTTCAAAAAAGTGATTCTAGTGAGGTGTTTCTGCACTTCTGAATCTTATTAATCCAATTTATTATTACCAATGAGTCACCAAATACTTGTATTTTTTTACAGTTTCTTTCAAGTGCAAAACATAGGAGAAGCTTCAAGGCCATAAGTTCAGCATAATTGTTTTTCATAGAGCCCAGCCTCATTGAAATTTGAAAATGATGAGTTGGGTTTAGAAAGAGGGCGGCTCCTCCTCTGCATTTCAAGTCTTGAGAAGCACCATCAAAAAAATCCTAAGGATTGTTTTTATCCAACTGTTCAAGATTGATGACTCTTGGATTGGGGTTGTTCTTTGTTTGGGGAAATTAATAAAGAATATGTAGTCTTTTCCTTGCTACTTATTCTGGGGAGCTGGATTTTTCAAGGAATATGGATTTGTTTCTCGCTAACCATATTCCCCACATGTGGAGAAGCTAAAGAGCTCTTGTCTGAGTGGTCAGGGGAGATGATGACCAGTTTTTCCAAGCTTCTTCCAGTGTGGGACCTTCCCAGTTATATCTAGAGGAGATGAGAGATTGTGAATGCTCCCATAATTTCTTGGAGAAATTGCAGGTTAGGAAAAGGTGGTTTGTGTTTTCCTCATTGTCTTCGCAAATACTGCACCAGCTAGGTCTTGCAAATTGTCTTTTTCGGAGATGGTCCCAAGTAGGGATTTTATTTGCAAGAGTGCACCATATGAAGACTTTTGCATTCAATGGAAACTTGAGCTTCCAAATACCCACCTGCCACCATTTCTGATCTTCCTGAAAGTGATGGAAGCAGAGTTGCTGATAGCTAGTTTTAGGTGTGTAGTTCCCATGTTGGGCGTGCTCCCAAATCAGCTTATCTGCTTTTTTTGTTAATCGAATGTGTGAATATTGTAGGATGAAAATGTATTGGTCCCAAAACTTGGTCCATCACTATGTCATTTATAGATCCTAAATTCTTTTATATCCTTGATTCCATAGGTTTTTTGAATTGGGGTCATCTATTTGATTCATCTGGAAAAATCCTTTCTAATGTATCAGTTGTAGTAATTGAAATGGGCGTAGGTGGTTTTGTGAGCATCTTGGCCATGGATCCGCTCCAATTCTGACATTTGTACCATCCCCTATTTTCCAAACAAGCCCTTCTAATATGATTGGAAGGGATTTACATAATGCTTTCCAAATGATTGAGCCATTTGGTAGATTTGTGTCTCCCATGTCTCCTATCCAATATAGAAGAGGAGATAGGGTTATGTATATTTGGATGATCACTTTTGTCCACAGGACCTGAGTTGAAATGAACCATCACCCTAATTTTGCAGCTAGAGCCTTTGCAAAGAAGAAAAAAAATTTTAGGCCCCAAACTCCCAGTGATTTTGGTCTAGCTATTTGATCCTATTTTACCCAAGGGACTACTTTTTTCTCTTTCTTTCGTGTCCATACAAAAGTTGAGAAAATCCTCTTTGTTTTTTTTAGGATTGACTTGGGGATCCATTCTAGATCCATCCAATCGACTAGAATTGCTTCAAGGACTGATTTAATGAGAACTAGCCTCCCAGTTCTTAAGATACATCTGTTACACCTTATTTACGCTGGATTCTAGTTTTGCTAGAAGCCAGTTCCAATCTTCTTTCTTGTAACAATATGGTTTGAGTCTAAAACCCAGGTATTTAATTCCATCATCCAGATAGAACTGCTAGTAGGGGAATAGCTCATGAAAATTCCTCAAGACTTCCTCTTCCAGATTGAGTGTTGTGATTGTGGACTTCTGAATATTTATTTGCATACCTATAGCTTTACAAAACAATGTTAAAATTTTTAAGAGTCTTTCTACTTCCCTAACTGAGACATTACGGAAAATGAGAATGTCATCTATGAACACAAGGTGTGTAATGTTCAGATTTGTGGAAGTCTTGATTCCTTCAAATAGGCCTCTTATTTTTGCATCTAGAAGGGCTCTAATTAATCCTTCTACAAATAATAAGAAAATCAAAGGGGAAAGAGGGCAAGCCTGTGTTAGGCCTATTTTAGAGTGGAAGAAGTGAGATCCTACTCCATTAATGAGGACTACAAAGGAGGCTATTGAGATACATGAAAATATTGATTTTATAAAAGAGTAATTGAAGCCCAAATGTGTGCGGAGAAATGTTAGGTAGATCCAATTTACTCAGTCAAAGGCCTTGCAGAGATCAATTTTAAGAATAGCCCCCTTTTTTTTTAATCTTTGTAATGTGAAGGCCCTTCTGAGCAACCCCAATAGCTTCATGAATTTCTCTATCTTCCAAAAAACCAAACTGTTCCTTTTAGATACGTTTTGAGAGTACCTTCCTGAATCTTTGTGTAATTATCTTGGTGACCACCTTATAAGTGATGTTGCACAGGGAGATAGGCCTGTAGTATTCCAAGATTTTGAGGTTATCCTTTTTTGGAATTATATCTATGAAGGTTGAGTTTAGGGGGAGATGGAGGATACCATTTAATCTTATTTCCTATACTAACTACAAAATATATGGGCCAATAGTATCATACCCATCCAAGAAGAATTCCACCATCCACCCATCAAGTCCGGGACTTTTATCCTTTTGAAAGATGTTTAGGGTTTCTGTCAACTCCTCCTCTAAAACCTCTTTCATTAATTCCAAATTATCTTCCTCACTAATGCTTTCTGGAAAAAATGCGATATTCAGATTACCTCATCTATAGTTGCTTGTTGATTTTCCTTGAAATTTTTTTCAAAATAATCCTTCCCTATCTCTGCTAGATCCTCAAAGGTTGTTTTTGTCTCATTTTTCTCTTTCTTTATCTCCCAGATGGTGTTTTGTTGTTTCCTTCCTTTTGCAAAAGTTTGGAAGAATTTTTTGTTATCATCACCGCATTCCATCCATATGGCTCTTCTCTTTAGCCTCAATACCTCCTGTATTTCCTTTAGGATTTTATTTCTGGAAGCCTCCAGTGAGTGGAATTTCTCCTTGTCTTCCTGTGTGAGAAAACCCCCTCCATCTTTGTTTTGGAGTGTTCATCCTGCGCTTTCTTTTTTATGGCCCAATATCAGAGGATTTTTTTTATTCTGACTAGGTTTTGAGTGAAATGGACAGCATCACTTATGCCATTCTTTGCTTGGTAAGGAAACCAATTTGTTTGAATGATTTGAGTTACCTCTTCATTCTTGAGCCGAGCAGAGTAGAGCTTGAAGGGACTAGCTAGATTTTTAGGTTGTTTTTGGCTTTCCAAGCAAATAGGTAAGTGATTAGAGTCTGCTCCATAATCCACCCACTATTTGAACATAAATTCCTCCTCCAAGGGATTCTTTGTTATCGAAAATTTGTCCAGCCACTTTGCAATTATTTCTTCCCCCACCCGTCTATTTGTCCATGTTGGTTTTAAGTTCTAAGAATCTAAATCTATCAGTTTTAGATAGAGTAGGAGGTTGCTGAAGTAGGAAGCTAAGGGATCCAATATCACCTTTGGCCCCCAAATTTCATGAGGCCCCATGGTGAATTTTAAATCCCCTCCTATGATCGTGTTCCTTTATTTTGACATCTCTAAGTTTAAACTCCAAAAGTATGGCATGCCTAATAACTAGAGAAACCCTATATTTATCATGCGTTATGGAGGGGGGGGATAAATGCTCCACTAATTCCACTTACATAAAAAAATCAGCTTTTACATTTTACCTGGTAATTTTCCATTCAAATCCTAGATAATTCAATAATGACCACAATTATGAGCATAATAACCATGTTGTGTTTCTACATAACCAAGAGCCAACACATTCAATTTTGATTGATGAATAAATTGTTAATAATTGAATATAAATAAAATGGAAAACAAAAACCATATGCACTTATTCTAAAAATTCTACCATTTGGGTAAGAATAAGATGAATTTTCCAACATTATTTGAAAAAATATGATCAGAATTTTTCAAAATATAGGTTTTCAACTCTCAACTTCTGGAATTTTTGGTGCCCCTAGGGTTTCTAAAGTTGTTGAATGGAATTATACCATAAAAATCACAATTAAAACACAATTAGATTATGATTTTGAAAAATAAAATAAAAACGATGGATTCAGGCAAACAAAGATAATCTAGTCCAAATAGTTGAATTTTTAGATGTCTCCAAACCTTATGTTGGTCATTTACCAATTTTTTGGTATCCATTGTTTATTTAGTTATTTTTGGCTTACTGAACCATCTCAAAAGTCTTCTCAACTATAAACCACACATTTGGCTATGTGCTAATTTTTTTTGGCCATGTTGAGGAAATCATGCTCATAAAAATGGTATGGTTTTTAAAGTAAAAACGAATTTTACTATTTCAAGGATATTGAAATTTTGGATGAAAATGGAATTTTATGGGAGTAAGAATAAGTGGACAAACTTGATTTATTTTTCAAGTTCACTTTTTCTAATGAGATAAAGCTCCACATTAATTTAATTTTTTTTCGAAACTTTGACCAAAACTAAGATCAATTGTCCATTGTCAAAGTTTCCATCAATCACTAAAACTAAAACCTCAAACAATAATTTTGTTTGGGGCCCCTTATCCCACAAATATGGGTCTCACACCACTTGAAAAAGAAAAAGAGGTCTCATACATTTTGACCTTAAAATTAGATTATTATTACTACTACTATTATTATTATTGAATATCAATAATATAATTTAGATGGATGACATGGAAACAAAAAAGTACACAATTTTGGCCATTTTGATTACTTAAAAAAACATTAATAAAGTATTTTACTAAGTGGTGTTTTCCACATAAACTCTACCCAATGACTACCTAAAACCCTCTATTTATGTGCATGCATCCATTCTTCTTGTTTATTTAGGTAGGTTTTCCTTACTCAACCACATCAAAAGTCCTTTCAACTATACAAAACACATTTGGCTATGTTATAATTGTATCTGTTAAGGTTGAGGGAAGCATGCCCATGAACCCCAAGTTTTGAAACATCCTTTGGTTTTTAAAGTAGAAATGACTTTTAGTATTTCAAGGCTATTGAAATTTTTGATGAAAATTAATTTTTATGGGAATAAGTTTATAAGTGGACAAACCCAACTTTTCTTATTTTTTAGGGAAACAATGCTCCACGTCCATTTATGATTTTTAGTTTCTATTAATAATTTGAAACAAAAACCTAAAAACGATTTGTAACCAATCACCAAACGTATTAATCATTTGAAACTAAAACTTGAAAGCAATTTGTAACCAATAACTAAACATTTTAGTCTAGTTAAGCTTCATTATTAAGTTTATTAATTTAAATAATTAAAAAATATCAATAATATAATTGAAATTAGGGTGGTCAAATTCCATTAATAAGTTTATTAATTTTAATAATTTTGTTTGGATTCCATTGTTTCACAAAAAAACCAAAGAGTTTTACATATCAATTTGGTGTATAGCTGTGAAGTTTTCAAAAATTGCGACACTTTCTTATAGGAATTCAGATGGGAATATAGAAACTCAAGGAAGTTTGGATTGATGGCCATCTTAAAATGCGATAAAACCCTACGGGAAAAGTTTCATAGAAGAACTCTTTCATTACACCTTTGAAACTCTATCCCACCTATAATTATATTCAGATCTCTCTCAGAAAAAAAAATGGAAAAAGTGCAATGTGTTATGGTTTTAGATCATTTCGTTAAAAAGATTTACTTAAAGTTCAATTTGGGTCAAATATGATGGTTGCAACAGTTATTTGTTACCTATAAATAACCAAAATAATAATAATAATAAATGCAACAATTGTGTACCCTTCCTTCATGGGAACTAAAGATATATATTTAAGGTGAAGAAAAATAAAATACTAAGCAAATTGGAATACAACTTGAGAAAATAGAGATATGACTCTGAAGAGAGAATATATGTATTAGGCCTCAAGAAGAAGAGATGATAAGATGGGAAATCAATCTGTGGAATCTAGTCATATCACACTGAAATCTTTGCATAATCTCGCTAGTTCAATCGAGGAGGAACCATATTTGCATCTGGCCTGTTCAATGGAGGAGGGTCTATATTTTCTTATGGGTTCAATATTAGAGGAGGAACCATATTTTCATATACTATGTTCAATGGAGGAGGGACTGTATTTTCATCTAAGTTCAATGGAGGGACCATCTTTGCATCTGGTCGGTTCAATGGAGGAGGGAGAATATTCCATGGTTGTACTAGAATTAGGAGATAAAATGGAATGCCGAAAACATTAACAACAAAAATAGTGTTGTTCTGGTTTTCAATCTTTCTCCAAATCTTCCATAATCCCACAAGAAAATTCAAAACTATGAACCCAATACACATTGCAGCAGGCCCACAACTTAGTTGCATAAAATATATACTTTCATTATTGCACCATTAGTAGACAAGTTCCCACATAATTCCCATGGAAAATTCCTCCTATCAATTGGTTTAACTTTACTCCAATTGGTCTTCCCAGGTGTGATGTGCTTGGAAAACATAAAACTATCGAAGTAGAATATTGAGTCTACCTTTACCCAAGAATTGTTGGTATGTTGAGAAGTGTTGTAGGTTGTCTTGTGGCTGTATTAAACCCTAGATTCATGTTTGGGAAAATTAAGAAATATATATAAGTATTTGGAACAATCTAGTCATTGTTTGAAAATTTTGTGTTAGTGTGCCCGAGTCTCTATTTGGGTACATTAAAATGGTATCAGAGCATGGTCCTCTATACATGATCATGATAATAATTGATGAGTCCAAATATAAATCCAACTCCTCCAAGGAAAAATCTAGACGAAACCCTAGTATAATAATAATAAGAGTAATTTGACTCCATGTAATAACGCTACTTGGAATTTTTGGAGAAAAGTGCAATTTGGGCAAATTCAGGCTTAACTAGTCATGATTATAGGGGGTTCCAACTGACTCCAAATGGTATCGAGCTTGAAATTCAATGGTATGGTGAGTATTATTACATCCCAATATTACTTATGGACACTTTTTATCTAACTTTAAGCTTCTACAACTTAGTTTTGGGATAATGAGAGAAAGTGCAAATTTCCTAGGAAATTGAGGTCCAATTCCCCCTAGGGGTGGAAGCCAAATTGGATTCCCAGCTCAAGTATGAAACTCCCAAATTTCAGAACAGATTATGGGGATTAATATAATGCATCTTGGGATATCAATAATCATGGTTATTAGCTCTGCAACATGATTATAATGTGCAACATTCGTATGCCAACTTTCATGCAAATTGCTTAAGGGAAAATTACATTACTAGCTCAATTATGACACATGAAAATTAGAGTGAATAGTTCAGATGATTACATTACATATAGAGACCATATAAAACATACAAATTTATTCTCCAACAAAATTAAACATTAGATAATTTCCTTCATACACATCTGATATACAACTCTTTCAAGATGGAAGCCAAATACATGAAAACTAGTGATTAATAACATGGAAATGCAAGATTTTCACATATGGATTACTTATATTTCAAGTTACAGAGAATATGTAAATAATAATAGATATATATAAATCATGTACCCAATCTTGGGCATTAAATGGACTGAAGAAAGAGCAAGAACCACTCCAACAAGTGTGTCATCACATTAGAGTATGGGTGAATAGTGAAGTAGGAATGAGAGAACAAGGATATAGATGATAAATAGAATTGTATGGGACTTAAAAATAAAAATAAACAACTTAATTTATCTCCAATTATATTCATGAATTTCCTCTCCATCAACCAACTTGGAAAGGAATCCAACTCCGTAAAAATTGGTTCAAGCAGGGAGAGTAAACGCTCACCATGCAATGGACAAGCAGAAGCTCTCCAAAATTCCAAATTCCAATTAACAAATTATAAAAAATAGTTCTCATTAATAAAAAAATCCTTTTATGAACCTCATTAGGCCTCCTAAGGTCTAACTTCCCTCCATAGGATTCCCCCAACTCAACTTAGTGGTTTAGTAACTCCTATGACACTTGTCTTCTTCTTCATGCTCAAATTCTTTCCTCAATTCGAATGGTTTCCTCTAACTCCCAAATGGTCCCTCTTGGTGGCTATTTTTATCCCTGTAATGTCATATTTTTCATAGGTATGAAATAAGGTCTGAAATTGTCATATTTATCATAGAATCTTTCATCATTTGTTTTCATGCAATGCATGGAATCTCCTTCCAAGTGGCACATATTGTATTCTAAATATCTTCCTCTTCCATGGGAGTTAATATCCTATCATAATTAGAATTACTTGTATCATTATAGGCTATTTTACAACACATCACCCTTCCATAATGTTTCATTCCCCATGGGTTTGAATTTGGATAAAGGTCATGCCAAGTGTGTGGGAGAATCTAGTCACCCAAAGACTTCACAAGCTACCATTTGTCTCCATGAACCAATGCCACCTTATTTTATTAACATTTATTATTTATGTGACCCATTTTAATGTGAATATGGTAAAAAAAGGTCCTTTTGGGTCCTATAGCTCCATTATTACAAAATATATGCCTCCACCTAAACCTAGGGAACTAGTAGGTTGGTGAAAGATTGTTTGCGAGTAGTCTTATCTGGATGAGGACATGATAGTCCTCCCCATTGAATATTTATTTTCCTCAATCAATTCCATGTTTGGATGATACAATTTTTTTTTCATCTTCCCAAGTGGCTTCATCACTAGGTAA
This sequence comes from Pseudotsuga menziesii, assembly GCA_001517045.1. NCBI lineage: Eukaryota > Viridiplantae > Streptophyta > Pinopsida > Pinales > Pinaceae > Pseudotsuga > Pseudotsuga menziesii. The sequence continues at coordinate 555,077 of LPNX011232349.1, forward strand.
ATACTTCCACTGTACCAAGTATTCCTTTATCGTTATGCACCTTAGCTTTCTTTCCCTTGTCTTCATTATTCTTTCTCGAATGAGAATGCATTGTCTTAATCATCAAAGTGAGGTAATGTTTTTGAAACTGAAATATGTTTTCCTGTCACATTTTTAAGACATGAAACATGAAATACATTATGGACCTTACTTACTACTGGAAGTTCCAGTTCATATGCCACTTCTCCAACTTTTTGAACCACTTTGTAGGGACCATAAAACCTTGGTTTGATCTTTTTTGAACATTTTCCTTTTAAGGAGGATTTTTTGTAGGGATTCAACCTCAAAAACACCAAGTCATTCACTTTTAAATTTCTCTCCACTCTATGTTGATGTGCGTATTGTTTTTGATGGTTTTGGGAAACTTGCAAGTTATCTTTCAAAACCTTCGAAATATCTTGAATTTCTTCAATACAATCCTTATATTTTGGATCTCTACTATCACAAAATGTGTGGTCAATAAAATTTTATGCATGATAACCATAAATTTATTTGAAAGGAAACATGCCAATGAACATATGAAAATTAATATATAGCAAACTCACCCAAATATAACCATTGATTCACCCTCTCTATTTGGACATCCGTTTGTAGATGAGATATTGTTCTAGGAGTCAAGTTTTTTCCCACCATTTTGAAGATTTCTTGCCAAAATGCACTCAAAATGTTTCTATCTCTATCATTAACAATGCTCTTTGGAAGCCCATGCAATCTGAAAACTTCTCTAAAGAATAGCTCAACCACTTATGAAGAATTAAAGGATGTAGTAATAAAAAAGAAATGAGAAAAATTTAGTTATTCTATCCACTACTACAAATATGCAATCCTTACAAAGCACTTTGGCTAAACCAATCATGAAATCCGTGGAAATACTTTCCCATTTTTGTTTTGGTATAGGAAATGGATGCAAGAGACTAGCTGGATGATTGTGATCTGCTTGGTTTTGCTGACACATTGGGAATTAATTCACATATTTCATAACATCACTCTTAAACCCATTCCAATAGAATATTTCTCTCAACATTCTATATGTTTTGAAGAAACATGGGTTTCCTGCTAAAGAAGATCATGAGCACTCTTCAAAACGTTTTTCTTTAAGCTTGAACCAGGGACCAAATAGATTATTTCTTTGTAGTAGATGATTACATAAAAAATATTATACCTATCATGATGGTTAGTCCCATGAAAAATTTCACAACCAAATTATCATTGGTATATTCTACTTCTAATATATCTTTCCAACCTTCTACAACATCCATTAGACAGATAAAGGGTATTCAAGATAAGGCATCTGCTACCACATTAATCTTGCGTTAAATTACATATTCAATGTCAAAATAAAATGCTTGAGCCTTACTCACCCACTTTAGTTTCCTTTCATTTAGATCCTTTTGAGTGAGGAAGTATATTAGGCTATTATGGTCATTCTTTACCAAAAACATGTTCCCCACCAAGTATTGTTTGGACTTGATAAAAGCATGCATGATGGCTAGAATTTGTTTGTCATCAATAGATTAATGCTTCTCATGAGGTAGAATATTCGTATTCTCTAAACACATTGGGTTTTTCCATTGCTTTAGGGAAGCTACAATACCATACCCTATTGCATCACACTACAAGACAAATGGTTTAGAAAAATAAGGTAATGCAAGAATGGGACAACTACTCATTACCTCTTTCATTATTCAAAAATCATTTTGATCCTCTTCATGCCATTGGAAAGGATATTTCCTTGTCAAATTAGTGATAGGTGAAGTGATTTGGGAGAACCCCTGTTTCTTTATCCCACAATACTGAGGGGGGGGGGGGGCATGAATCAGTATTGGAACTTTGTATTTAAAATACAAAAAAATAAACAATTAAGACTTAGATTTCATCGTGGAAGCCTCAAAAGGGAAAAACACCAACAAAAACTCATTAATAATATGAATTTACAAAATTGTTTAAATTCTACTACTAAAAGGATGTAAACACATCCTAGGTTTTTCATGCAACTACAGACAAGGATTCTAAAACACACTTATGGTTTTATGCCTGCTTCAATAGACAAGGATGTTGCAACACCCTATTCTCTAGCTATGACTAGAAGGAGGCTTCGACCCCCTGCAGACCTTTGGCCTTCCCTAGCACCACCCTGCCACCTTGTACTGATTTTCTCAGTATTTTGGAATAGTTGTAACCTATCAACTTTGGAATATGTCAAGATTCCTAACAGAGATTCCTAATTCTTTACACATTCATTCAATAATACCCTTTAACTATTTCCAATTAATGCATCTCTCCATAGTTGTGCTCTTTCATTTTGGATCATTACTGTTTACTTACAGAAATAGATATTCATCATCTAATCCTTTATTCTTCACATCATTTCATCGTTAAGTTTCAGAAAAGGCACCGTTTCATTCTTCCCATAGCTCAGAATCCATTTTCGCAACCCTGTTTATCATTTTCTAGTGCTTCCATAATCTTCTTCTATAGGTAAAATCTGAACAATTGACCTTATGTCTGAATCTCTCCAGCTCGTTGATCTACTCTATATATTTTCCTTTTGAAATCGTATTTCCACACTAAGTTTATGCTTCAATGATTTGCCACTGTTCATCTTCATCGAGCTTCTCTATGAGATTCAATCTCTAGATTGTGGGATGCGCGTTTTCGAAAAGACTCCAACATTTCTTTTGCAATCTCCACTTTTTTCATTTTCTGTTTCACACTAACCCTTCCACACCAATCATTCTGCACCGTCGATCTGAAGTAGATGTCTTTCCGACTGTTTGTCTTCTAGATCATGGTTTTTTGAACCACAACATCTCCTTACATCATTTCTCGACTTTCTGCTTTCTGAGTTCCAGACTTTCCTTTCCGTAAGCTCATTTCTGCACTATTTAATGCAAAAGTCATAAACTCAATGTTTCATGACTTTGACTAATTGATTTTCGCCTTCCCTCTTTCCACACTTCTTTTTCCAAACCGTTGATCTATTTTAGTGAAACTAATCTCAACCATTCGATCTTGATCTTTTGCAGAATCTTAGCTTTTCCACCTAACTACTCGAACTAATCCTTAATTGTTGAATCTAATGCGAGACTAATATAAGCCGTCCGATCTTGATTTTTGTGAAACCGACTTCTGAGCTTTCTTCTTTTCGAAATTTCCTTTGCGCGATCTCCTTTCCGCATTGTAGAATGTGGAATTCATGAATTCGGCTAATTACTTCCCACTTTTTTACTTTCTACAGTTCTTTTTTCTAACTGTTTATTTGTTTTAGCATAACTAATATCAGCCGCCCAATCTTGATCTTTTTCGGATCTTTTTTCTTTTCTGCCTAACTGTTGGAACTAATCCTTAACTGTTGGATCTAGTGCGGGACTAATATAAGCCTTTTTATTTTAATCCTTCACGGAACTTTATCACTTTGCACGTGTTTAACTTCTACACTAGTCCATTCAGCAAGAACATTGTGAGTTGTTGATTTACTTGGATGATCGATCTCAGTCGTTGAAATTGCTACATGGTTATTCCTTTGTCATTCATCCCGCAACTTGCAATAGGGCTATTCCTTTGTTATTCTATTGGTTTCATCTTGCCACTATATCTTTGACTTTTGCTAACATTTTTTACATCAATGACAACTATTTTACTCAACAATATCCCCCTTTGGCATTGATGGCAAGATATTTAATCATTCCCCCCTTTTGACACTAATGACAAAGAAACCTATTTTTCTGAAAGCTGCGCCTGTCATCGTATCTCCCCCTAAGATTGCGCTTCCTCCTCTTAGTTCTTTTGTTAAGGAATTACTCCCATATTCTATCTAAGACGCTCAAAAGATTCCTTAGGAAATCTATTCTTTTGTGTCAATGTATTCTAATTTGACAACTTTTTGAGATACATGTTCTCTTAGATAGTGATACTTGATTGGTATATGTTTTGTTTTAGAATGCATGATAGGATTTTTAGACATATTTATAGCACTAGTGTTATCACAGTTGATCACTATTTGATGTTCATATTTTACAAGTAGATCTTCTAGGGTTTGTTTCATCCAAATAACCTGAGTGCAACATGAGGTGGTAGCAATATATTCTACTTCTGCTATAGAGAGTGAAATGGAGGATTGTTTTTTACTTAACCATGATATTGAACAATTTCCTAGAAAGAATGTTGCTCCACTAGTACTTTTTCGATCATCAACACTTCCTTCCCAACCTTCATCAGTAAACACCTTCAAGGCAAAGTCTTGTCCTTTTGGATACCACAATCCATACTCCATGGTACCTTTTAGATATTTGAAAATCCTTTTTATTGCTGTTACATGTGTTTCTTTGGGATCTTACTGGAATCTAGCCACCAATCCAACATCTTGGACCACATCCGGTCTTTTGGCTATCACATATAGGAGACTACCAATCATGGATCAAAACATGGTATGATCTACTTCTAGGGATTCATCATCTTTACTTAACTTGCACCCAGTTACCATAGATGTACCAATAGGTTTGGAATCTTCCATTTTAAACTCAACATGTCTTTGATGTACTTAGTTTGAGAGATGAAAATTCCTTTTTCTGTTTGGTAGACTTGCAATCCCAAGAAGAAATTCAATTCACCCAACATTGACATTTCAAATTCTTTCTTCATTTTAGAGGAAAAATCTACACTTAAGATTTGAAGATTGCTTCCAAATATGATATTATCCACATAGACAACAATAATGATCATATTTTTATTTTTGATCTTTAGGTAAAGATTACTTTTAGTGGCTCCTGTTAACCCAAAAAATCCCCCACTCAACTCTCCATGGCCTACACCACCCAAGGACACCATCTCATGACCTTCACATCACTTCATTAGACCCCCACACCCTCAAAATAGCTTGAGGATGAAGAAAAGGGCTTAAAAACCCCCAAAAGGAGCCTAAAATACTCTCCTAGGAGCTAAAGCCCCCAAAAAGGGGATAAAACCCTAAAAGGAGCTAAAGTTAGGGCAGAAGGGGCTAAAAGCCCAAAAAAAGGGCTAAAGCCCTAACAAAGGGCTTAAAACCCTAAAACCCCAAGAAAAAGCTATAAAAGGAGGGTGGGGGGTCACTCTTAAAACAATTCTCTCTTGCATACTGTTATACTGCCCATGGATTCCTTGAGACCCTTTGTCTCTCAAGCCACCCACACTCCCTCTCCTCCATCTCCATTGAGCCATAGCTCCCCCGTCCAAGAGAGGTGCTTCCACAAGCTAGGGCATGGTGGCCCATTTCCACCCAAAGAGAAGGTATAACTGTGTTTTTCTTGTCTTGTTTATTTACTTAGTAGTTTCTTTGATTTCTAACCCATGATTTCATTTGCAAGTTTGTTTCCTAACATTGTTTTGCAGGTATTTCAGTTTGCTGTAGTTTATTTATTGTTTGCAGGTTATTGGAAGTGGAACCCTAACCTTTGTTTGCAGAGCAGTTCTCCATCATTTCTCTTCTTACTGTTCCTTGCTTTCTTTACATTCCGTTTTTCCATTTTTACAGTATCTCCACATGCAAGAACCCGCCCTTATGTCCTATAGACACAAGGGAGCCATTCTTTCCCCTGCAGTAAGGAGAAATCACTGCTACAGAACTGGCGACCATACCAGGTCGATCCCACAAGATCCCTGGTCCAAATTTTTAAATTTCGAGTTTTTTAATTTTTTTCCTTAGTTTTCAAAAATTTCATGTCAAATTCAGTTTAGATCTAGTTTATTTTCAATTATCAGTACTGTCAAAGCCTTTTCTAGGCAAATCCGAGTCAGTTTGGCCACAATACAGGTTACTGTCGGCCGGATGTGACTCTGGATCACAAAAAACCCCAAATCAGTGGCAGGTCGCTCTTATCGGGCCTAAACAGGGGTTGAGGGTGCACTTAATGGCCAAACAGGTGTGCCCAGGGTGCACTTAATCCCTCGATAGGTGTGAATTCACTCAAAAACATAAACTGTGACTGTTTGTGAATTCTGTGTGACCCTCTCGCCTGTTTCTGAAAAAATCTTGTGTCCCCCTTGCCAGATTTGATAAAAAATGTGCGGATTGTCAAACAGAGTTTAAAATTCAGTTTTATAGGGACTGTCAGTGCGGCTCAGCTGCCTCTATCTAGAAATGTAAGTCAATTTCAATTTCTGTTTTAATTTCTTGTAATTGCATCAACAAACAATGTGTAAATTTCAAATTTTAATGGCTTAATCAAATGAATGTAGCTTAACTAAAATCATCCTAAAACTAATTGTCTTGCTTACGCTTCCTCGTCTACCCAGTCATCACCCTCTGGGGTATTCTGGGATACAATGAAGGGCAAGCTCATATAGATCTAGTCCCTTCATTGAACATTCTTCTAAACCATTAAAACCGGATGAACTAGAAGGTAGAGGGGGTAGAGAAGGAGGGCTTCTCATGGTGCTAAGTGTCCTCCCTGTTGACCAACATTGCATCTGCGAGGTGACCTATGGATCTACGGATGGGATTAGTCCCATTGTGATGAGAGCCTAGCACCTTCTCTTGGTTGAAGAGGCATATCAGTGTGAGGTAGTCATCTAGTTAGGCCATCCAAATTCAGTGTTAAAAACTGTATTTGTTCACAATTTCTAATTATTCAATGCTTGCATACATAACCACAATATAATGAATTCATAAACCATTTGCAGCTACCAAATACTAGAAATACAAACAAACAAATATGTAATTAACCCAACTTAGTTCATGACACTGAGAGAGCCTTAAAATTTATCAATTTGCACTAAGTTTAATCAAATCTGTATTCTTTGAGGAAATAAGTCCCTAACTGCTTCAACTGTTGGAAGCACTTGGGATCTTCCTAGAAACTCATTGTGAGGAGTACCACAGGAACCCCAAAGTAGCTAGCCGCTGAGAGGAATTGCCAAGCGAAATGGGCAATGAACCCTTCCAATTGAGTAGAAACACCTGTGAGGAAAAATCCAAGCACTGTCTTCTGGAAGTCTTGGTGGCCGAGTGACCACTTACAACCAATAGGAAGCCACTGAAACCGGGGCCCAAACATCATTCCCACCAGTTTCATACATAAAATCTAACACAATTGATCCTCCACACTCTTTCTCATGCCTATGAGAAAAAACCACCACCATTCGGAACACTCAATCAACACCATCTAAACCATTCTTAGTGATCTCCCACACCATCAGAAGGCCACATGGCCTCTGATTCAGATTCAGACCCATATCAATCTGAACCAGACCTCCATACTGCACCATCAAGCCCCATGGCTGGTGCCAACCCGGATCCATTTTCTGGCATAACCTTAGCAAGTGGACCCATGTCCACACCACAACCTATCACCCACAACCTAGCAAGTGGCCAAAGCATATTCATGCAAACTGCCATCAGTCAGCTGCCACCACCTATAGTGACCAGCCAAGTTGGCCCACTTGCAGCACATGGGAGCAGTGGCCCTTCCACACACACTACCCCTCCTACCACATAGGGGGGCAGTGGACCATCCACTTACATTCCCCCTGCTGTCATACATGGGGGAATTTTCCCCACCACTCATACTGTCCCCCCCACAACACTTGGGGTCATTGGCCCATTCGCAATAGTGCCATCGCACGTACCCCCAGCTGTGCAGATGCATTATGCACCTGCAAAACCCACCACCATCGCAACCCCATCCCCCATCAACCTGGGGTCAAATCTGCCTTTCATGGCTCATCTTAACTTGCCTGATTTGGCTCTATTAACAAATGAACCCATCCGCCACCAAGCTTTTTGGCCTCCCATGCCAACGAAGCTGCCATTAGACATTCCCAATTTTGAAGGCAAAGTAGGGGAATGTCCCCAAAACCACATAATGACATTTCATCTATGGTGCTTATCAAATAGCATCATAAATGATTCCATCAGGCTGAGGCTATTCCAACGCACCCTTACAGGTGCTGCGGCCAAATGGTACATTGAGCTACCATAGGCCAAATACCTAGACTTCAACTCCCTAGCTTTCATGTTCCTACAGTATTTCCAACTCCCTGTCAAATATGACGAAGGGGTGGAGATCCTGTTATCCTGTCGCCAAAGCACTGCCACTCATATAACTAACCATATCCATGAGTGGGGGCGACATCGTAGTCTATGCAAAATCCAACTTGACGACAGGATCTTCTTGTATTGGTTCCTTAAGACCTTTCTCCTGCCCATAGCCAAGGACGTCGCATTCGAACATCCCTAATCCAAAGAAGAGGCCATATTGAAAGCCCAACAGTTTGACCTGATCTACACTTAGTCTCGATACCTGTACACAGTCATTCCAGATGCTCCCCTCCCAAGTACTTCATACCATGATACACCGGGGGCATCCCATGCTGCAGATGGCATCATAGGATTGGTCTCCTAACAACCACAACACCAACTGACACCACCTATAGTTCCATCACAACCAAGCAATACTGCTAGTGTTGCTTACCAGAACCAAGCTCTGGACTACGCAAGAATGATGTCCCAGTGTGGAGTGATAACTTCCTATGCACAACCTATGCCACCACAGTAGAATCAGGCCATGGATTGGCCAACATAGTAGTATGTGGAGAAAATTCCCACATTTGTGGCACTTCCACCCCCACAAATCTACTATGCACCACTAGTGCAACCAGTTCAAACCCCTGCCCCCACTCCACCCACTCCGTTGGGACAAGTGTTCACACAACAAAACCGTCCCAACCAGCCTGCCCCCAACAATCAATAAGGGAAAGCTAGAAATAACTGGCCCCGTAACCAAGGCAATAACCAATAGAAGGGAGGCAGTTAACAACTGAACCCTCCCAACAATGCCATGCAAACCGTCCAGCCCAAAACCCCCCATGAAAAAATGCACTAAGACATAATTCCCCATTTTACACAAACCAACTGTACACACTCTGTGATGTTTATGGGAACTACACATTTGAGTGTCCCCTTATGGGTCGATCTACGCAGGCCATTCAAAATGAGGCCCAACAGGTTGCCAACACTAAAAATCAAGCCCAACCCAACCCGACACCATAAGGACCTAATCCTATGGTGCTTCAAAACCCGCTACCAGTCCAAGGGTTGGTGGCAACCGCACCCCCTCCCCAAGCCAATCCCAATGCTCAGGGGGCACCTCCCACAGCCGAAACAGGTGTTCATCACCTGCTAGCCATGACAACTGAAGAGGTCAACTTGCAAACCAAATGGAATCAGTACAGTACCACCACCGAACCTGTTGAGTCATCAGTAGCATCCATGTCTAAGATAGTCAACCTACCTCTTCAGTTACCCCCGTCCTTACACCCCCCCATACACAGAGCTTCCAATAATGCCATATCTAGAGTTGTAGTCAGCTATAGCATTGTGTATGATTTGGCCCAAATGCCAACTTCCATGTCCTATGTTGAGGTACTTAAAATGTGACCAATGCAACGGAAAGCCTTACTAGCCGCCCCTGGGGAAGTAGACCCCTCCGAATCCAATTTGATCACATTTGACATGGAGAATGAGGAACCGCGCATGCCATCGACCATCGCCTTCCAAATCCTGGTGTCCATCTGGAATTTGGTTGTGCATCGATGCATAGTGGATGAGGAGGAATCCACATGCGTTATTTCTACCCTAGTTTGGCAGAAACGTGGATCGCCAATTCTGCAACCATCCTCCAAAAGGCTCTGTGGGCTTATGATGGATGTGCCACTAAATCCCAAGGAATCCTCCCCCATGTTCCCACCACATTAGCTGGGAAGACAGTGTTGATCGACATAGAGGTTGTCAAAGCTCAATTGGACTATAACCTTCTCCTTGGGAGACGTTATATGTATGCCATGCGAGCTGTCGCATCAACTATCTTTCGTCTCATGATGTTCCCCCACGAAGGGAATATTGTGATGGTTGATCAGCTCACTTATCATGATCTGCAAGGGTTAATAGCACCTGCCAACGTTATCCCTACCATCACCACCATTGAGCCTCAAGGGGAAACCATACACGCTAATGTTATCCCTACAATTAACACTATGGTTGAAAACACACCAGCCTCCCCACCGTTGAATGTGGGCCCTAGGTTGTTTACCAATCCCACCACTGACACAAAAATGAAACTACGGACTTGTGCATGGTCTCATCTAGCACCACTACACCCAAAAAGCAATCGCAGCCATAGCCCCAACCACAACCACAACATCGTCCATAGCCGCAACATCACTCGCAGCAGCAACATTACCCACAGCTGCAACCACAACCGCATCCCCACATGAAACCAGCTGGGAGTTATCTGGGCTCATCTCTAGTCCATACGATTCCCTTCCTCTTTCCCCCACCTGGTTTCATGAGCAAACTAGTAATGGCCACCTTAATCCTACCCAACTTTACATTGGGAATTCCGGTGTGGTATCTTGATCCACTAGCTCAACCAGCAATGCCCCAGGTTGTTTTAACCCTGGTGCAACCTATTGCGGTCGAGTCTCACCCTCCACCCAGTCCGCACAAGCCAACCACCGCACCTGCTCCTGCACCACCCAAACCCAAAAGAGCCAGGGGAAAGAATACCAAAGCCATCGTAGAGTCACAACAAGTCCCACCTTGTGCCGTCTGCAAGAAATAGGGCCATCCAACTCAGAATTTCCCTAAAATCCTAGTGATCCATGCACATTTAGATGCCATGGATACAAACAAAAACATCCCCGTAGTTGAACTCCCGATTATGCCAGTAGTTAGGAACAAGGCATTGAGTACAAATCATGCTTGCACCCTTTGCGGCTTGTATGGGCATTACTCCCACCATTGCCAAGACCTGCCCGAATTTTGAATGGCTCTCGCTAACCTCCGTCAACATTCCCTTGAGTCTGAGATCACCTTGATTGAAGAAGTTCATCCACCACCTCCTTCTTCAGAAACCATGTCCATTTACATGATGTCCAGTTCCATCGACCCGCTCATCTCCATCTCCAATGACAGTCCATCAGACCTATCGCTTCGTTGCTTTGGCAAGGATAAGAAGATGCTTGAAGCTTTGACCACCCTAGAATACCCATGGGATGACATGCACCATCATTCGTTCTTCCTCCCTGAAGAACTTGTGTCGCAGTCTAACCAGTTTTCTGTAGAGACCAAATATTTCATCAATGGGAATGCTGACTGGTTCAAGAACCCCATCCCAGCACCTGACTCCTTCGAAGAAGGGAATATGGTGAACATTTTGACAACCATTAAAATTGACATCTCAACCAATTCTGAGGTTGTTAAAGAAATCATGCTGGGGGAATCTTTCTCCCCAGAAGAGGTCGATGCCTACAAATCTCTCTTGCAAGAATTCTGTGACATCTTTTCCTGGTTGTACACTGAAATGATCGTCTTAGATCCATTCATTGTGGAACACCACATCGAGACATGGCCTGATGTGTCTCCCGTATGCCAAAAGAAATGGAAAATCCATCCATCCAAAGTGGATGTGGTTAAAACCGAGATAGAGAAGTTGTGCACAGCCAGCTTCATCTATCCCATTGCGTACGCCACTTGGGTTTCTAATCCAGTTCTCATTAACAAAAAATAGGGTACCATTCATGTTTGCATAGACTTCCACAACTGCAATGGGGCATGTCCCAAAGACAACTTCCCCACACCATTCATTAATCAGATCATCGATGCATGCGTCAGACATGAATCCTTTTCCTTCATGGATGGTTTTTCCAGATACAACCAAATCCAAATCCAAAAAGAAGACCATTATAAGATGGAATTCACAACCCCATGGGGAACATTCATGTATCGAGTCATGCCCTTTGGCCTGAAAAACACTGGAGCCACCTTCCAGCACACCATGACATATTGCTTCCACGACCTAATTCACATCATCTTGGTCTACTTAGACGACCTTACCACGCAGTCACCAAAACAAGAACAACATATAAACAACTACATTGCCGCAAGTATAACATCTGCTTGAATCCCCTTAAGTGCATTTTTTGTGTCCCAGCGGACCATCTACTTGGGTTCATTGTATCCCATAAAGGGATAGTGGTAGATCCCCTTAAAGTTCAAGCTATACTTGATCTTCCTCCCCCGAGAACTCGACACCAACTACAAAGCCTACAATTCAAGGCCAACTTCCTTCACCACATTTTGCCAGAGTATGCAACCAAAGTTCACAGGTTCATTCTCCTGCTTCGCACAAAAATCCCCTTTTGTTTGGGATCAACAAGAACAAGAATCATTTGATGCACTCAAGCAAGCCCTAGCTTCTACACCATTACTCTTAGCACCAAACTTCACCTGAGATTCATTCTCTATGTGTTGGCCTCAGATAATGCCATCGCTGGAGTCTTGGTCAAAGAAGATGATGCTCGCCATGAGCACGTGATTTATTACATCAGTCAGAAGCTAACAAGACCCCCACTACGATATTCACTCGGCAAGAAATTGGCCCTCGCCATCATCTTCTTGGTTCAGAATTTGCAACACTACACCATCACAAATCATACTTGGGTAGTGGCTGATTCAAACCCGATGTGGTACCTCTTAAGCCGCCACCTTCTACAAGGTCAAGCAGCCAAGTGGGTAGTCATCCTCCAAGAATTCAACTTAGAGTTCATTTCCCTGGAAAGCACAAAGGCACTCATATTGGCCACACTCATGATCGATCTGCCCCCATTAACCGCATCAGCCCCCCCAAGAATGATCTCCCTAATGATTTCTTGTTCATCATATCCACAGACGACCGATGGTATGGGGACATCCTTTTGTATTTACGAATAGAGAAGTTCACATCACACTTAAACCATGAGGATAGGGGACTCATCCGACATCAATCCATTCGCCACTTTCTGATTGGAGATGTTCTGTATCATCAAGACATAGATACCATCCTATGTCGTTTCCTCACCCGTGACAAGGCCAAGACTATCCTCAACAACTACCATAGTGGAGCATGCGGTGGCCACCTTTCAGGCCTCACAACCACCCAAAATATTCTTCGCGCTGGCTATTTATGGCCCTCCATCTTTGCTAATTGCATAGAGGTAGTCAAACACTGCCACAGCTGTCAACTTTTTGCCCCAAAGGCAAGAACCCCTCCCCCCGCACCATTACACCCCATAGTCACAGTTGGGCCCTTCTACAAATGGGCAATCGACTTCATGACAATCAACCCTACCTCAGGAAATGGTGATAAATACATCATCATGGAAGTTTATTACTTCACTAAGTGGGCTGAGGCCATGCCCACATTTGATTGCAAAGCCGAAACTGCAGCCCACTTCTTCTTTAACCATGTTATTACACAATTTGGTGTTCCTAAACAACTCATCTTAGACCATAGAGCACACTTTCAAGATGTTGTATGGGATGAACTGTCAACCATGTTGAAGTTCAAACACTAGTACTCATCATCCTACTACCCCAAGGGCAATAGCCAAGTTGAAGCAGTCAACAAAATCATCAAAACAATGCTCCAAAGGATGGTAGGAAATAATAAAACCAACTGGCACCACATGCTATTCTCTACCCTATGGTATTATCGTACATCCACAAAAAATTCAACCGATTTCACCCCTTTCTGCCTAGTACATTACATCGAATCAGTGCTCCCTATAGAGTGCCAAATCCCATCTCTCCACCTCACGGTGGAACTCCTTCCTAATACTTCACCTTTAGAAGAGTGACTCCTCCAACTTGAGCAGACCATAGAATACCATTGAGATGCTCTCCAAGCCATTGAAGCAGCAATGACCATGGTCAAAGGTCCACTATGACTCCCATGTCCACCCTCGCACCTTCAACGAAGGCGACATGGTTCTAGTTTATGACCAAACCAACGATAATTTGGGCAAAGGCAAGTTCGACTCAATGTGGTATCGCCCATATGTCATCCATCATTGCCTCAGAAAAGGGGCATACACCCTTATCGACTCTGATGGAGAACTCTTGGAGAACCCCCACAATGGGCTCTACCTCAAGAAATTTTACGCTTAACATCACTAATGAGTCGCTTCATTTTCTTTTCTTGTTCTTTAACTTTTTTTAGCAAAAATCAGGGGTAGCACCATTAGCTGTTAATCCAAAGTCACCTGGAACCGGTTCGAGACACCTCTCACACCTCCAGGCTCAAATCCTCTATCTCTTTATGATACCATCGTCTCATGTTTTATAAATCAATTTTGGGACCATTTCCCACCAGTCACCTCGATTTATGAGCCATGACATGATGATGCAAGTGTCTACAGACATGTACTTTTATCAAACTTCCTGATCACTACTCACACGCATTTTTGGGCCACCACCTGTTAAGGAATGTTATTTTTTACTTTTATTTTGTCTTGTAACACATAGTTTTCTTTTCTATTCATTGCACCTTACGAGGACCTCTGGACCACTGTCCACAAAATGATTTCTTTTTCTTGCATTTATTTGGCATATAAGTGCCCCCAAACTTGCACTCACATCACATGTAGTCAAGTCAGTCCACCGCAACACACACACACTCTCCTAACCTCTGTCCAAGAGCCACCTCGGTTTGCATGCCTCTGCCGTATCGACTCGAGAGCCTCTGTCGCGATCTATCCAGTGCATCTATTGGTATGTTTGAGAGCCTTCTGCTCTGTCCATACTATGTGGATGACCTTTGGACCTCTGTCCACCATCTCAACATGGGGCACCGCCTGTGCTACCGCAATTCGTTGACCAATTTGGAGTTTCATTTAAGCTCTTTTCTGACTCCTTAAAACAATGAAAAGATTGTCGAGCGCAAGTGCTTCCTTTCCCACTCCTTAAAGTATAGAAAAGGGCATCTACATCATCTCATTTACCTCCTTTAGCAGACCATGTAGAGCATCAATTGAAAGGGACCACCTTGGCGTATTCAAGCCAAGACCATTCCCCTCTACATACTTTTATGCTTTCTTGGGCAGAGGGGCCACACTCTACAAAAAATCTCACCATGGGTTGTCGTTAAGCTCTTTTTCAGCCTTCTCAATAAGAAAATATTGCTGAGCAAACTTGGTTCTATTCATGCTCATAAAAGTATTTGAATGACTGTCCAGTTAGTATAGGTTTAACCTTTTTTGCCTTGATTGGACTACCAACGGTAAAGAAGTCTCTCATCCCCTATAGGATGGACGAGCTCTCCTATGTATAATTTTATCCTTTTTCAGGTACAGGAGACTACCAACGAAAAAGAGCCCCCACTGGAGTCTTCTTCATGCTTTCAGACTCTCTAGAATTGAAAGCACCATCAAGCATTTACCTTCTTGGGCTCACCAAAAATCCACAAGATCGTACCACAACAATGTCCCTAAACACCACCCCACAGCAAACAGTTTGGCAGCATCCCCACATTGGGTCACCTTTGTTCAGATTACTCTACAATGTGTCTTCCTTTGATCCCATCAATATCAAAAGTGTCCACCTCCTCCAAGTATTTCCCATCTGTAGTGACATTCCTGGTATTACAGCTATGATCCCATTCCCATGAGTCATTTTCATTTGCTGCCTGGTCTGCCTTGCCTTCATACTCTGAACAAAGGAATTTTGAGTCTACCACACTCCCCCTACCCCTATTCAAATATTTCCCTCCCCCCCCCCACCCCCTCCCCATTCAATGAGTTAGTTTGCATATTGCTTCACACCTTTTGGTTATCTCCCTCACGCTCCTGGTCAAGGAAACATCATTGCCTTGACTAGGGGCAGGTCTCCCTCTGTCAATGCCAACACACATATTCCATAGGATAGACCAAGAGGTCCCTATATATTGGTTTCGTTAACCTCATTGGTGAGTTCCTTGGACCACTTGAGAGGAGTCCTTAGTGCCTCTCGGGATGGTTGTTTTTCATGTGCTCAACTCCAACTACATCATCACACCATTGAGATTCATACAGGGTTTGGTCAGCACAATATTTGGTCGAGGACCCCAGATGTCACCTGAATCTAGCACATTGATGAGTCTACTTGAGGGACCTAAACAGGTTATGTCCCTTGTGATTTCTCGGTTGCGTTGGAGATAGTTTTCAGAAGCCCCAGCAGTGCTTCTATATAGATTTATGATTGATGCAACATACTTGTACCACAGAGACTCTAACTCTCAATCAATGAGTCCATACAACTATGTACCATTCTAGATCTAGCAGACCATCAGTCATGAAGATATAGCATTCCATGAGAATGCCATGGGTCCAATGTACCATATCATCATTGTATTCAGCCTCACATGGAGGCAACCATTATTGTAACATCAGTTGTATATGATCGGCTCTTGTAGAGCATAGATCAAATTATTCTTTTGACATTGTCATGAGCATGGGGATGCCTGCCTCGTCCATATACATGTCACACATTATTTGTATCTCACCCATTGATGGGAACCATATTAATACAAAAACCAAAAGCCACCATGCCCCAGCCCCGTAAACACCACCTCTATGCAGCAAATCCTATGATGTCCACCGGCCATACGTTGAGCTCCTACCCTCACACATCAGGGGGCAACTTGTTAACCCAAAAAATCCCCCACTCAGCTCTCCATGGCCTACACCAGCCAAGGACACCATCTCACAACCCTCACATCACTCTATTAGACCCCCACACCCTCAAAGCAGCTTGAGAATGAAGAAAAGGGCTTAAAAACCCCAAAAAGGAGCCTAAAATACTCTCCTCGGATCTAAATCCCCCCAAAATGGGATAAAACCCTAAAAGGAGCTAAAGTTAGGGTGGAAGGGGCTAAAAGCCCAAAAAAGGGGCTAAAGCCCTAACCAAGGGCTTAAAACCCTAAAACCCCAAGAAAAAGCTATAAAAGGAGGGTGGGGGGTCACTCTTAAAATAGTTCTCCCTTACATACTGTTATGTTTCCCGTGGATGCCTTCAAACCATTTGTCTCTCAAGCCACCCACACTCCCTCTCCTCCATCTCCATTGAGCCATAGCTCCCCATCCAAGAAAGGTGATTCCACAAGCTAGGGCATGGTGGCCCATTTCCACCCAAAGAGAAGGTATAACTGTGTTTTTCTTGTCTTGTTTATTTACTTAGTAGTTTCTTTGCTTTCTAACCCATGATTTCATTTGCAAGTTTGTTTCCTAACATTGTTTTGCAGGTATTTTGGTTTGTTGTAGTTTAGTTATTGTTTGCAGCTTATTGGAAGTGGAACCCTAACCTTTGTTTCCAGAGGGGTTCTCCATCACTTCTCTTCTTATTGTTCCTTGGTTTATTTACATTCTATTTTTCCATTTCGATAGTATTTCCACACGCAGGAACCTACCCTTCTGTCCTATAGGCAGAAGGGAGCCATTCCTGCCCCTGTAGCAAGGAGAAATCCCTACTACAACTCCTCTTTTAAAACCGTGTTCTTTCAAGTAACTATCTAGTCTTCAAAACCATGCTCTTGGATCTTGTTTGAAACCATCGAGTGCCTTCTTCATTTTACATACATAATCCTTGTTTTTTGACAAGAGAAACCCTTCAGGTTGTTCAATATACACTTCTTCTTCTAGTTTTCCATTCAGGAATGCAAACTTGACATCCATTCGATATACTTTGAAATTTTTATGGAATGACAATGGAACAAACATTTTTATTAAGTCAAGTCATGCTATAGGAGCATAATTTTCTTCAAAGTCAATACTTTCCACTTGGGTATACCCCTTACAAACCAATATTGCATTGTTCCTGATTACTTATCCATTTTGATTGAACTTGTTTTTGAAAATCTATTTGGTTCCTACAATGTTCTTACGTTTATGTCTGTGGACAAGTTCCCACGACTCATTTTTCTCAATTTGATCTAGTTATTCATTCATGGATTTGACCCATTTATCACTTTTGCTGGATTTTGTAATGTTCTTGGGTTCTACTACTAAGAGTGGGGCTTGTTCAACATGTGGTAGTTGTCTTCTTGTTTTGACTCCAGCATTTTTATCACCCATGATCTGTGACTCTGGATTATTCTTTTGTATCCTTCTAAATGGAGTTTTAGTGTAAGGTCTAGGGAAGTATTCTTCATATTCCTATCTATCTTCCTTCTATTTTTCTTCTTCTTCATTATGAATGCTCTCATCCTTTTGCAAGTCTTTTATTTCATCATCACGTGTATTTGCAATACTGTCAAGATTATTATCTCTCCTTGGTTTTATATTATCTACTTTCACATCAGCACTTTCTATAATTTTATGCAACCTTTTTATTGTAATACCTATATGCCTTTTTGGTGGATGAATATCCTAGAAATATTCCTTCATCAGTCCTAGAGTCAAACTTTTAGAGGTCATCATCGTTTATTTTGATGTAACAATTACTTCCAAACACTTTAAAATATTTGATTGAGGCTGGTCTTCCATACCACAATTCGTATGGGGCCTTATCCTTATTCACTTTGAGTTTCTCTCTGTTAAGTATGCAAATGGTTGTGTATATATCTTCTCTCCAAAATGAATCTGACAGTTGCTTCATTAAGCATTGTGCTAGAATCTTCTTGGACTGTTCCGGTTTTCCTTTCAACAACCCCATTCTGCTGAGGAGTTTTTGCACCTAAAAATTGTCTCTTAAATACATGACCTTCACATAACTCATTGTATTCATTAGAAGTGAATTTTCTCCCATTATCTGATCTAAGACACTTGATTTTCATACCTGACTCATTTTCAGCCATTGCCTTGAAGATTTTAAATTTTTCAAAGGCTTCTGATTTTTCTTTGAGGAATGCCACCGAGTTCATTCTTGAGTAGTCATCAATGAGAAACATGAAATAGCAATATCCTTGCAATATTTTAGTTCTAGTTGGTCCACAAAGGTCTGTGTGTTCATGTTCAAGCACATCGAATCGAAAAGGCTCTGCACTTACATCCAACCCCATCTTGTTAGAAAGGCACATCACTCACATCTAACCATGTGTAAACACATCCCGCCAGAATGGCTCATCACTTATATCCGACCATGTGCAATCATATCGCATCGAAAAGGCTCTGCACTTACATCTGACCCCATCTTGTCAAAAAGGCACAGCACTCACATATGACCACATGTAAACACATCATGCCAGAATGGCTCAGCACTTATATCTGACCTCATCCTATCAGAAAGGATCTGCACTTACATCCGACCATGTGTAAACACATCGCATCGAAAGGGCGTGCACTCACATCTAATCATGAAGGAACTAATCCTATCATCCCATCAAAATGGCCCCTAGTCCCAGACTGAGCTACCTGGTAACTGACCAGGTGCCTCCACTCCCATAATGGCAGTTTCCCTTACATATGACCTACTTGTCATAATGGCCAACACTCACATCTGACATGGGAGGAACTTAATCCTTTAGCCATGACATAATGGTTTATCCCTTACATCTAATCAAGTGGGAACACATCCCTCTCTCACATCAAAATGTCTTCTCAGTCCTAGACTGGGTTTTCCTGGTAATTGGCCAGGCACCTCCATTCCCAGAATGGAAACAACACTCATATCTGATCACTTAGGAACCAATCCTACAATCACATCAGAATGGATCAGCTCTCATATCTGACATGTAAGGAACCAAATCCCCTCACCATGACAGAATGGCTCAGCCCTTACATCTGACCATGGAAGGAACTTAATCCTCTCCCATGTCAGAATGGCTCATAGACTCATCACTTTCCTTTGGAGGGAACCTCAATCTACAGAACACCAAGCTTCTCTCTAAAGTACTCAAACTTCACCCTAGCTAGTGACATCATCAATACATCTGCTATCTGATCATCTGTCACAACATACTGGAGCTTCGCTGCTCCCCTCTACACCATATCCCTGATATAGTGATACTTGATCTCGATATGCTTCGACTTGTCATGGAACACTAGATTCTATGACAACTTCACGCAACTCTGGTTTTCATAATGTATACAAGTAGCTGGAGATCAAATATATCAGACAGTAGCTTCCTCAGCCATACTACCTCACAACTAGCTGAACAAGCTGCGACATACTCTGCTTCAGCTGTACTTAGTGCCACACAGGATTGCTTCTTGCTAAACCAAGAGATCACACCTGATCCCATACTAAAGCAACACCCTGAAGTGCTCTTCCTATCAATGGCACTACCTTCCCAATCTGAATCAACACAACCCTCCAATTTAATCTTCTAATTCACCTCGTACTTGAGCCCATAATCAACTGTACCCCTCAGGTACCTCAGAATATGCTTTGCAGCAATCAAGTGAACATTTCTCGGATCTGTCAAGAACTGGCTCAAGGTGTTCACAGCAAAGCAAATGTGGTCTTGTGTTCATCAAGTACATCAAGGACCCAATCATCTGACAATACAACACAGCATCAACTGACTCTAATGAAGCATCGCTCAATAGCTTCAAGTTCGATGCCATAGGTGTGGCCATGGCTTTGCATTCCATCATCCCAAACCTCTTCAGGATATCTATTGCATACTTCCCTTATCTAAGGAAGATTCCATCTGCACTTTGCCACACCTCCATACCTAGAAAATAATGCATCATACCCATGTCCTTCATTTTGAACTCGGTAGCAAGATTTCTCTTCATATCAAAAATCAACCCATCCATACCTGTTACAAACAGATCATCTACATATAGTAGGAGCATCACTGGTTTTCCATCTTCAACCATGTAGTAAAGGTTGGAATCTGCTTTACTCTTCGTAAAGCCTAAACTGGATAGAAAGCTGTCAATTCTACCGTACCAAGTAATGGGTCCCTGTTTCAAACCGTACAGGGATTTCTTCAATCTGCATACATGAGACTCCCTATCATGTGTCTCAAAACCGAGTGGTTGTTCTACATACACTTCCTCTTCTACTACACCATTCAAGAAAGCAGTCTTGACATCCATTTGGTGTATCTTCCATCTCATCACTACAGCCAAAGCTAGTACTGATCTAATGGAAGTGTATCTAGCTACAGGTGTAAAGGTTTCTTCATAATCTATTCCTTCTTTCTGAGAGAAACCCCGAGCCACAAATCTTGCTCTATATTTTTCAATGCTGCCATCTGCAGCATGCTTGATCTTGTAGATCCATTTGGAAGTCACAACTAACTTCCCTTCTGGTCNGAGAACCCCCGAGCCACAAATCTTGCTCTATATTTTTCAATGCTGCCATCTGCAGCATGCTTGATCTTGTAGATCCATTTGGAAGTCACAACTAACTTCCCTTCTGGTCTTGGGACAACATCCCAAACATCATTCTTCATGATCGATTGGTACTCTTCGATCATAGCATCCTTCCATTCTTTTCGTTCTGCCGCTTCTTCATAACTAGAAGGTTCTTTATCAATGAAATCACATAGTAAAGCTACATACCCGGAGCAGGATCTGGTCCTCTTTCTTTCTCTGTGATTTTTTTCTGGAGCCCCATATCTTTCTGCACCTTAGACAATTTCACATACCCAAGTAGGTTTCCTCTTATGAGGATTCTTCTCTAGAGGTGGATCTATAGGTCTTTGTGGTTCTTCAAATTCTCGATCTTCTTCTTGAGTTTCTTCGTTCATGGTTGTATCATGAATTCTGGGTGCTTTTGCTTCTTCAGTTTCTTCAGCAGGTCTCTTTTTGGATTTATTGTAAGTTGTGTCTTCATTAAATGTCACATCCCTGCTGATGTCAATATTCTTGTATCCTAGGAAATATATTCTGCAAGCCTTCAAGCTTTCAGAGTATCCCACAAATATACCCTTCTTTCCTGAAGGATCTAATTTTGTTCTCTTCTCTTTTGGAATGTGTATGTACACAGGATAGCTGAATATTCTAAGATGGTTGACTTCTAGTTTCTTGCTGGAGAAGACTTCTTCAGGAGTCTTGTTCTTGAGTACTCTATGTGGCGTATGGTTCTATACATACACCGCTATTCTGGTAGCTTCCTCCCAAAGATGCATAGGAAGATCTTGATCATGAAACATAGCTCTTCCAACTTCCATGATAGTTATGTTCTTCTATTCCGCAATCCCATTCTATTGTGGATTATAAGGAGTGAACAACTCCCTCTTAATACTTGATTATTTACATTGCTCTTTGAATTCATTCGAAGTGAATTCTCCGCCATTATCTGATTGAAAGGTCTTGATCTTCTTTTCAGTGTGATTCTCGATCAAGACTTTGAATTCCTTGAACTTGCTGAATACTTCATCTTTGTTCTTCATGAAGTAAACCCATGTCTTCCTAGAAAAATCATCAATAAAAGAAACATAATATGCATACCCGCTTAGTGAGCTTGATGACATAGGACCACATACATCGGAGTGGATGATTTCCAAGATTCCTTTTTCCTTTCTTTCGCTACTTGGAAATGTCTTCTTTTTTTTCTTTACTTTTGCACATCCTTTGCAGACCCCATCATGTTTTGCTTGTATTTCTGGAAGACCTTCAATAGCTTTGCTTACAAGAGGTAGTGCTCTGTAATGCACATGTGCAAGCCTTCTATGCCAAAGTTCACTTGGCTCTAATGTGTCATGGACCAAGGCTTGTTTTGGATGGCCCTTCAATTTGTACAAACCTCCTTCTTGTTCACCAATCACTATTGCATCATCAATAGTCTTTCCGTTTGGCCACATGATGACTTGGCCATCTATGAATGTAACCCTCATTCCTTTTGCATCCAATGCTGATACGGAGAGAAGGTTCTTCTTGAGTCCTGGCACAAACAAAAATTCCTTCATTGTCATAGACTTTGTAGAGTCTAGCTTATAGGAATATTCCCCACTACCTTTTATTGGATATTGGTAATCATCTCCTAGCTTCACCTTGTGAGGTGATTCATGTTCTGAAAGTTTCACAAAGGATTCCTTGAATCTAGTCATATGTTTGGAAGCCCCACTGTCTATAATCCAATCATCACTTCCATGAGTAATGTTTCTTGTGACAGTGGAAATCAAAACATATTCATCCTCGCTTGAAGAATCTTCACTTTCATATCTGGTTCTCTTTGATGAAGGTTCATCATCCTCTGCAGCATGAGCATGATGTCTTCTTTTGTTTCCCTTCTTCTTGTGAGAGCTACTTTTGTTCTTAGGGAAATCTCTAGCAAAGTGTAATTTTTCATCACATGTATAGCAAATGAACTTAGACCTACCTCTAGGATTTCTAGATTTATTCCTTTGATGAGAGTACTTACTTCTATGATGGATGGATCTGGGTTTCTTGGATTGTACTGTGAGAGCTTGATCTTCACTTCCCATCTTCTCTTCTCAAGCTGCTATCCTAGGTTCTTCTTGAGAACATTCTTCCCACAATCTGCTGAACTTGACTAACTTCTTTCTAGCATAGATCCCTTGAATGAAAGATTCCCATGTCCTAGGAAGACCATTCTCCACTTCTTCATCTACTGCTTCTAATTGTTCCTTGATATGAGAAGCCATTGTGAAGTAATACTGGATGGTCTCTGCATTCTGGATCTTCACATTCTTTAGTTGATTCCTCAGAGCCATCTTCTGGTTTATGTTCTTCCCTTCAAAAAATTTGGTAAGGGAATCAAACATAGCTTTAGGTGTCTTGAGATAAGACACATGAGGGATAAGGTGATCCTTGATAGAATCAGAAATGATCCTCTTTTCCATAACCAACTTATTCTTATGCAAGGCCTTAGCCTCATCTCCCTCTAGAACTGGAATCTTCTCATTGATGTAGGAGTCCAACTCATTCTCTTCCAATACCAAGGAGATCCTATAATTCCAGGCTCGGAAGTTATCATCTCCCTCAAGCTTTTCATAAAGCTTGGTATGATGAGACATCTTAACTGAGAACCTCAAATGGAAATACAAAATATTTAGATCTTACCAGGTTAAGATGTCAGATCTGGATTTGGAGCTGAAATCCTACAGTACTAGTTCAGGAGCAAATTAGGGTTTTTCTTTTCTGGAGTTCTGTCCAAGCAGTTGCTTTGAAATTGATCCCTAACTTCGATTTTGGGGAGGAGATCAATCCAGGCCTGGGCTCACTAAAAAATTCCTCTTCTGTGAAAAGCCCTAATTTTCGGAAGCAGTGTTGAGTCCAAAACTGAAAAACCTTAGAATTGGATTATGCTTTGACAGAAAGATGCACCCTAAGGAGGAGAGTTATTCCACCTTAATTTTGCTGAAAATATGTGGAGGAAGGTCCACAAACTAGGAATCCCTAGTTCCCGCAGCTACACAATGTCTTCTTCTCAAGTTAGCTCTGATACCATGTTAGTTTTTCAACATTAAGCTAGAATTATTAGAATATTTAACTAAGAGAATTAAAATCAAATCAATCAAACACAAGAGACAATGAACACAGTGTGTTTCCTCGGGGAAACCATAAATGGAGAAAATCCCACAACTTCCTCAAAGATAGAATCAACACCAAAATAGAAAATCTCAAAACAGTAAGTGATCTCCCAACAGTAGTAACCTTCTTCTTATCTAGCCCCAATGTCTTCTCCTCACTCAACTATGCGCTACACTTGAGTGTGTATGAGATGTGTGTTAAATAGAGAGATCACCTCTCTATTTATATTGCTATCCGGCATGACTAAAACCCTGCCAGTGCCAACTTCACCAAGTGAGTCTAATAACCCTAGTGCCCCGAAACTGTGGGGAATTTAACCCTTAGACAATAGGAGGGTTACCCACAATGACTTGACATGACTTGTTTACATTATAGATCCTCCCAATCGGGACATCGGGGCATGACAACATGACTCAATTACATTATAGACACATCCTGGAATAAACATCGGGTTACAAGACATAAGATACATAGATGAATACATTACGAAGTTACAAATACATCAACAAGTGAGAGGTCATATGTTATTTTATTTTAAAACTGGCTCTGGCTTGCTTCCCATGTTGACAATGTTTACACACACAGTTTAGAGGAACTACAATTTTAGCTAGATCACTTACAACTTCCTTTGTTCTTATTTTGAAAATATTGTCAAAACCTAAATTTCTGAACCTTCTGTGCCATAACCAACTTTCATCTACCATACTTAAGTAACATTGGTTTTCATTTTCCACGATGTATACATTGTTTGTATTTCTCATAGAAATTCCAATGAACTTTCTTGATTCCTTATTCTTGATTTCACATTTTTCTGAGTCAAAGATACAAATGTGTCCTTGGTCGCATGTTTGACTTACACTGAAGATTAGGCTTGATGTTTTCAACTAGAAAAAAAATTCTACTTAGATCTTGCTGGTTGACAATAGTTGTTCCTTTGCCAATTATTTTGGAGGATAGACTCTCTCCAAAAGTTAATTTTCCCTTATTATCTTTTAGTGTTATGAATTTGCTTGAGTCACTGGTCATATGTTTTGAACAACCACTGTCCAAGTACCATAAGTTTTGGCTTTCGGTTGCACATAAAGAAATCATGGAACTTTCCTTTTCTTTTGTTTCTCTCTAATACTTATTTTGTTTGGTGTTTTGATATTTGGTTGCAACAGTATTCCTTGGTAGGAGTATTCAATTTACAATCACATGCCATATGTCCACGGTTATTACACTTATAACATTCTATGTCACATTTTTGGAGTAGTGTAAAAAGATTCTTATTTCCCTTCAACTTATTACTTGATGACTTCTTCTGGTATTCAGAAACCTTTCTTTCAGTTCTGCAATTTAAATCTTTATCAACAAAATTATCATCAAGAATAGGAATGACCTAAAAATATCCATAGATATCTATTTGGTCTCTTGTGTGCTATATTATTTCTATTTTTATCCTGGTAAATTAAGCCTGCTTTCTTGCTTCCTTCCTTTTTAGCTGGAGTATTTAGTACTTCAAAATAACTTTTCTTACTTCCTTCTTGATTGGTGACAGAAAAAATATCCGTATTCTTCTCTTTAATGAACCCCAAACCAAACCTATCCCTTGATGGTATTTGGCTATTTGGAATGTCATATAGAATCCTTGAGTTATTCTCAAACTTTGATTTGATAGATCCTTCATCAAGCTTTCTTTTGAATTGCATGATCTCTTCTACAAGATTTTCACACTATTGTATTCTTCTTTTGACCTGTAGGTTTAAGTCCTTCTTAACCTTTTTGGCATCTAGAAGTTGAGATTCCAACTGAATGATGATACAATTTGACTGTTTGTTCTTTTTCCTACATTTCTCAAGTTCTTTAAGGGCACTAACAAGCTCAACTCTTAGGTCTACTTCCCATTCTACATCTGAGTCACTATTTGAGGCTTGAGTATCTAGGCCCATAAATAAAACTTCAGTTTTTTCAACTTCATTTCCATCTGAATCTTCATTGTCTTCCATGATGTAAACAATTTTCTTTTTCCCATAGGGTTTTTTCTTGTTTCCTGATTTACCCTTTTTGAATTTTGAAGTTTCCTTTTCTTCATTCTCATATTGTTTAGTGCAGGTGCATTTAGAGGAAAAATGTCCAATCCTTCCACAATCAAAACACTTTAAAGGTAACTTCCCCTTGTATTTTCCATTCTCTCTCTCAAGTTTATTAATGAAAAGAGCTTCCTCACGATTTGGGCTTTTTGATTGATTTTTTAAGGAGGCTTTAAAAGTTTCTTCTTTTCTTGGAGATCCATTTTGTCATGTTCTCATCTCCTATGCAATGAGAATTCCATGTAGCTCATCCGTTGTTACCTTTTTAATATCATCTTGTTCTTCTAAGGTGGATACTTTTGGGTCATATCTCATTGGTAATGTTCTTAGTACCTTGCTTACTACTTCCTTTTCTTTTATGTTTACCTCCAAGCCCTCTGCTCGCATTAACAACTTCATCTACACGAAGAAGGTATTCACCAATATTATCTTCTTGTTTCATTTTAAGACTTTCAAATTGACCTTTATATGTTTGAATTTTGGATTCTTTGACCTTAGATTCTCCTTCATAGATAATTTTCAATTTGTCCCAAGCTTGTTTGGAAGATGTGCATTGCATAACTTTAGTAAATACCGAGTTTGTTAAACCACTTAAGATTGTGTTTAGGGATTTGGCATTACCTTCATATTCACCTAGTTCAACTGTTTATGTAGGGTATTGGTTTCCCATTTTAAGCTCCTTTTCAGTTGCTTCCCAAACCTTCCATCCTAGGGACATCAGATGACACTTCATTCTTACACTCCAGTCAGCATAATTTTCTTCGTTAAATAGTGGAGGTTTGTTACTGGCCAATCCTTCTTGTTGATCCATTGTGATTTTTGGATGGGATCTTCCTTCTAGTGGTTAAGTTGTTTTGAAGGAACCTTCTCTAATACCAATTACTGGTTTATCCCATAATACTAGGAGGAGGGGGTGAATCAGTAATGGCCCTTTGTATTTAAAATACACAAAAATCAACAATTAAGGCTATATTTTATTGTGGAAACCTAAAAAGGGAAAACCACCAACACAAATCATTAATAAGATGAATTTATAAAATTGTTTATTTGCTACTACAGAAAGGATGTAAACACATCCTAGGTTTTTCCTGCAACTACAAACAAGGATTCTACAATACACCTATCGTTTTCTTCCTGCTTCAACAGAAAAGGATACTACAACATCCTGTTCTCCAGCTACGACTAGAAGGAGGCTTCGACCCCCTGCATACATGTGACCTGCCCTAGCACCACCTTGCCACCCTGTATTGATTTTATCAATATTTTGGAATAGTTGTAACGTATCCACCTTGGACTCTGTCAAAAGCTAACAGATCTGCCTAATTATTTACACATTCATTCAATAAACACCCTTTACCTATTTCCTATTAACACATCTCTCCATAGCTACTCTCTTTTGTTTTTGATCGTGACTATTTACTGACACACACAACTATTCATTATCTATGGGTTCATCCATCACATCATTTCATCATTAAGTTTCAGGAAAGGAAACACTTCATTCTTCCCATAACTCACAATCCATTTGTGCATCCCTGTTTGTCGTTTTCCGGTGCTTTTGTAATCTTCTTCTCCAGATACAATCTGGACAGTTGACCTGATGTTTGAATCTCTCCAGACTATTGATCTACTCTATATATTTCCCTTTTGAAATCATATTTCCGTACCAAGTTTCTGCTTCAACGATTCTCCATCGTTGATCTTCATAGGGCTTCTCTATGTGCGTCGATCTCTAGAATATGGGATGTGGGTTTTTGAAAATAATCCAACATTGCTTTTGCAATATCCTCCTTCCACATTCTACATTCTACACTGACCCTTTTGCACCAATAAGTTTGCACCATCAATCTTAAGTGGATGTCTTCCTGACCATTTATCTTCTCGATCATAGTTTATAGGACCGCAACATCTCCTTATGTCATTTCTCGACTTTCCACTTTCTTATTTTTGGACTTTCCTTTCCATAACATCCTTTCGGCATTGTGGAATGTGGAATTTTAAAACTCAATATTTCACAACTTTGACTAAATGTTTTCCGCCTTCCCATTTTTCGCACTTCTTTTTTCCAAACCGTTGATCTGTTTTAGCGGAAACAATCTCAGTCGTCTGATCTTGATCTTTTGTGGAATCTTGGATTTTTTGCCTAACTATCAGAACTAATCATTAACCATTGGATATAATGAAGGACTAATATAAGCCATCCGATCTTGATCTTTTGTGGAATCTTGGCTTTTTCTCCTAACTGTCAGAACTAATCCTTAACCATTGGATCTAATGCAGCACTAATATAAGCCGTCCAATATTGATTTTTGCCGAACTGACTTCTCGGCTTTTTGCTTTCTGGACTTTCCTTTCCACATTGCGAAATGCGAAAGTCCTGACTTCGGATAATTGCTTTCTTCATTTCCGATTTCCACACATCTTTTTTTGAAACATTGATCTGTTTTAGTGGAACTAATCTCTATCATCTGATCTTGATCTTTTGCACACCTTTTGGATTTTTCTCCTAACCATTGGAACTAATCCTTAACCATCGGATCTAGTGTGGGACTAATATAAGCCGTTCGATTTTAATCCTTTGCGAAACTTTATCACTTCTCACGTGTTTAACCTCTGCGTTAGTCCATTCAGCAAGAACATTGTGAGTCATCGATTTACTTCGATGATTGATCTCAGTCATTGAACTTGCTACAGGGTTATTCATTTATCATTCAACCTACAAGCTGCAACAGGGTTATTCCTTTTTCATTCTGTTGGTTTTATCCTACCACTATATCTTTGATTTTTGTTAATACTTTTGGAATCAATGACAACTATTTTACTCAACTATATCTTTAGAGAGTAATAATATTCTCATGTGGCTGAAGCTTCCTACTCTCTAAAGATATTGGGTGTTTCCCTTGCTTTAGGGCTGCTCCAATTCCATACCCTATTGCATCACACTACAAGACAAATGGTTTAGAAAAATCAGGTAATGCAAGAATGGTACAACTAATCATTACCTTTTTCATTATCCGGAAATCATTTCGATCCTCTTCATTCCATTGGAAAGCATATTTCCTTGTCAAATTAGTGATAGTTAAAGTGAGTTGGGAGAACCCCTTCACAAATTTCCCATAGTAGATACACATGCAAATGAATCCCCTCAATTCAATGATATTTTTGGGAGATGCCCATTCAATAATGGCTTTTATTTTCTCCAAG
This sequence comes from Pseudotsuga menziesii, assembly GCA_001517045.1. NCBI lineage: Eukaryota > Viridiplantae > Streptophyta > Pinopsida > Pinales > Pinaceae > Pseudotsuga > Pseudotsuga menziesii. Next base: position 584,608 of record LPNX011232349.1, read on the forward strand.
TGCACCTTCATACCATATTGACCAATGATGTTCCCAAGATACAAAAGTTATGTCCAACCAAAATCATATTTTGACAACTTAGCAAACAAAGATTGATCATGGAGAATTTTCAATACAACTTCTAGACAATGCAAGTGTTCATTCCATGTCTTACTATAAATAATAATATCATCAAAGAAAACTAGAACAAACTTACAAAGTTTCTTTGGAATATATTGTTAATACATGATTGAAATGTGGTCGGAGCATTTGTTAAGTCAAACGCCATGGAAAGGAACTCAAAGTGACCATAGTGACATCTGAAAGCAGTATTTGGTATGCTTTCCTCCCTCATTCAAATTTGATGTGAATGATATAGGTCAATATTTTAAAATAAATTTGCTCCATGGAGCTCATAACAAAGTTTCCATGCATGGGATAGCTATCCTTCACTGCATTCTTGTTCAATACTCTAAAATCAATGCACATTCTCAAGTTTCCATCCTTTTTATTCACCATAACAACTAAAGAACCATAATGGCTTGAACTAGGTGCTATGAGACCCAATTCCTTTTGGGGTGTGTATAGGGTTGCATTTTTATAGGTTGGGTCCCTATCTCTAATTCAATGGCATGCTCCACCCCTCTGCTAGGTGACCTTCCCGAAGAAAGGCCTCCAAAAAACTTCTCATACTCACTCAACAACTATTCTATCTCCTTTGGACGTTTTAAAACATTTAAGTGATGGTTGGAAGAGGTGATCAAACATTCATCATCCCATTCAATGTCACCATGCCTCAAGTTATACCTCACACTGTGAGAGGAAGCACTTGGTCAGGGTAAGTGTGCATTCCTATCAACAATATGGGGTTCCCTTCCAAATTTTTGAACTTCATTTGAGGGACATGACAGTTAATTGTATTCTTCCCTATAGAATATAACAATTGGACTCCCAAAACCACATTCACTACATAGATCAATAACAGTGTAATTTCCTACAACAACTTGAATCTTTGGAATCCATTTGGCATAATCCATAGAATTGTTACCTAGAATGATGATCTGAATCCTTAAAAATTTCCAGCATGTATATTTCTCCTCTCCACCAAGGTTGCATCTATGAATATATGAGTGGATCCTCCATCAACTAGAACTGTAACCTTTTGGCCTTGTATAGTACCCTTGAATCTAAGGGTGTGAAATCAAGGAACACCTAAGAGTATTGCAATTTTGCCTTTTTTAGGAGAGGGATACGCTTATTATGTTGTCTTATACCCCTATTCTTGAGGTGCAATTTGTACTTCTTTCTCCAATCCCTGTTCATCATATTCAGAGAAGACTTCAATATAGTGTGCCTTCCCATTAGCACAATTATGTCCAAGAACCCAAGGCTATTGGCATGTGAAGCACAATTTCTTCCTCTTGAGTTCTTGTTTTCTTGGTCCCTCCTTATCCTCCTTAACAAAAGAGTTGATTTTGTATGGTTTCCTCCCTTCTTTGAATTTGGAAGTTAAATTAGGCTTAGGGAGGTGCCTAGTCCTTGGAATCACATACTACAGATGTCTTGTCAAGTTTATGGCATCCTTTAATGTATATGGATTATGGTATTTCACCAACCCTTTCAAAGGTTCTACCAAATCCTCAGTGTATAGTAGTACCAACCAAGCCATAGCGATATCAGAAACCATCACTCAGAGATTTTGAAATTCCAACATATAAGATCCAGGGTCATAGTTTGCTTCAATTGTGCCAATTATTTTAAAGTAACTTCAGGTTGTTTCGTATTGATTCTCTCCACTAATGCCTTGGAAAATATTCATAGGATGGAATATGATCATGTCCCAAGTTTTTAATACCATGGAACCAACAATCATTGTCTTCTCCCTCAATATGTAAAATGGCCATTTTCAATGCATCCTCTTCAAACACAGGATTCAACTGGAAATGCACATCTAGTTTTTGTATCGAAGCACTACAAGCATTTGTGAAGAACCATAAAAAGGAAGGGATCTATGTGAACCCCTCCTGGTGAAACAATATTCCCGAGATACTTTACTTCCTTCTTCCCAAACCACATTTAGACTATTTGGAACAGATATGATTATCACAGAAAAGTTGTAGTACAATATCCATATGTTGGAGATGCTCATCCCATGTTTTACTATGGATGAGGATATCATTAAAGAATACCATCATGAAGTTTTGTAAGTAGGGCCAAAATATTTTATTCATCAATGCCTAGAATGTGGAAGGAGCATTCATGAGTCCAAATAACATGACCAAAAATTCATACTGGCCTTAATGTGTGTGGAATGTTATTTTAGGGATATCATCGTCATGAACCTGAATTTAGTGATACCCAAAACGAAGATCCAACTTGTAGAAAAAATGAGCACCATGAAGCTCATAAAAAACATGAATTAGAAACTTCTCCTTGATTGTGATGTGATTAATTAATCGAAATTCTATGTATAGGAACCATGACCCATCTTTTTTCGGACAAGAATAACTAGTGAAGAGAAGGAACTTGTACTAGGACAAATAATACCTTGATTTAGTATGTCCCGAACAAGCATATCAATATTTGTCTTGTGGTGAAAGGGGTAGCAATAGGGCATGTTGTTGAGAGGGATGCTTCTAGGAAGGAGAGCAATATGATGGTACTTTGGTATTGAAGGTGGAAATCCCTATGGCTCAGCAAAAGAACATGCATATCGATCCATAATTTGTTGTAGATCCAAGGGAGTAGTTGAGACCAGTGAAGGTTGCATCTAAATGAAATGGAGCTGAGAGATGACTCCAAGTGAATTCTTCTTAAGGATATTCTACATGCGATGTGAACTAATGATGCTGAGAGACCCTACCAGTTGTAAGCCCTTCACTTTGTGTTTTTTCCCACTGACTGAAAACTGCATTCAAAGTTTAGTAAAATCCCATAAAATGGGTCCAAGTGTGTGTAACCATTGAGCCCCCAAAACCACATCACATCCACCTAAGGGCAAGGAAAACAAGTCAGAGCACAATTTATAATACCCAATAGAGATTCACACATTACAACACTTCCCTATGCAAGGTAAGGTGCCCCCATTGAAAATCATGACTTCAAAGCTAGAACAAGGATGGACAAAACAATCATCCTATTTGGATATCTTGGGGTCAATCAAGTTATGAGTGCTACCAGAATCAATGAGTATTGTAAGAGGGATACTTTTTAAGAAACCCCTGACTTGCATGGATTGTGGGGTGGTGAATCTAGCTAATTCATGGAGATTTATCTCCGGTTGGTCGTCCTGAGTAGGAGGCTCTATAGGAAGTTGCTAATTGTCGCCTTTATCATCTACTAGATCCTGAGCATCATAAAAAATTTCAGGTGCAGACAAAGAATCCACATCTAAGAGATAGAGCTTTTTCTCAGCACATCGATGTCCCCGAGTAAATTTCTCGTCGCAATTATAAAAAAATCCCTTTTTCCCTATGTTAATGCATCTTGGCTTCAGACAAATGCTTGATAAGAGTGGTTATAGGAGCTGGGAGCATTGTAGGTATTTGGGAAACCGCATGTCTAAATGGAACAAAAATGGGTTTGGAGCATTGTTGAGCCATGATATTGACCTCCACCAAATTATCCAACCCGAGGGCTTCCATCATTGTGTTGAGACATAACATGTGAACGTCAGATCAAATTGCATCCTTTAGACCACATATTAAACAACTCATGTAGAATGCATCAGGAAATCCTTCTGTGTGATTAACTAGTTTCTCAAATTCTGTCTAATACTCCCTCACATTTCCAGTTTGTTGAAGTTTGGTGAGTTCTCCTATGAAGTCATCAAAAGCACTAGGGCCAATCTGTTGCAAAAGGAGGTGGTGTTGGAGTCGTTATCCAACTTACACACTTTATTTGGTCAATTTTGGCCTAATTACCCACTGTCCTAAGTTTAATTAAATCAATTGGCATCAAAGGAGGACACCATGACATCATCATGAGCACACCCATGCCTTCCTTCAATCAAGGAGAACAACTAATCCTTCTCCTTCAATCAAGGAGGCTAAATGGGATTCCTCCTTAAATCAAGGAGCAATTCCGAGGTGATCTGAGTGTCATTAGTGTACCTAATTTCTAACTTATTGTTGTTTCACCTAAAAATAAGTTAAGCTGAGTTGTAAAGGCACCTCCATCATGTCATTGTCTATTTTGGGCTGATTGGGATGAACTAGAGTGAGTTAATGCACCTCCAACAACTTCTGATGACTAGTATCACTTCACTTAACTTCATTGGAGCTAATTGGAGTTAGTGATGCACTACCACCTACTGATTGACATGTAGTGACATGTGTATAAGTTACATTCAGTTAGAATTAGTAATCTATTGCACTATGATTTAGTTAGGACTCAGTTAGAGTCAATCATGGCTAGATTAGTGGTTAACTAAGTGTGTCTAGTGTTGGATGACAGTCAGTTAAGATACACCCATCCATGGAATTTGAATGACCTAATTGAAATCGAATTGTCTTGGAATTCATGCATTATGCATGACATTGTATTGTATTATTCCTTCTATTATTGATTATACAGAGATACAACCTCCTATTGCAGTATCGTTATGTCATTTCATGCCTAATTTGTCTTGAATCTCTTGTGATTATGTGCTTTATTACAAGATTGATGTGATAGAACTAATAGTTGGAAAAAATATGTCCAGTTTGGCTCTACATGAGCCTTGATGTACCAACATAACCATTGAAGGGCTTCATGTTCCAAATGAAAGGATGCAAGTGGGACTTTATTGTCATTAAAAGTGTTATGCAGAGTGAAATATTCTTTTTCCTTGTAAATCCATTGAGTCACATCATCACCATTGAAGAGAGGAAAATAAAACTTCCTCCCATGAAAGTTTCTAGAAGAAGAGAACTTTGTGTTTGCAGAAAACTCAGCCTATCATTAGCTTGCTCATGGCTGAATGCTGAAGATAGAGGCCGAGAAATTTTTGATCTAGATCTTTGAGTTTGGTCTTAAGGGCACTAAGTTATTCTTCCATTTGTTTATTTTCTCCTGCGCGGGTGACAACCATAAGCAGGAGTTTTTTTTTTTTTTGCGGGGGCGGGGGGGGAATGGGTAGAAAAACAAAAACAAAAAGGATTTTAGAAAATAATAATTTTGAGTTGGAAAAAACTCAGCTGGGTAATTGGGGTTTGACTAGGATTTGGACACTTTCTAAGGTACAAGGAATCAACAAACGTGAATTTCAAAAGCGGGGTGAAAGAATGAAATTTTTTTTTTGGAGAGGGACAAGGAAGTAGAAATGAAAACCGAACACGATGGCAAAATTTGAAGGCGACTGGATGAGAATCAAAAAATTTATGGGAAACCCTAAAAATAGACAAATGCAGAATTTTGGGCTTAAAGAAGTGGAATTTGGGATAGGGTCCTCAAGGAAGGAAATATGCAAAACGAAATTATGGGGGTTAAAGTGAGTTTTCAAGGGAAATGGAGCTAAAACAAAGAATATATGGCCAAAATTCTGGTTTTTTTTTTTTTTTTTTTTTTTTTCACAGTACGGTGGAAATGATATGTGGCGGCTCATGAAATATGTCCTTTATCAACTTGAAATATATATGGACCACAGGTATGTTTGGATTCCTAAATGTTTGGGGGATTCAGTAGACCACCAATCTCGTCTAACAGCTTGTGTATTCAGGAAGTGTCCTGCACTCCACGACTCAGGTAAAACTGATAATCACTTTGCCACAAATATAAACTCTTGGTTTACTTAAAGGGTGGAAACTATTCAATCAGGTAGGGGTCATTTCCTTTTACACTTGGTAGGTCCTCTCAATGGCCAGCTACTTTGAGTTTCCTATGGTACTCTTCAGAATGAGTTTTAGTTGTATTCCCAAGTACTTCCCATAGTTAAGTGGATAGGGTTTATTCCCTGATCCGAATGAATAATACCAATGCAAAGAAGAGTCACTACTGCAATAATCACAATGCCATGAAGCACTGCAAAAGAAAAAAATTGGCATAAATTCCACCGAGCGAGACTGTTAGTGCCAGAAATTGTTCTAAGACTACTAAAGAACAAGCCAACACAATCTCATGAAATAAAACTAAATAAAATAGGTTTTTAGGGTTTTGGTTTTACAATTTGTTTTGACAAGAGGGTAAAAAATCATAAGGCAATACACACACTAAATCATGTAACAATGAAGGACTGGGGTGCATAATATATGAAACATAAACCAAAACGACATAAGCACAATACTGAGTTTCATCCACAGTTCACAAGCATTCCATGAGAAATAACCTTAAAAAAGAAATGAATTTGTTAACTGAGTGATCACAACAATCATAAATAAAACCATCAGATAGGATAAAATGGGATTATAGTTTGCATATATATCATAATCAGTAATCCAAAATACCTAAGAGGTTCTTAACTTAGCTCTGTATACAGTAGCTTGAAAGCCTCCCCTTGTACCAAAATTCGAACCCTTTTTCATTCTAATGTCTAGATTTTATCTTGGTTACATTCAAAAAATAGTTATCTAACCAAATAACTACCTTCTAGGTCAGCCTATTGAATAACTAGCAAAGTAAAAGTTTTTCAAAACAAACTAATCTCTTTACAAAAGTTAACTAATAACACCTATCACCAATATCCTTTTACAAATATTTAGCAACTTCTTCCAAAAGGGCTATTCTCTCCAAAGCATGAGTCTTTATTCTAGTTCTTTGCTACTAGCTTCTGTAGAAATAATAGATCAATGCTATCATAAATGATGCTAAGAAGAAGCACATGAAATAAATCTTGCTATTAAGAATTCTCACAAGCATACACAAGAAAAATAGAGAGAAGAAACGAGACTGAATCACATGGATGAAGAGATGAGTATTGGTGTGTATCCTTTCATTGAATAATGATGAATAATAGTGTACATAAATAGTACATCCCTCATAGGAAAATTGAATTGTATGGAAACAACTCATAAAGCTCAAAAAGGCCGACTTACCAAAATATAGCAAACCCCCATAGGTGGCTAAAGCACTTCCCAAATATATCAAGTACATCACGAGTTGACAAAATCATGAGTGATTTTTCAAGGAGATGGAAAAAACATGCTAATCCTAGAAAATGGAGAAAAACTAATGGAGGATGGGTTGGAAACAAAAGCTCCCAGTTTCCTAGTTTACTAGCTTTTATCTTATCCATAGAAAAGTAGGAAAAGTAGGAAAAGAAGAATAAAGCAGAATCTACTGTAAAGTCCTGTATACTAATTTTGGATGGTCAAAATTTGGTCAAGATCATCCCAAAATTAGAAATAAATCATTCCTAGGATATAGATGGCATGTATTGACTTTAAGGTGTAAGTGGATTCCAACTAATTGAGCTAGTGGGTGAATAATTAATCAAATAATGATTAATTATTTTATCATAAGTTATGAGTGGGTTTAATATATTCCAACACCCTCCTATAAGTCTGACTTTATGATGGTATGACAAAAAATATAGATGAATATAGATGCATATAGGGCCCATCAACAAGGCTATGGTCACCCTTTAACAATTATTATGTCCAGAAAAGTGAGGAAAGAGACAAAACCACATGGGGAAAATCCTCCCTCAAGATAGGACAAGGCACAAAATTTGAAATATGTCTTCAACATATTTTCATCTTCACTTTAATGAGCTGACTAAACTGCTTTGGATGAAGGACTTGGTGAAGAAATTATGAACTCCATGATCATGTGCTAGAGTGTAGAACCTGCAAGAAGGAAGAGGAGAGACTCCTTGTATCTCATCAACTGATGAAGTAGGAGGATTATATGAATGCTTCTTTCTACTGTCAAAATCTAATTTGCAAACATAATCTGAAATGGAAAATAGATCTGTCCATACTCCTTTCCAAAGAGTACAAAAAATAAGGCAATTTATTTCACACCCAATTCCCTGAATAGCTGCAAAAGTGTGATGTGAATCACATGTCAATATTCCAATATGATGTAGCACCTGTATAGATCTCATATGAGGTTGATAAAAATATGATATATCAGGAATATTAACATATGGAACAGCAAGGAAAAAGTCTCTAATGGCTCCATGAGGATATAGGGATAGACTAGGAAAATTATGAGCAATTTGGGAAAAATGATAGGTGTAAAAATCTGAATGATGGATGGGCATAAGATCTGAACTTGTTGACGGGCATAAGTGACTAGGCACGCAACGGGGAAGACAACCCAGACCGGGATCCTTAAAACAGGCTCCAAGCTGTTTGGGATGGTTGTTTCCGACAGTTTTAAAGGCTCTGTTAGCCTGAAAGTCTAACTATACTAAGTCTAAAAGATAAAATAGAGCTATTGCTTTGGTTAATTAAATCTAATAAATACCTACGAATGTACAAATTAAACTAGTTAATGAATGTAAAAATTAAACTAGTTAATCTAATTACTAATGAATTATTAATATAATTAAATTAGTCTATGAACTAAATCTATGCAATTAATCTTAACTTATAATATAATAATCACAAAATTAATCAAATATTAACATGTTAAAATAATTACAAAATTGTATTATTAACAAATATACATTAATTACAAAAAAATCAGGAAAGAACCTTAATGTAATTCAATGGCTGTTTTCCATAAAATAATTTAAAAGAAATAGCATATTAATCTATTTTCGATCTTATTCTTATCAAGAGTGAAAAGAATATTAAACCTGCAATCGAACTATGCTGATAAGAATACTGCATGAATACACTTGATAATATTTAAAGAAATTTAAACATTAACAAAACCATACAGTAATCATTACATATTATATAAACAATGATATCGATCATTAATTAAACAACATGACATATCAGCAAGATCAAAAACATTAAAAATCGATAATCGTAAAAGACATGTATATTTGCAAAATTCTTTAGAGAATTATAACAAACATAGATAAAATAAAAAATAAATGACACGACTGATAGATATCAAAACTATATGCCAAGTATAAAAACTGTAAACATATATTAAAAATATCACCGGTTCAATATATTGTAGGTAAAGATAGATAGCTGTCTAAAATTGCAGATAAATCAAACCACAGTCTTGTTGTCTCCTCTCCATCAACTATCGACCTCAGGCAGCAGTGTTTTCTGAGCTTACAAGAGAGAAATCTCTTCAACTTTGGCATCCCCCACGTTCACCTCCCATTCCAGCAAATTCCAGTCTGCTTAAATAACCAAAAACGAAATCCCAATTAGGTTTTACACAGGCAAAATTTTGCCGGCCGCAACTGCAAAAATCGCATCCAGATTACCCCCGAAATATCTGAGAATCCATCACTTTTTGGCAAAATCCTTGTTGGTACAACTAAATGGGTCCGTTCTGAGAAAAACCCATGTCGCGTATTTTTCATATCTGTCTCCATTTGTTCACAACGTGGCCTGGAAAAACGCCTGTTATTTGAAAACGCGTTTTTAATAACTCACAGAGAATAAAATTCATCTCCTGGCAATTTCCAGAATCAAAACAATCTCCTTAGCATCTGCACATGAAAAACAAAAAACCTAATAAAAGAAAGGAGTGTAAACAGAATTCAATCATGAGAAAATAAATAGCTTAACCAATGATCTTTCCAGTTTTTTTGGCGTTTTCAAAATATGTGATTTGTTTCAATATATGCAATTAAAACATTTCAGCATCTACAGGATATTTGTTTTATCATTATTAGCAATATAATAATCCATAGATTCGGTTGGCATCTCTCAAATCTCTACAATATCGGAGAACAGATAGCTGGTTTAATATGAGGATCTCGTTGTGGATAAAACAAAATTCACAAACCTTTCCATTGAATTAATAGCTCATTCAATCTTCATTAATAACCACGTGCTGTTATGAATAACTGGTGGATAAATTAGACAATAATCTTCAATAAAAAAGAAAAGTATGCTCATTTCTAAGCCTTTTAAAAAAACTCACATTAATTCTTGGTGTTTTTGCAAATATGATAAAATTAAAATAAAGTGGTAATTATACCTAATTTTCTAGGTAAACATTTAAAAGATCAAAGAACTTTATTTATTATATTTATACAAAATAATTAAAAGATTTATTTATCTTGTATAAATAATAAATAAATAAATAAAGTCTATTAATTATAAATATACTTATTTAATCGTTACTTATTCAACACTTTTAATAATATAGCAAAAGTAATAAGATAGACTTAGTAAAATATTTTTCAAACTCTTAAATTGAATGCATGGTTTTATCTTTCAATATCCATCGTTAAATGAATCAGAATTGCCAAGTTGAATAATTGAATCAAAATTACCCATTTATAAGGTGTCATCAATACAATAATTAGCCTTCCAATTTCAAAACAAAACCACATAGTCGAATAATAAATGATTGGATAAGAAATCACTACTAAGTTATGACCAATTATTAACAATTATCCACTCAAAATAATAATTTCAAAATAGTGATTTTGTCAACTAATCCATAGTTCACAAAGGTTTCTTTAAAAACATTGAATTTCATGTTTTAATAGCTTCTGGAATGTTACCATTTCAATAGCTGTTAATTCTTTAGTTTTGCCATATGAAATTCAAACATTTCATCAAAAATAAAATACAATTTTATTTGATAAAATAATGTTTTTTAAAGGCTGTTGGGTAGGGGCACAACAGATGGCGACTGACTAGGCGAAACAGTTATCTCTGCGAAAACATGAAATCTGACTTGTGTCTGTAGCAAGATAAGAAAATTTGTCTTTAACTAAGATTAGCATTGTCCTGAAGATAAAAGAACTGTTCCTTGTGATAAGACTAGATTTCAAACTAATACCAGATGCGATTCTTTTATCATCATCCAGAGATTATATTAAAAAATGATATGCATTTTAAGTTTTTTCAGAAAACATAAGACTCCAAAAGAAATTAATCCTGGGAAATACAATGCAATTTTGATATTCGACCAGTTTGTTTTTAAAGACATGAGCCCAATACTATAGTCATGACCCTCCTACCCGCAGGTATCCATAGCCTCGAAAGGGTTGACTTTTAACTATACATCCTACCGTTCTAGTCCCAAGATAAGATAAAACACGAATATTTAGAACTTCTCAATTTATTAATGGGTAAGCTGCATTGGAACCTCTTCACGAGTGTGGGATGACCTTGGATTCTTATAGATTTTTGTATATATAACAATTTAAGATTCGGAATCCAAGTATGCCATAGACGGAGCCCTCCTGCCGGCAAGCATCCATAGCCTCGAAAGGGTACGTCTTTTAATCCATTCTACCCAACGGCTTATATCCCAAGCTAATAAGTTTAAAGAAGGCTTCATACTCAGCGTTTAAGTGCTCATCTACAAGAGATTTGCATGTTTATAATGGGAGAACGTAATAGGAAACTCTTTACGAGTAAGATAGCGTAAAGGATCTATAGATAACTGATTTTATTATTAAATTGCAACTACTTTCCCAGAACTGATTTCTAAATAAGTAACAAAATTCTTAGTAATAATGAATTCGATATTCATTAAATCCAATAATTTGAGGATAATGATAAAAGAAAGGAAATAAAGTGAAAGTTTTCGTCTAGTAATTTTATTTGCAACAGTTCAATTTCTTTTTCTTTTATTTCTGAGATAAGAACAAATTTCTAAAAATCTAGCTTTCTTCATGTCTTATATAATCAGATTCCAATTTTATGACATAAAAACACTCCGAGATCCGAATCATGTCTCCTGGTTTTTTTGAAAAAACAAAAGAACAACAAAAATCAAAAGAAAAAGCAAAATAATAGATACATGAGTTTTATTTGGACAAATTGCAAAAACAAATGATTTCAAAGTCTACGAGAAAAAATGAAATTTTAAAATAAGTCATACACACACAACACATGAGTTAAACTAAGATCTCATCAAACAGAAAATAGGTCAAAACAACATATGACTAATTATCAGCAAAAGAAAATAAGAGATTAAAATGGATTAACAAGCTTTAAAAATTTTATCCCTATTTTTCTTTTAAATCTTTCAATTTAGTCGAAGTTGTTTTTTAATAAGTGATGAGACATTAATCTAATGTGTTTTATTTAGAAATCAAAGTAACAAAAAAAAATTCTAATGAATATGCAGCTATAAAAAGATGAAAGGTTCTTTCCTTTAATGAGACGATTAAAGAAAACAAGAGAAAGTAAAGAACTACTTCCCTAATAATGATGTCGTCATCTCATTCTAAAAATGATGTCGTCGCAACTCCATCTATCTACATTTATTGAAATATAAACAAACATAAATCATCTTAAATTATAAACCTAACCTAAACTAATAAAATAAAATATATACAAACTAAGTAAACGAAAATTTCCAATGAAGCCATCGTAATAACTCCAATCCTGCAAAATCAGACAAAATGAAAATCATCAATAAGAATTGAAGTATTTTGAAACCAAAAATAAATAAATCTAACTTACCATTTTGACTTTCAAAAAACAAAGTAAATGCCAACTTACCATTCTCCAGAAACGTCGTAAGAAAAGATCTCTTGAGCCAATCTGCAATCCTATCATAATATGTGTGATTAATAACATAGGATTGTTCAAAATAATATGGTAATGAGAGAGATATATCGTGATAGTCATGTGCTAAAGTTTTGTGCATAGAAACATGTGAAAGAAACTCAAAGTTCAATAATCCTTCCTGTAGGTTTTCCTCCCTATGAACATCATCTTGCAGACAAACACGTTGTTCAAAAAGATCATCAAATTCATATTCAATTTTCTTAAATTCAAGTTCAAGAGTGTTCTCTGTATTATGGTTAATGTCTTGATCAATTTGATAGGGATTAAATTCCTCATAATCACTAACTTGAGATGAACTAATGGAATCCAACAAGGTAGGTGGAAAATCATCATTAATTGTTGTAAGATGTAAATTATTACTATGATGATGATCAACATTGACTTTACCTGTTCCACATTGATTTTCAAACTCAAGTGACTGATCATGATAAGATTGTTGATCTAAGAATTTCGATGAATCATAAAAGACTTCTTCAAATCTGTTTGTTTGAATATTTCATAATTCCCATGTATGTAATTGAGGAAATGTTTCATGGGAAGAAATATTAATCTCTTCAATTTCTAAATGCGAATCATGATTGTATTGTACCGCATAAGATTGTGACAATGTGAAATCAAAATCATAAGAATATGAACTATGCATTGCCTCTTGATTAAAAATATCAGGGTACAAATAAAAATATGTTGAAGAATTAAGAGAATGAAATTCTTTTCGTGGATAAGAAAGATCATTACAGGAAAACTCTTCATTAATTAATTCCTCTTCAAAAGATGAGTCTATAGGTGGTTCGGTTTCTTCTTCTAGGATAAACTGAGTAATATCCGTGACACGATCTACAGAAAAATCTGAACATAATAAGTTATCTGAGGTTTTACTATGTTCATCATAAGATTATAGATGTGGTAGAAAATCATTGGATTCTTTAGAATAAGAAGAATCGAGAACTAATGGAGATGTGATAAAATGATCAATGATAAGATCTCCACAAGATGAATCTCGAATCTCTTTAGTCAAACTAGAAGCTTTAGATTCAATTTCTTTTGTTTCTGAAATAGAAGTAGGAACATGACAATTTTATTCATAAACTTCTTTCTCATTCAACGAAGATATAGACATATCATAATTTGAACTATCATGTTCTTCAAAATCCACATCCGTCAAAGTGAAAAACGTTGTCAAACAAGATTGATTTTCTTCCACTTCTAAGTTTTCGGAATTTTCATGCAAAACTAAATCAAACTGTGAATGATCATTTAATAAAAATTCAGATTGATTAACTTCTAAATCTTGTTCATTTGAAATGATCAAAACATGAAGCCATTCACCTAAACAAGGAATATCTTTCAAAGGAAACCTATAACAAAAATGAAGACATCTATCAATGAAGTCTTCCACTGATTCATCTTTGTCTTTCCTTAAATTTATTAATTCAGTGCACAAACTAATGAAATCATAATTCCCAAAAGAAACTAAGAATGCACTAATTAAATGCTCAAAAGAATGGATAGAAGCTACTGGCAAGGTTTCACACCATTTCTTGATTCGTCCTTCAAAAGTAAGAGTCAAACATATGCACAGGACATCTTTATCAGTAATCTTGTGAAAGATACATTGATCAATAAATTGTAAAACATGTTCATATGCGTATGTTACTTCCTCACCATTAAATTTGTTTTCTGTCAAGAGATCAACTATACTTGTTGGAGTATCAATCATAATTTTTCGAGAAAAACATCTCCAACAAGAAAAGCATCTCCAAATCGGAACAGAAGCCATTAATCAATAATATAGCTCCAGTAGACTAACTTTTCATCTACTGACCCTCCTTCTAGCGCCAATGTTGATGGGCATAAGTGACTAGGCATGCAACGGGGAAGACAACCCAGTCCGGGATCCTTAAAATAGGCTCCAAGCTGTTTGGGATGGTTGTTTCCGACAGGTTTAAAGGCTCTGTTAGCCTGAAATTCTAACTATACTAAGTCTAAAAGATAAAATAGAGCTATTGCTTTGGTTAATTAAATCTAATAAATACCTACGAATGTACAAATTAAACTAGTTAGTGAATGTACAAATTAAACTAGTTAATCTAATTACTAATGAATTATTAATATAATTAAATTAGTCTATGAACTAAATCTATGCAATTAATCTTAACTTATAATATAATAATCACAAAATTAATCAAATATTAACATGTTAAAATAATTACAAAATTGTATTATTAACAAATATACATTAATTACAAAAAAATCAGGAAAGAACCTTAATGTAATTCAATGGCTGTTTTTCATAAAATAATTTAAAAGAAACAGCATATTAATCTATTTTTGATCTTATCCTTATCAAGAGTGAAAAGAATATTAAACCTGCAATCGAACTATGCTGATAAGAATACTGCATGAATACACTTGATAATATTTAAAGAAATTTAAACATTAACAAAACCATACAGTAATCATTACATATTATATAAACAATGATATCGATCATTAATTAAACAACATGACATATCAGCAAGATCAAAAACATTAAAAATCGATAATCGTAAAAGACATGTATATTTGCAAAATTCTTTAGAGAATTATAACAAACATAGATAAAATAGAAAATAAATGACAAGACTGATAGATATCAAAACTATATGCCAAGTATAAAAACTGTAAACATATATTAAAAATATCACCAGTTCAATATATCGTAGGTAAAGACAGATAGCTGTCTAAAATTGCAGATAAATCAAACCACAGTCTTGTTGTCTCCTCTCCATCAACTATCGATCTCAGGCAGCAGTGTTTTCTGAGCTTACAAGAGAGAAATCTCTTCAAATTTGGCAGCCCCCACATTCACCTCCCATTCCAACAAATTCCAGTCTGCTTAAATAACCAAAAACGGAATCGAATTTAGGTTTTACCCGCAACTGCAAAAATCGCGTCCAGAAAACCCCCGAAATATCTGAGAATCCATCACTTTTTGGCAAAATCCTCGTTAATACAACTAAATGGGTCCGTTCTGAGAAAAACCCATGTCGCGGAGTTTTCATATCTGTCTCCATTTGTTCACAACGTGGCCTGGAAAAACGCCTGTTATTTGAAAATGCGTTTTTAATAACTGATAGAGAATAAAATTCGTCTCTTGGAAATTTCCAGAATCAAAACAATCTCCTTAGCATCTGCACATGAAAAACAAAAAACCTAATAAAAGAAAGAAGTGTAAACGGAATTCAATCATGAGAAAATAAATAGCTTAACCAATGATCTTTCCAGCTCTTTTGGCGTTTTCAAAATCTGTGATTTGTTTCAATATATGCAATTAAAACATTTCAGCATCTACAGCATATTTGTTTTATCATTATTAGCAATATAATAATCCATAGATTTGGTTGGTATCTCTCAAATCTCTACAATATCGGAGAAGAGATAGCTGGTTTAATATGAGGATCTCATTGTGGATAAAACAAAATTCACAAACCTTTCCATTGAATTAATAGCTCCTTCAATCTTCATTAATAACCACGTGCCGTTATGAATAACTGGTCGATAAATTAGATAATAATCTTCAATAAAAAAGAAAAGTATGCTCATTTCTAAGCCTTTTAAAAAAATAAAATAAAAATAAAGTGTTAATTATACCTAATTTTCTAGGTAAACATTTAAAAGATCAAAGAACTTTATTTATTATATTTATACAAAATAATTAAAAGATTTATTTATCTTGTATAAATAATAAAAAAATAAATAAAGTCTATTAATTATAAATATACTTATTTGATCTTTACTTATTCAACACTTTTAATAATATAGCAAAAATAATAAGATAGGCTTAGTAAAATATTTTTCAAACTCTTAAATTGAATGCATGGTTTTATCTTTCAATATCCATCGTTAAATGAATCAGAATTGCCAAGTTGAATAATTGAATCAAAATTACCCATTTATAAGGTGTCATCAATACAATAATTAGCCTTCCAATTTCAAAACAAAACCACATAGTCGAATAATAAATGATTGGATAAGAAATCACTACTAAGTTATGACCAATTATTAACAATTATCCACTCAAAATAATAATTTCAAAATAGTGATTTTGTCAACTAATCCATAGTTCACAAAGGTTTCTTTAAAAACATTGAATTTCATGTTTCAATAGCTGTTAATTCTTTAGTTTTTCCATATGAAATTCAAACATTTCATCAAAAATAAAATACAATTTTATTTGATGAAATAATGTTTTTTAAAGGCTGTTGGGTAGGGGCACAACAGAACCATACATGTTTATAACAGATCCAAACATGTTTAATATCAGTCCATTGTTAGGATTATTAATCCTCCCTTGTCCAAATTTGGTCATATGTCTAAATTGAGAGTTATGTCTAAATCGGGAGTCCATCTAGTCTATTTATAGTCATTAGCACCATTGGGTAAACTTGACCTAATTGGGGCACATATTTTAGTCACCAAAGTGTGGGGAACACTAATTGAGGCTCACTGCCACTTATTGCACTTGATTGCATAAGTTTAGGAGTCTCCTAGATCAATCCCTATAATTTAGGAAGCAACTGGGAGTGCCAAAACCAACCAAGGTCAGTTCACTTCAATTGATGACTAGTCAAGCCAAGTTAGGAGTTAGTTACATTCAGTTCTAGCCCTCTACATTCATTTAGTGATAGGTTTATATGATTGCACACATGTGGGGCGCTTTTCTCACCTACCACAGTCAGTTAACCATTAGTCAACACTAAATGTAACACTTGGTTGTGTTTTAAAGCTCCTATGAACTCCGGTTATGATTTAGACAAGGACAGTTAACTACTGGGTCCTCCGATAGTGATTTAGACAAAGTCTTGGTTACCTACAGTCATGTAGTGTCTAATCAATTCGAACTTCCTCATGTGGATTCGAAATGCTTGCAGCTATTAAATCCATTTTACATTATTGTAATTATCATCTGAATTACTTTTTTGATTAATGAAAGCATTCACAGCTGCAAGCCTTTTGCACTGTTTCATTCTTCAATTGCTGAGTAAATTGTGAGATCTTCTTTGTGAGTTGTGTATTTGTCTATAGATCTATATGCTCAAATTTACATGGTATCAGAGCAGAGGTCTCAGGTTCAATTCCCCCAAGCTATCGGGTACCTCCACATGGTATAACGGCCGCACCTCTGGGAATACAAAACAAGTGGTTTAACCACCACCCCTGATGATAGGGCCTTGTGCTAGGTTTCAAATGTTCATCAACATCTGCATGTTTTGGTGTAACGACAAACCTCACCTGCCTTCCTCATTGATTTTGGAGCTTCCAACCATATGGCTGCATCCATAGAATCATTCTCTTGTTTTCAGTCCTTTGATGGTCCTAGTATTCAAATGGGCAATAACAGTAAAATCCAAACCAAAGGGAAGGGCTCTATCCAACTTGAACATGGAAGGTTCAAAGATCTGTTGTTTGTTCCCTCCCTAGCTCCAAACCTATTATCTGTCTATCAGATGACCCATACTGGATCTCCAAAGCATGTGATATTTGGTCCTGACTCAGTGGAGATCACAGATATCTCTACTGGGAGCATCATAGCAAAGGGTATTGCGAATCATGCTTCAAGAGCATATGATTTCTCACATTTCATGCCTCCTTCAGAACCAGTGCACTCTCATCAACCACCTGCAAGGAAAGGTAAAACCATTGCATCTACTTCTTTTACAGCTTCTACTAGTATTGCAGATCCATCTATATCAGTTTATGACATTAAGATTCAGGGTGAGTCAGATCTAGATTCAATCCCTACTTCCAAACTGGAAGCTAGGAAGATGATTGGAACCTCAACTGACACTCAGAAAGAAAAGACTCTTGCGCTATGCCATACTATTTTTCCTCCTTCAGAGAGATGTAATAGACTTCCTATAAGATGCAATATGGCAAGGGCTCAGTCTTACTGCATTCAGAAGAATGGATATGATCATACACCTCTTCATTCAGCAAGAGACAAAAGTTACATTCCTCCTTCCTTCCATCATCAGTTTTGGAGAAAAAGGAGAAGTCTACATGCCAGGCTCCAGAATACCTGTGCGCATCACACCATGCATGATGCTTCACTACCTCACAGAGATGAATATTGCAGCAACATATTTTCAAGTTTTTCAAACTTGAGACCTGATTCTACCTGCTTAGATAGAAGGAGGGATTTTTTCCCATGTGTTTTTGCCCTAGCTTCTTGTATTGAGTAGTTACTTTATTTTACTTGATGTAATCGGTGACCTATGGTCTTAGTTACCAGGGCCCACAGTTTGTCCAAGTTAGCATTCAGGGGGGGTGTTAGGATTATTAATCCTCCCTTGTCCAAATTGGGTCATATGTTTAAATCGGGAGTCATTTCTAAATTGGGAGTCCATCCAGTCTATTTATAGTCATTAGCACCATTGGGTAAACTTGACCTAATTGGGGCACATATTTTAGTTAGCAAAGTGTGGGGAACACTAATTGAGGCTCACTACCACTTATTGCACTTGATTGCATAAGTTTAGGAGTCTCCTAGATCAATCCCTACAATTTAGGAAGCAACTGGGAGTGTTGAAACCAACCAAGGTCAATTCACTTCAGTTGATGACTAGTCAAGCCAAGCTAGGAGTCAGTTACATTCAGTTCTAGCCCTCTACATTCAGTTAGCGCTAGGTTTAATTGATTGCACAAATGTGGGGCACTTTTCTCACCTACCACAATCAGTTAACCATTAGTCAACACTAAATGTAACACTTGGTTGTGTTTTAAAGCTCCTATGAACTCCGGTTATGATTTAGACAAGGATAGTTAACTACTGGGTCCTCCGATAGTGATTTAGACAAAGTCTTGGTTACCTACAGTCAAGTAGAGTCTAATAAATTCGAACTTCCTCATGTGGATTCGAATTGCTTGTGGCTATTAAAGCCATTTTACATTATTGTAATTATCATCTAAATTACTTTTTTGATTAATGAAAGCATTCACAGCTGCAAGCCTTTTGCACTGTTTCATTCTTCAATTGCTGAGTAAATTGTGAGATCTTCTTTGTGAGTTGTGTATTTATCTACATATCTATATGCTCAAATTTACATCCATATATGACTAAGTTCATGGATAACCAGCTACTAAAAGTTAGGAAAGACCTCAAATCATGTAAGATAAATATCATTGCATAAGAGACCAATGAGGAATCAATTAGTGAACTAGGGATTTGTATAGTCTTTGTATTATTCATAGGTATGGTATATGGTATGGATGGTGGTATTGTATGTGTATCAACCTACAAATATTCTTCTAAATAATAATATAAAGGATCACATATAAGCATATCAATAGACTCATGGGAATACACTAGTAATGAATCCTTTGTATGAAAGGAGAAAATAAGGAGATGTTCAAAATCTTCAAGAAGGCTCTGAGTATTGATTCCAAGAACAAAGGAGGATATGTTGAAGCACATGATATCAAGTAAGGTAAGTGGTATGACACAAGGAAGGCTTGATGTGGCTAAGAAAACATCCTGGAAGTCACTGGGTTGTGCACCATGAATGAGAGAGGTATGCACAAGGTCAGAAGAATCTGCCACATAGATCTAAAAATCTAATATAGGATATTTAGAGAACAATGAATGGGTTATAGGATCATAATCAATATCATCAATAGCTCCATATGTTACTTCTTTTTCATCAATAGTATCACAAGAAGAAAAATCACCTTCAAGAGACACAAAAAAAATGGCTCTTCAATATTTGCTTCTGCATTGAAGGAGGAAGCATTTGAATCAAAGAGGGCAGAAGCAACATGAACTATATGATAAAATTCATCATGATCAACTTCATTAGAGAATGTAGAGGCCAAGAAATATTGAGAAAGAGAACAAGAGGAGATGTTGGGTTCACTCCATGCTTCATCTTCTATTTCCTGCAAACCAAAAGCTTTGTCCAAAATTTTCCAAAGATCAAACGGAAACTTAGTAGAATATATGAGATGATATATATTTGGAGACATTCCCAAACACATAATTCCATAAGCTCTATCACAATTATTTATCCAATCAATCTTATCTTCATAAGACTCAGGTTCACTCAATGCACCAATGGAGACATCAAAGAGACATTGCCTCTTCAAGTATGCGCTCATCTTTGGCATCCAATCAGCATAATTGAAAGGAGATAGTAGAGGAAATTTTGAATCCATATTGAATTTTTTGATATGCTCTAGGAGATACTCTCTGCAACCTGCAAAAACAAGCTAGGAGAAAATCTTGTAAGCTAGAAAAGCTCTTCTTCAGAGAGGGATAGGAGACTGGAAGTGCTACTCAACTCTGTAGAACTTGATAAACCTTGTAGCTCTGATACCATGTAGAAATAATAGATCAATTCTATCAGAAATGATTCTAAGAAGAAGCACAGGAAATAGATCTTGCTACTAATAATTCTTACAAGCAAACATAGGAAAAATAGAGAGAAGAAAAGAGACTGAATCACATGAATGAAAAGATGAATATTGGTGTGTATCCTTCCATTGAATAATGATGAATAATAGTGTACATAAATAGTACATCCCTCATAGGAAAATCAAATTGTATGGAAACAACTCATAAAGCTCAAAAAGGCTGACTTACCAAAATATAGCAAATCCCCAAAGGTGGCTAAAGCACTTCCCAAATCTATCAAGGACCTCACGAGTTGGAAAAAGCATGAGTGAGTTGTTAAGGACATGGAAAAAACATGCTAATCCTAGAAAATGGAGAAAAACTAATGGAGGATGGGTTGGAAACAAAAGCTCCTAGTTTCCTAGATGACTAGCTTTTATCTTATCCATAGAAAAGCAAGAAAAGCAGAATAAAGCATAATCTGGTGTAAAGTCCCGTATACTAATTTTGGATGGTCAAAATGTGGTCAAGATCAACCCAAAATTAGAAATAAATAATTCCTAGGATATAGATGGTATGTATTGACTTTAAGGTGCAAGTGGATGCCAACTAATTAAGCTAGTGGGTGAATAATTAATCAAATAATGATTAATTATTTTATCCTAAGTTGTGAGTGGGTTTAATATATTCCAAAAACTTCTAGGTATTCGACTCTTTTTGATAATTCCTGATTTTGTTGACCTACTTCTTGGATAGTTTGCTTCAGCTCTGCACATAAGCTTTGTGTCTTCCTTTTCCTCTTTGGTGCTTCCTTAGAAACTACAATTAATTCTTGGTAACGGTTGTTAATCTCCTCTATATATTCTCTCAATATTTTGTTGGCCACTACTAATCCTTCATTTGTTTCATGCAGAAATTATATCTGATACTTGTACTGCTTGATACTTCTTCGAAGGTTTTCATTCTCATAATCTATACATTTTCCTTCTAAAGTTGAAGACAGTCCTTCTGGAATCCAAGGGATTTTTAATTTCTTAAAAAATTCCTCATCATCCTCTTGTTGCTTCTCTATCACTGTTACAGGAACCCTTGGAGACTCATCACCTTCAAAATTGCATTGGGTTGATGGCTCTGCAGTCTTTTCCTCATCTGTACATAATGTTGTCATTAATGACTGATGTTCCATAAAATCATCCTGCTCATGTATAAGATTTTATTTTCTTTGAACATCTTTTAACTGCTATGAGATTTTAATCTCTGTTGAGGATGAATTAACCATCAAAGAAGCATGTTTCTTACCCTTGACCTTTCTAACATTCAAGTTTTCATCCTCTTGTAAATCTTCTTGGGAAGAAAAGTCTTCTAATATTATGATTTTATCCTAAGCTAGATTAGGATTTAAAATGTTTTTCATGTTCAACCTTAATTTATTCTTAGGTATGTTTTTAGGTCTCCAGCCTACTCCTATTTCTCCCAACATGCTCAAGGTTTTAACTTGATGCTTAATAGCTACAAGCTGAACCACCTTTCTTTTGACTCCTTGTAAAACCAACTTTTCTTCAAACCCTTCTTTTGAACTCTGTGCATTGCCAACCCTTGTTTTATCAAGCAGTGGGATTTCCTTTCTTTCTTCATGTACTTTTGTATGGATCTGTTCCTATTCTAAAAGGAATTCACCTACTCCCTAGTTTGCATCTTCATTAAGGGTATTTACTGCATCATCTAAATTCTTCCTTTGAAATTTCAACAATTCATCTTCATCAGTTTTCTTTTCCTGTTCACTTTTAGGCTCTTCAACCCTTTGTATTGAAGACTTCTCTTGTGCAGTCTCTTCTTCCACTTTGACTATGACTTCTTTATTCAACTTTTTAACTAAGTTCTGGGATTTGTTCACATGTCTTCTCTTTGACGGGTCCTCCTTTTCGCTTTGAAACCCTGACCAGAATAAAAAATAGTCCCAAGTCTTTCCTTTCTTCTGGAGCACAGTATTGATAATCAATTTTATCAAACCATGATGAAATATGGACTGCTTAGTGTGATCCTAATGCTCCCTTACTCTGCCAGACATCTTCTGCAAAAATTTAAGGAAAAATAAAGGGAGATTCATCTTTGATTCTTGACTTAAATGCTATAAAAACCTAATATCATATCTAAACATAGAGGCATATCTTCCTTCACAAGTTATATAACTTTGTAGGATATTAATTGGCTCTCTCCATTATTGTTTAAAATTCTGTATATGTACCCCTTTACCCCAATATGCAACAACATTGGGCAGCAGGTAATTCTCTGAATTAAAAACAAAAGGCACCTTATTGAACCAAAACTCACCCTCATCGGCAATTCCTGTATCCTCTGCTATTAATTCTCTAGTCAATTCAATTTTTAGTGTATTAAATGAGACTGTGTCTTTCTCTAAACCCTCAACAAATTCATAAGAAACCCGTGTCAATTCAATTCTCTAGTAAATTCAATTTTTAGGGTATTAAATGAGAGTGTGTCTTTCTCTAAACCCTGAGAAAATTCATAGGAAACCTCTATATGATGACCATCAATTTTATCCAAATATTGCAACCAGCATGCTTCTGAAAACAACCTTGCACACTCGGCAAAATTTTTAGCCCAAGGCATGTCTGAAGGCTCATCCCTATTTGTCTTCCCCCTTCTCTTCATTCTAGGTAATAAACCTTAATTGTTTCTTCTTCAGAAAATGGTTCAAACTACTTTGAAAGTATGTAATTTCAACAGTAAATCAGAAGTTGAACAGATTGAATACCCTAGATATGAACTTTTCCTCAAAACTGATAAAAAATTCAAAATAATTTCTACTGACAACAAATATTAATAACTGAGAAAAAATAGGGCTCTTGAACTTGATGCAATTCCTAATTAACAACCATCACTACTCTTTTGTCACTACAAACCCAAATTCAGTGATGATGTCAACAATCGGTTGCATACCTCTCGTAATAATGGTTTCGATTGCTAAAAATTTGGTATCTTGTCTTCCTAGGTGTCCACTGACCTTTGTTTCTCTGTCTTCAATTTCCATGATGGTGCTAATTGATTACCCTGCAAACCCTAAATTTGTAACCATCTTCATCTTCCAACCATGAATTTCCAGGTATCAATGTGGTTTCTGTGAGCTTTCATACATTCAAGAAATCCGTAATTGACAATGAATTACCCCCATCGTGCACCATCATTGCTTTTTAAAGGATCTGCATCTCCCACCTTCCGGACAACTGCAACTCGCTTGAATCATTCTTACCTTAAATCAAAACACTTGTCAAAATGATTAGTAAGGCCTAAACATGTATCAATCTCCTTTACAGGTGCGAAAAACTCCTCTCATGTGCAAATTTTGAAATGCACGAGCAAAGTTATGATTTTTTCAACGGGCATGATTTTCTTGTAGTGCTCTTGTTTACATTTTCTGTCTTTGTACTACAAGAATATATGTTTAATGATTTTTTAACCAAAACTAAAAAGCAATGAGTTAAATTGTGTAATTAACCTTTGGTAATACCTTATGATATTTTTTTAGAACCTTTCAGAAATACATACATCTTATAAGCCCATAAAAACTATGAAATCTACTAAGTAAATAAAAATTAAAAAGAAAACTTATAAAATCAACTATAAACATAAGCATACTATCAAAATACTTTAAAAAAACCAAGCTCAAAATTTTAAAGCAATAAGAAAAATCATGTTTTAATATAGGCATATGGTTCAACAATAGAAAACAAAAACAAGCTATAACATATGGCTCCTAATGCAGGATGAAGTCCTCCTTGTGAGGCTTTAAGAACTTGTAGATAAATGCCTTCTATGCTGTAACTAAAACTATATACTATTCTACAAAATATCCATTGGGTTATGGAGTATTTATTCAAACCTTCACACACCGGTATATACAATGAAAATCAAATATTTTTTTCCTCAAAAACTGTAAAAATGCTTGAGGAATCGTCCATTGACTGGATTAGACAACTCCTCACCATATAAGGTCTGTAATACAAATGTATTATTCTCCAGAATATTTCAAACTATGAAAGGACCAAACCATAAATTATCAAACTTACCATGTTTTCCCTTCTATTCCTTTCTATCATCCCATCTCAATACAATATCTCCATTAAAAAATGTGTTCTCTTTGATGTCTCTATCAAACCTTTATTTGATCTTCTTTTTGTATAGCTGAGCCTTTCCTTCTACTGATTCACTCTCTTGCTGTAATTCAATTAGTGCATAAATTATCCTTTGAATGTCACTGGGTTCCTCTAGACTATGTTGAATAAATTTCATCACTGGAATACCAAGTTGAATAGGAAACACCACATTCGTGCCATATACCAGCTGAAAAGGAGAAGTCCCAATTGCCATTTTAATTGTTATCCTGTCAGCCCACGGTGCATATTTTAGCATTGAGTCCCATGACCTTTTATTCTTACTCAACAACTTCTTGATGCTCTAAATAATGCTCTTATTGGTTGACTCAACTAACCCATTTCCCTGAGGGTAATAAGGTGTTGAGTGTTTCAAAACAATCCCATTTTCTTCACAAAATGTCACCATAGCTTTGGACTTAAAAGCTTTAGATTATTAATCAATAACTTCTTGGAACATCCAAATCTACTAAGAATGTTTTCCTGAATAAAGATAATCATTATCATGTATGTTGCATTTCTTGTGGAGATTTCTCCTACCCATTTAGTGATGAAATCTGTAGCTGTCAAAATCCATTTATGCTGCTCTGAAGAAGAAGGATTTATCTCCCCTATAAATTCCAAGCCCCACTACTAAAAAGGATCATTCACTACAATAGACTTCAATGGTAAAGATACTAACTTTTGCTTACCATAATCTTTTTTACATGGGATACAAGATCTTACCTGCTGGTATACATCAAAGAAAAAAGAATTCCAATAGTATCCATACCTCAAGACTTTATCAGCAATTTCCTTCCAATACTTATGTTCCCCACAAGCACCTTCATGTGATTCTGAGGTTACCTCCTCAATTTATAGCTTGTCCAAACATCTAAGCAAAATGCCTCCTGGATCCTTCCAAAACAGCTGTTGTTCTATCAAACAATATTTAGTTTCTCTCAACTTCAATGACCTAGCAGCCTTTTTATCTAGATGTTCAGGACATTGTAAATACAAAAGGAAGTGTACAATGTTTTCATACCATGTAGATTCTGCATACTGCTCCATAATATTGTCCTTCTCTTGTTCAGCTTGCAATTGTTCTTGTACAGGTTGTTCTACTATCAGATGAAGGCCTAAAGCTTGACAATTTGAATCAACTAACAATTTGGCCAAACCCTATCCCTTCACTAGTTTAGTAGGCTTGATGTCCACATCATATTCCATTATCTTTGCAATCCGCTTTCCCCTTTTTCCTTCACTATCAGGTTGAGTTAATGTTGAAATATTGTAACTTCGAAGAATATTCTGTATGTATATTTTTGTGGTCCCCGATGGTCCTATCAGGAGAACCACTTGTATTATCTTGTACCCCAATGCTTCTAATCGGAAGAACTAATAAAATTCATGAGGCTGTCCCCTCTAATTGTAAAGGTGGGTCATTAGCGCCCCAGTGTGGTTACTTGAGCCTACATGTGTAACTCGAGCCTACATGATTAACTCGCGCCTACATGTTGGATGAGTTAATTGAAGTGAATGGATGAATATAAATAGAGGTGTATCTCTCCTCATTTGGAACACACACTCTCACTTGTGTAGCGCATTAGTGGAGAAGAGAAGTAGCTGGAGAAGGAGGAGGATCAGGCTTTGATCTCCTTACTGGTTTTATCTTTTATCTTTTTGGGGAATCTATATTGAGGAAGCTTTTGCTGGGTTTTTCCCTTTAGGCTTTTCCTAGGATAAATATTTGTGTTCCTTTTGTATGGTTGTGCTTGTCTATCTTTCAGTGATCCTGTTTATATGCTTTTGTTACGAAGAATGAAATGAAATATTGATGTCTTAGCTAAGCATATGAAAATTTAACATGGTATCAAAGCCACCCTAAAAAGAAGACATTGTGCAGCTACAGAATCTAGGGCTTCTTGATTTTTTTTTCTCTCACCACAATCGATCAGAAAAAGAAGGCTAGGCTGACTCTCCATTGAAGGGCACATATTTCTAGGGCACATCTTTCTATCGAAGCGGAATTTGATTTCGAGCATTTACAATTTTCCATGTGGGAAATTAGGGCTTCTTGCAGAAGAAGAATTTTTGAGTGATCCTAGCATAGAATTTCTCTCCTAATCAAAATAAAAGTTTAGATACATGGATCAAGATTTTTGGTTGGGTGAAACTCTGGGAAAGTCAAACCCTAGTTTGACCTGGAGCCAGAAAAACCCTAAATACTAAAACTGCTAAGTTTTGGTATATTCGCTATATCCCAATATTGGAAAAGGTTAAAGAGATAAAAATTGTAGAGACCAAATATAAAATTCTTATGAACATTGTGTCCCAAATTCAGCCTCAGATTCGCTATATTCTAGGAGATATGATCCCTCCAAGTTAGGGTTCCATCCTCTTCCAAAATTCATCCCTAAACAGGACACCTGGGGAACATTGCTATAGCTTGAGCTACAAAGGTCCAAGTGGAATTCTTGAATATGTTCTAGAAATAAAATGGACTGTACTTTCTGTGGTCTGAATTTTAGAACTGGAAGATGAACCAGTGACACGTGGCATGCCGTACAACTTCACTATTCTGAACAGTCCTGTAACAGGTCACCTTGGGAAAATGATCCTAAATACAAATTAGTGAAACCAAATCTGATTAAATATATGGTGTTGGATCAGGGACATACGGGGTTACCTCAGTGAGAAATTTCAGACACAGAGGAGCAGTAATTTCAGAGATATCACAGAAACAGCAACAGGAATTTATGCAGAAGAAATTGGAAAACTAGGGCTTCCTGTTCCAGGAGCTTCCCTCCACTGTTTTCAAAAAAGGAGTACATTGGACAGCTCCATTTGAATAGATATATCTTTCTATCCATTCAGATCTAAAATATTCCAAGTTTTGAAAATTAGGGTTTCTCTGACAAACCCCAGATCAGCCAGCTCTGGAAGCAAGATGGACACCTCAAATCGGTAAGATCTAATCTTTTGCTATCTGCATTTGAGGTTCTCATTTCAAAGTGATCTATCACATCAGCTTGATGATAAGCATGGTGAAGTTGAAAACTTCCAAGCATGAAAGTATTTGATCTCTCTGAAGAAAATGAATTGGACACCTACATGAGTAGAGAGGTTCCAGTTCTAGAGGGAGATGAGGCTCAAAGCCTTACACAAGAAGAACTTGATCAAGGCCAAGAAGATCACTGTTGATTCAATCACGGATCAACTTGTACCATAAGTGTCTTCCCTAAAGACACTGAAGATGTTTGATTTCTTGATCAAGCTATTTGAAGATAAGAACATAATTCAGAAGATGGATTTAAGAAAACAATTCAAGAATGTGAAGATCCAGAATGCATAACATCTTGAAGCAGTAGAAGAAGAAGCAGAGAATGCATAAGTGGTGATAGCCACCTTGAATGGCCTCCCATGATCATGGGATTCATTCATGCGAGGAATGTGTTCCAGAAGAAAGTGATTACTTTCAGTTGACTTTGGGAAGAAGAAGAAGCTTGTCTCATAAGAAGAGAAGAATAAATATGGGAGCAAATTGAAGATCAAGCTATCACCATTCAAAGAAGATCCCTCAAGCGATGAGGAATATGAAGAACTCAATTCTTGATGAGCCTTTTATCCATCTTATCATTTGTATAAGAAATGATGGTAAATTAGAATGATCAAGATGGAGTGTACCCACGAAACAAATAAAAGATAAGTATTCAATTTTCATTTCATGATATTGTTTTACATTTGATTATATTCAGTTGATGTGTTATGCATGATAGATTGTTTGCATTAATGATTGTATACTACTAATATGCATGTGATGGGTAAGTATCTCATGGTGCTATACAAATCTCCATTGCTACTTATCAAACCTCTTTGCTGACATATTGGATTAGTCTAGAAAGTTTCTGTGAGATATGGATGAATGTTGTATTGGATAAATAGTTTGTCGTTATGCATATGATTTATGAAATAGTTCTAACCATGCAAATGGTGCATTTGAATTGTAGGAAAGGTCCTGTACAACCTCCTACAAGAAAATAAGGATGAGACTTGTTCCAAAGAACAAGTGATGACAATTCAATAAACATGAATCTGAATCTCCCAGGGTCAGAGACACCATGACGGAAGAAAGAGCTTCAAAGAGCGATAGATCCACCTCGAAGGATGAAGACTACCATGGGTATGAGAGATTACTCAAGATGAAGAAAAGAATGCTATAACAGTTGATCATGGGGAATGATGTATATGATATGATTTCGAGACATAAAGGAAAGTATGTAGTATCCTCCATATGGATATACAAGAACAAGTGTACAAAGCAAGGTTCATGATTTGCCTTAGAAAGAATAGACTATGACATGACATACTCTATTGACCAGTATATATCAAGCATAGAACCACCTGTACAGAATAAAGAAGGAAGATAATACTCCACTTCAGGGGGAGTGAATACAGAAGATATCTGAGTTCGACACGGTATGACATGATGGATAACTTCCTGATGGATCGAGACTTTTGGGTTCCAACCTTCAAAGTTGAATGCAGAAGACTAGGATATGTTGATGATCTGACAAGATGAACTCATGGAAGATGTTATGATAAAATAATACTAGAATGATGTTGGGGATATAGTACTCAAACTAGAAAGCAAGAATGTGGTATCTTACAAATGGATTTGCAAGATAAAATATGTCGCTGATAGAAGTAAGGAAAGACTTGTGGCTAGAGGTTTCTATAAGAAAGAGGGAATTAATTCTGAAGAGACACTTACTCCAAGAATCAAGGTACACTTCCTTCAGAACTATGATGGTAGTTGCTTCCATGATGAAGGAAAGACAATCATTCCTTAATGGTATTATTGGGGAAGAGTTTTACATCCAAAGGATTTGAAGTTGAAGACAGATGGACTCATATATGTAAGTTGAAGAAGGCCCTCTATGGCATGAAGCAAGCTCCCACAGCTTGGTATGGAAGGATAGACAGTTTCTTGTCAATTATGGGCTTTAGCAAGAGTAAAGTTGATCCTAACCTTTATCTCAAGGTTGTAGAAGATGAACCTATCATCCTGTTATTATATGTGGATAACTTATTCTTGATAGGGAAGGAGAAACAGATCATGGAAAGCAAGAAGAAACTAGCAGAAGAATTTGAGATGAAATACCTTGGGTTAATGCACTATTTCCTAGGTCTAGAAATATGACAAAGTTCAAAAGAAATATTTCTCAACCAAGGAAAGTATGCGGTAGAGATATTGAAGAGATTTAATATGTTGGAATGCAAATCCATGGCCACACCCATGGACTCCAACCTGAAGTTGTTAGCTGATGACTCATCAGAGTAAGTGGATGTGACTCATTACAGACATATCATTGAGTCATTAATGTAATGAACAAATTCCAGACTAGACATTTCTTTTGCTGTGAACACCTTAAGTCAATATCTTGTTCAACCAAGACAGGTTCACCTAGTAACCGCAAAACATGTGATGAGATATCTGAAAGGGAATATAGACTTTGGTCTATACTATGATGGTAGCCATGAGTATAGATTGTATGGCTACATAGATGCAGATTAGGCTGGAAGTATCTCAGACAGGAAAAACACATTAGGTAGATGCTTTTCTTTGGGGTCTGCTATGAGTTCATGGTTTAGTAGGAAACAATCCAGTGTTTCTCATAGCACGGCTGAAGCAAAATACATAGCAGATTGCTCTGATAAGTTGTGAAGTCATATGGATTCGGAAGCTGATATCAGGTCTCTTTGACCTGAATATGGATACTACAATGATTCTATGTGATAACCAGATTTGTGATGACAGAGAACCCTGTGTTCCGATTGTAACACATAAAAATTCGGTATTTCTACATACGAGATAAGATGTAGATGATGATGCTTTCAGTATTCACATACTGGAGATAAATATGGTGATAGTTCAGTATTCACATACTAAAGATGTAGATAATGATGGTTTGAATGATGATGTACTGATGAAGCCTTTGTCTCGGGTAAAGTTTGAACACTTTCAAGACAAGCTTGGTGTTGTCTGAAAAGACCTTCTTCGAAAGGGGGAGTAGTGATGTTGCAGTGGGATTGTATCATCCCTGGGAACTTGCCCTAAAGTGATCCGGAGACCTTAGTCCTTGAGAATGAAGAGGGATTGTATCATCCCAGGACATCTGTCCAAAAGTGATCCAGTGACCTCGGTCCTCGAGAATGAAGAGGGATTGTATCATCCTGGGACATCTATCCAAAATAGATCCGGTGACTTCGGTCTTCGTGAATGTGGTGGGATTGCATCATCCCTGAACTTCGGTTCAAAATGTATCCGGAGGTCTCAACCCCCATGAATGTGATGGGATTTCATCATCCCTGAACTTCAGTTCAAAATGTATCCAGAGGTATTTGCCCCCGTGAATGTGGTAGGATTGCATCATCCCGAAACTTCGGTTCAAAATGTCTCTGGAGGTCTCAGCCCCCGTGAAAGTGGTGGATTGCATCATCCCTGAACCTCGGTTCAAAATGTATCCAGAGATATCGGCCCCCATGAAAGTGGTGGATTGCATCATCCCTAAACCTCGGTTCAAAATGTATCCAGAGGTCTCGGCCCCCGTGAAAGTGGTGGATTGCATCATCCCTGAACCTCGGTTCAATATGTATCTAGATATCTCGGTCCCCGTGAATGTGGTAGGATTGTATCATCCTTGAACTTCAGTTCAGAATGGATCTAGTGACTTCGGTACTCGAGAATGTGTGTTGATCCCGTAATTCCTAGAGGAAGGATTGTCTAAGTTCCACATATGTGTTGATCCTATAATTCCAAAAGGAAGGATCATTAGTAACTCCGTAAAGACCTAAATCCCGTAATTCCAAAAGGAAGGATCATTGAATTGATCCCGTAATTCCAATAGGAAGGCTTGTTTGAGTTCCACAGATGTGTTGATCCTGTAATTCCAATAGGAAGGATTGTATGAGTTCCATATCTGTGTTGATCCCGTAATTCTGAAAGGAAGGATCATTAGTAACTCCGTAAAGACCTAAATTTCATAATTCCAAAAGGAAGGATCATTGAATTGATCCCGTAATTCCAATAGGAAGGACTGTATGAGTTCCACAGATGTGTTGATCCCGTAATTCCAATAGGAAGGATTGTCTGAGTTCCACAAATGTGTTGATCCCATAATTCCAAAAGGAAGGATCGTTAGTAACTCCGTAAACACCTAAATCCCGTAATTCCGAAAGGAAGTATCATTAGTAACTCCGTAAAGACCTAAATCCCATAATTCCAAAAGGAAGGATCATTGGTAACTCCGTAAAGACCTAAATCCCGTAATTCTGAAAGGAAGGATCATGTTGATGTTTTGATGATGTTGATGTTTTTATGATGATGACGACATACTGATTGAAAGATCAGAATATGATGATGATGTTGTTGCTGATGATGATGATGTTCTCTGATCGAAAGATCAGAATATGATGATGATGTTGTTGCTGATGATGATGATGTTCTCTGATTGAAAGATCAGAATATGATGATGATGTTGTTGCTACTAATGATGATGTTATCTAATAGAAAGATTAGAATATGATGATGATGATGATGATGTTTCTCTGATCGAAAGATCAGAAGTTGCTGATGATGATGATGTTCTCTGATTGAAAGAATAGAATATGATGATGTTGTTGTTGCTGATGATGATGATGTTCTCTGATTGAAAGATCAGAATACGATGATGATGATATTTCTTTGATCAAAAGATCAGAAGATTACTCATGATGATGTTCTCTGATCGAAAGATCAAAATATGATGATGATGATGTTTTCTGATCGGAAGATCAGAAGTTGCTTATGATTATGATGTTGCTGATGATGATGATGTTTTCTGAACGAAAGATCAGAATGCGATGATGATGATGATGTCGTATTATCAAAGTATGATGATGATTATGTACTGATCAAAAGATTAGAATATGATGATGAGTTGATGTTAGAGTATGATGATGTTCGGTTGATGATGTTTCTAATCGAAATATCAGAGGTTGATGATAATGATGATTCTGATTGAAAGATCAGAGTGTGATGATGATGATATTTTGATGCTGATATTTTGATGATGATGATGTTGATGTTTTCATGATGTTTTCATGATGATTTTTCTGATCGAAAGATCAGAGTATGATGATGATGTTGTTGCTGATAGAAAGTCTAAAGTGTTGAAGAAGATGTTGCTGATCGAAAGGTCAAAGTGCTGAAGATGATGTTTCTGATCAAAAGGTCAAAGTGCTAAAGATGTTGCTGATCGAAAGGTCAAAGTGCTGAATATGTTTCTATTGATTGAAGAGTCAAGATGCTGAAGATGTTGCTGATCGAAGCGGTCAAAGTACTGATGATACTGAAGACTAAAGATTGAATATGAAGACTACATGATGTTGAAAAGCTTCCAATTATTTATTAATGTGTTACCCTGATGATGCTGATGATGTCCTCTATCTCTCTCCTACTATTGTTGTTGTTGATGTTGTTGTAGAATACCCTTCTCATTAAGGGGGAGTGTTGAAATATTGTAACTTCGAAGAATATTCTATATGTATCTTTTTGTGGTCCCCGATGGTCCTATCGGGAGAACCACTTGGATTATCTTGTACCTCGATGCTTCTAATTGGAATAACTAATAAGAGTCATGAGGTTGTCCCCTCTAATTGTAAAGGTGGGTCATTAGCACCCCAGTGTGGTTACGTGAGCCTACATGTGTAACTTGATCCTACATGATTAACTCGAGCCTACATGTCGGATGAGTTAATTGAAGTGAACGGATGAATATAAATAGAGGTGTAGCTCTCCTCATTTGGAACACACACTCTCACTTGTGTAGCGCATTAGAGGAGAAGAGAAGTAGCTGGAGAAGGAGGAGGATAAGGCTTTGATCTCCTTGTTGGTTTTATCTTTTATCTTTTTGGGGCATATAGATTGAGGAAGATTTTGCTGGGTTTTTCCCTTTAGGGTTTTCCTAGGATAAATACTTGTGTTCCTTTTGTATGGTTGTGCTTGCCTATCTTTCAGTGATCCTATTTATATGCTTTTGTTATGAAGAATGAAATGAAATACTGATGTCTTAGCTAAGCATATGAAAATTTAATAGTTAATATATTCGTAATGGCAGCAATGGGAACATAAGCAATGATTTTAGAATGTAAAATGTAAATTATGAAAAAAATTAATTCTTTTACCAATGAATAAGCTTGTTTCTCCAAAGTGTTGTATTTCAACTCTGAGTCTCTAAGAGTTTTGTTGAAAAATGCAATTGACTGCTCAAGTCCATCATTATTCTTCTGTAACAAAATAGTTGCTAAAGTATCTTTTGATGCAAAAGAAAAAGTCAAAAATTCCTTTTAAAAATCAGGACTCACTAGCACTGGTGCTTCTGTAAGAGCCATCTTAATCTTCTCAAATGAATTCCTAGCCTCTGCAGTCCATTTCACTTCGTGATATTTTTTCAACATGGTTGTTACTTGTTTAATAGTTTTAGCAAAATTGGGTATGAACCAACGCAGAAAATTTATTTTTCCAATAAAAGATTGCACATCCTTCTTACTTCTAGGTAAACTGATCCTCAAAATAGCTTTTACCCTTTCTGGATCTATCCTTATCCCATCAGATGAAACTAAATGACCCAACAAATTACCCTCTTGTACAGCAAAATGTGGCTTTTTTGGATTAAGAGAAAGTCCATATTTTCTGCATTTCAAGAAAGTTTGTTTTAGGTGCTTTAAGTGCTCTTCATCAGACTGTGAGAAGACTGTTATGTCATCCAAATAGATCACCACAAACTTATCCTTCTCTCCAACAAAGGCTATGTCCATAGCTCTTTGAAAGGTATCTCCAACATTCATTAATCCAAATCTCATTTTTTCATACATAAAAGTACCTTAAGGGGTAGTGAAGGCTATCTTTTCTCTGTCATCACGATGCATTGCAATTTGGTTATACCTTGAAAAAATGATCAACCATTGAAATCCTTTGAGCACCCACCACCTTCTGTAATATTTATTCAATTTTTGGTAAAGGATAGTTGTCTTTAAGTGAAGACCTATTTAGATTACGAAATTCAACACATAATCTTATTTCTCCATTCTTTTTTCTGACAGGAACTAGGTTTGCTACCCATGATTAATATCGAAGAGGAACAATGATATTAGCATCCAATAGTTTTTTAACCTCCTTTTTTATGACATGGAAGAATGCAGGATTGATTCTCCTTAGTTTTTGTCTGAATGGTTTGATATTGGGTTTCAAAGGCACTTTATGCTAAATAATACTAGTATCATAAGTCTTCAAGTCTTTGTATGACCAAGAAAAGATATCAACATATTCTTTTAACAACTTAATGTACCTGTTTCTCTACTCTATTGTAAGTTACTTTGAGATCTTCATTATCCTGGGATGCCCCTTTGTGCCAATGTTACAATCCATTAGATTTTCCTCTGTAGACTGCATAGCTCGTTTTAAGGGGGTATCATCCTTTGAAAAAATCCTCTCTAGGGGCACCAAACCCTTAGGAATAAAATTGATTTTCAGCTCAATGATTTTATGACCTGCAATTTCATTTTCTGCAAAACCCTCAGTATATTAAGTTTCATCATCCCGTTCTTGATCAATTAAGGAATTAGAGAACCCACCAGTTAGCTCTAAAAACATTTTAATATCTAGTGTTAGAATAATCAACCCATAGTTCCCTACCTTAGACATTAATTTTAATTATTTTTGTCTTATTACCTAGTTTCCTAGATTCCATTCTATGCTAGTTTCCTTCTACACGTCTTAGAATTCAACACATGCTAAAACTAATTCATGGATTTCTTGGGAAACATCCCAAAGACCAATTTTATCATGTCTACTTTATTCCAGATCCTCCAAAGCACATATCTACTTTTTCTGAAAAGCTGCATGTTTTATTGAGATTTAAGGAAAAAGGAAAAGATAGACTAGGTGTAGTTGAATTGTTTTTTGCCCACATCATCCTCCCTATTTTTATCCTAATAAAAGAATGTATGAGTTGTATTTATATTACATTTCATCTTTCCTACTTGACTTGGCCAATTCGTGAGCATCTTGGTAGATTTGGAAACTGCTTTATGCACCTATGGGGGATTTGACTAGATTAGTAAGCCTGCTTTTTTTACTATTTCGAATGGAATCCTTATGCATTCAAATATATCATGTAATTATATATTATATCAGCCTATTACTTCATAAGGATGGCTATTGTACACTTATTGAATACAGATTAGTGTATTGCTCCAATTTCAGTCTCCTTTGGTGTTAATTTTGCATGTTTGATTATCAATTTTATGAGTGTAATTATTCTATCTCTTGGGTTCAATTTTCACATGGCATAAAAGCCTTTGTATATCAATTTCTCTCCTTCCAAATTGTTAACATCTTGACTGGGAACAATTTCTGCTAACTGAAGGGCACAATTTCTGAGCTATGGACCAATCTTAGAAGATCATCTTGACTCCATTCAATTTCTTCGAATGGAAATATGAGATGGAGATATTGTTGAGAGAAAAAGGTATCTACAAGGTGAAAATGGAAACTAAGGAATATCCCAATGGATTTGCATAGAAAATTAAATGGTACAACAGGAGGGATGAGGCCTATGGTCTTTTGTGTCTAAGCATTTCAAGAGACCTCCTCTTCCACCTTGATGGATTGACATCACCTCATGAAGTATGGGAAAAAATAGAAGAGATTTTTGGTAGTACAGATGAAATGAGAGGACATCCAATTGAAAATGAGTTAATCTCCTTTAGTCCAACTAGCTTCGAATCCTTGCAACTCTACTTTTAAGTTTAAGGTCCTTGTTTTGCAATTGAAATAGTGTGTGATAGAAAAGAAGGAAGAGAAACTAGTTTTGGTCATTCTCTCTAAGATTGGTCCTAACTATTCAGTGTTTGTTTTGACCTTCCATTCCACCAAGTTGACAGCTCGAAAATGGAAGACGCTTACTCTTATAGAATTCATGGAATCTCTCACACAAGAGCAAGATAAGTTGGTGATGATGGGCACCATCAAACCTTCCAAAGACAAAGATTTGGTTGCTGGAGATTCAAGGGTGGATTCAAAAAGCAAGAAAAAAGATAAAAAGCACCCTGAGCAAAAGAGATACAAGTCTAAGTCTTAAGAGGAGCCCCAAGGTTCCATGAAGAATTCCTAGAAGAAGAAAAACAAAGGAGAAATAAGCAAGTGCACATACTGCAGTAAGGGCTATCATCCTGAGAGCTCTTGTATGAAGAAGCAAATTGACATGTTGACCCAACTCTTGGAGAATAATAACATCACCCTTCCTAATTTCTCAAAGAAGAAGGAAGGAGGATCAAATTCAGAAGACAGAGAGAGAGTACATGCACTGGTTGCTGGCACATGAAGCTCACCTAGCTTCATCATAAATTCTTGAGCTTCTAGACACATGGTTTCGACAAAAGGGACATTCTCCTCTCTTGACATGTTGAAAGGGCCACCAATAGTTTTGGGAGATGACTCTCTCACTGATATTTTTGGGAAGGGTAGGATTGATCTTGACCATGGTAGCTTCAATAATGTTTTGTGTGTTCCAGGTCTTGCCTCCAATATCCTGTCAGTATATCGGATGACTCATTCTGGGTCTCCAAATAAATTCATATTCTCCCCTGATGATGTTGAAATCACTGAGATTTACAATGGTAAATTCATAGCAAAAGGTGTTGTTTATCACACTTTGAAGGTATACAAGTTTTCCCTTTTTCTACCCTACTCAAACCTCTCTGCTCTTCTGATTCATGATAATGAGGCAAGAAATATTTGGCAAGAAAGATTTGGCCATCTTAACAACAAGTATATTTCTTATTTGAGTGAAAAATATATGTTTATAGGGTTACCCAAAATCAAGTTTTCTAAGGGAGTCTGTCAAGGTTGTATCTTAGGAAAACACCTAGTGCACAAGCATGAGAAAGCTAGTCATGAGAGAACCTCTACACCTCTTGAGCTGATACATAGTGACATTGCTGGTCCATTCCCTCATATGACCTTGAGTCAAGCCAAATATGCACTAACTTTCATAGATGACTTTTCCAGGTATTGTTGGGTTTACTTCCTGAAGCATTGTTGTACAGGATTACACACCTAATAACCATAGGTCTGGGGTTACCAACATACTCAATCAACTTGCAGACAATTGAATCTAAAGTGCAGTAAGGGAAATAGGAGTATTAGAAAGAATTACTCAATTAATGAAGGTCGATCCTTGCTAGTCCTTTTCTGCTCTGCTTTACCTCCAAAGTCTTCAAGGTTGCTCCTCTTTCACCTGTCAAGAAACAATCTTCCAGATACAAGATGATTATGTGATTTATCTAACCTACTTATATATATATATATATATATANTCTGTATACAATCCACCAGCATAAATTTGCTCTCCAAAAGTATATCTAACACCCTCCCCAAGGCCTGTATTTATATGGAGGAAATAAGGCAGTTTCGAAGGTTGAGGAGGTTGAGACAGTTAAGAGGATTAATGATAAATGGCTTAACTAATCTCAGATCAGCGCGTGTTTTTGTGTTTAAATGTTAAGGGACATATTCACGGGTATGTAGAAAGACAACCCGTGAATTATTCATGACTTTCTATAAGAGAAACCCACGAATACATCCATTCACGACTTGCATCAACTGAAACTCGCGAATGATGCGCGAGTTGCATATGTGGAGAGTCGCGAATACATCCTAACATAGTAAAATGGAAAAGTAACCAATTGGATGGAGGATGGATGTATCATATAGTAAGCCAATCTATAGTGTTTTAGGAAAACCTCTATCCATAGATGTCCTTTTGTGTGCCAACATGAGGGATGTCGGCACTAGGATGGAGAGGTGCCATTCAGGTGTATAACAGATGCCCCCTAATGTGTGAGGTCAGAGGGACGCGATGGCTGAAATACATTATAATATTTAGCTTTGGAGAACTCAGAAATCCAATGGAGCAGAGAGAGTACCTGAAACAAATACATAGTAATGTCATATACAAAGTTACATCTGAGGATACTATGTTCAATTTACTGGAACATTAGCTCCTTTACAATATTTGAGTACATCATATGATACGGGTAAAAACCACGTATATTACAAAGGTGGAGCGAAGCCACAATATACAATAATGATGAGTATTCAAAGATAT
Source organism: Pseudotsuga menziesii (assembly GCA_001517045.1). Lineage (NCBI taxonomy): Eukaryota > Viridiplantae > Streptophyta > Pinopsida > Pinales > Pinaceae > Pseudotsuga > Pseudotsuga menziesii. The sequence continues at coordinate 623,915 of LPNX011232349.1, forward strand.
AGAAGCTATGTAGATGAATAGAACATAATCTTGCGCAACTTAGTCCATATGTGAGGGAATAAGGTCTTCATAAAGGATCCCAAAGAACCAGTACAATCCAAGCCATGTGAATAAGGGTAAGATGAAGTCGAACATGGAGAGGATTCAACAGTTTGTCAACCAATAGGTGACAATTGACAACTGAAGCAAAGGAATTCACCAATGATGAAAGTGAATCCAGAGGTACGATCATCAAAACTCTAGGTCTTCGTCATCAGGAAGTACTGAAATGGAACCATGCTGTGATAAGGAAGGAAACAGATCCTCCAACGGATCACAATAGTGACTAGGAACTGGGCAAAAGAAGGGAGACACAAATAGATAACAGATATAACAGTGATGGAATCAGGCTATAGAGCAGACATTGGGAAGAGTCATTGAACAGTGAGCACAACATAGAGATGACCCAAGGCTAGCGTATAACTTATAGATAGAACAACTAGACCTATCTATCATGTAGGAGACATGAACAGATTCTCCAGGTATAACTGACAAGAGGAGTAAGAAACTCAAAGGGATAGCTGAACACAAGTGGACACTGAAACATGGATATCAGAAAGCAAAGAGTGCTATGTTCAAGGACGACATGCTGCCATTACTGAAAATAATAGAATACTTCCTCCTTACCTTCCCTGTGAAAATTTAACGAGTCCAGGAAAGTAAACTCGGTTCCCTCTTCATTTTTTAACAAGCTTGAAAAGATGGGAAAATAATGCTTGATAGTGTCACTGATTCGTGGATTTAATGAGCCTGAAATAGTACATGCTCAGCCAGTGTTTTCACATTTAGAGAGTCTAAAAATGCCAAAGAAGACTTCAGGGGGGTCCTTTTTCATCCAATTTAGTCTCCTGGGGCCGAAAAAGTATAAAACAAACCACAGAAGAACTCTCTTAACTTCCGAAGAATAAAAGGTGCACCTTTTTCATACTTAGTCAGGGAGGTCCGAAAAAGGTTAAATTACCACCTACCCAACGCTCCTTCCAAAACAACAGAAAATAGCTTGAGTTTTATGAGTGTGAAGGAAAGCAAGATCACTTAGAAAGATCCATTTGGTTACGAGAAATGGGGCTTACAATAATAAACTCGTTGCTTTGTTCTTTAGTGTTTAACGAGCATGACAAAGACACAAAGTACACTCAGAATCTTTTTCATATTTGGGTCCAGAGCACGAAAAAGAGAAAACTAAGCTCAAATTGGGTATTCCTTTTCCGTAAATTTAGTCCCTCAGGTCCGGAAAAGTGATAAACCTATGCCTGAGAATGCTCTTCTCAATTCAAAATAAAAGAGAGTGATCCTTTCTCTTATTATTCCACATGGTCCGAGAAAGAGATAACCTACCACCAATGTGGATTCCCATTCACATATTCTTAACGAGCTTGAACGGACGAGATAACTCAGTAGTCAAGTCTGTTTTGGAGGAGTCAGACCTGGGCCTAAAGAAACTCCATAAGGGTGGGGAGTCCTATAAAGGGATATCTTGCAAAAAGAGATTCAGAAGAAACTCGATTTGGCGTGAAAAAATAGCTAAGAGGAAACCCCTGAACCTGAAATAGTGACGGCATGAGCATCAAAGGATGACAAAGGCATATAAAGATGATACACATGAAATAAGGGCCCTAGCCATGGAAGAACAATGGTAGAGACAAGGGACTAATGGCTTAGAATACCATAGTCCATGGCAAAATGTTGAATACTAAGGTTAATGTGGAGTGAAAAGATGCCAACATGGGTTGGAAATAACAAAACCACCCTATTGGAGCAACAACACTTTGGAAAAAGTGATAAACCTATTTCAAGGCACAAAGAGGGTGATATTAGTTAATTGACATTTCAAACTATGGAAAAAGACCCACTTTATGAAATATTATTTCTATAAATAGCTTGAAAATTAAAACAAACTCACCATTTGAACTTTTGAGCCAAAAAAGCAAAGTTTACCTTCTACCATTGATCGATTATTGTGGGAAATTGGACCATTGAAATCGGAATCCGTTAGCTTCAGTTAATTCTACACCCTAAGCTCGTCAAATTGATCCAAGCAAATATGAAGTTTAATGGTGAATTCAGTATTTAATAGCACCCGAAACTATAATAGTGCGCATTCACGGGTTGCTAACCAAGAAAGTTGCGAATACGCGTTTCCTTCACGGGTTTCCTAACTAGACAGCCACGAATGATCCGTGACCTATCTAAATAGACAGTCGTGAATGCTGCGCAATGGGTAAAAGCTTAAAAATATGCAAGATTTTTGAACTTTTGATTATGAAATACTGAATCCAAGTGCTTGTATTTTCCAGGTAAAATATGGTTCTGGAGTGGAGGGAAAGGGAGCATGAAATAATGGATCATGCGGCCCTCCAAAGTGCTCCCACCATACAGGAATTGAGGACCAGTGGGCTGCTGAATTTCTTTTGTACATCGCCCATGCGGGCCAATGTCCGCATACTAGAGTTCATGGTCAATTATTGGGATCATGAGATGGGGATGTTCAATCTTCAAGGTGAGACCTTAGAGCTTACCATGGAAGACATATATTTCATCATCGGGTTGTCACAATGGAAAGCACCGGTGAACTTGGAAGGCACGGGCAGGGGCGGTGACCCCTTAAGTGTCCAAAACTATGTAGACATATTCTGTACACTGGGTACTCAGAAGAAAGGAAGCAGCATTCTTATTGCAGACATCCAAGATTTTACTCTCCAGGTATTAGCTAGTACCATTGTGAGACTTGCAGGATCCACAGGGTTACATATGGCCACCAAGAACCAAATGAGGTTGGCAGTTGACTGCTTTAGAGGTGCTCTCTATGATTGGTGCTCGGGAGTTTCCCCCATTATGAGGAGGCAATTATCTGACTGTAAGAGAGGAAGACGCAATAATTTTGGCTATGCAAGCATATTAGTGGCGTTCTTCTTCGAGAGAGTACCAGCCATGAGCCCTGCTATACCGCTACAGGTCAGATCTCCACGTCAGCCAAGGCTGAGCCGATAGGGAGACATCTTCCTCCGTCAAGGAGGAGGAGACATAGTACACAACGTATATGATGTTGACTTCTACTCATGGTGGGAATGACAGTTGCTGGCATTGGAGCAGTTTCCATATGCCGGAATGGACTTCCGAGGTGACCCCGACCTTGTCCTCCCTCCAGGAGGAGCATGGGGAGAGATGGGTAAGTAATTTTTAATTTTTATCATTATCAAATTTTTATGAATTTTTCAAATGATAGATATATACATATGTACAAGTCTTAATCCTATTAATGTGTCAAAATGCAGATATTGGACCAGTCCGCCCGGAAGGGCATCCTCATATGTTCGTGCGTCCTGTCATGGGTGAGGATTAGGGACTGATCAGAGTACTAGAGGGGAAGCTAGCCAGGCTAACCCAGCGAGTACCGACCATATAGATAGAGCATATCCCTACAGCCATGCAGGAGTTCGTAGTTGGGGTTCCACCGATTTGGCTACGTCTTTTCAGATGAGTGGCGAGAGCAGTGCTCGTATATAGAGATGCGGTGGAGGCTGCCGAAGCTGAGGAGGCTGAGGAAGCCAAGATGCATAGATATCATGGGGACCAAGGTGGTCCTAGTGGCCAGGGCGGTCCAGCTTAGACCTAAGGCATTTTGATGGACTATGATCCACATTTTTGTATATTTTGTATATGATGGGATCTACGGATCAGACTCGACCTATCTACAAACAGATATTTTACATATATATATATATTGGTGTTGGTTGTTGGCTTATTTACAAGTGTTCTTTATATGTTTGCTGTATATTTTTATGAAATATGTGTGAGATGCCAATCCAAAATGTAGTTAGCATATGCATCAGTCAATGAATTTTGGTTACGTGGAATATGATTGAAAGTAATAATTTCAAAATGTCTTTCCAATAAACGAATTTGCATGAACTGACGTAAAAAGATAGGATTTCGTACCTGATAAGCTCGATTGAGCTGGGAAACTACCAACTGGGAATCCAAATGGACCTCAAGCTGGGTGATACCACGTGACAAAGCATCCCATAGGATCTCAATTACAACCCTATACTCAGCAACATTATTAGAATCAGGACCTAGACAAGCGCCACCCGTGGCAACAAGCTGTCCTGAGGGAGAATAGATAACCCATGCTGCTGAAGCCAAGTTACAAGTGTGATGGCTAGCGCCATCAGCGAAACCTATATACATTTCGGAAGACATCTGCAATAACCAGCAGATAATATAAAAAACAAAACTGACAACCTAATGTACATAAAAAAATACATACACTAAAAATACAAGAAAAAGTGCTAAGCCTAAGCGTACTACTTCTTCAGGTAGAGCCTATTTCTAGGCTCAGGCAGCTTATTCCCATCATAATCAACTAATTCATATGCACCCTTACTTAATACCTTCGATACTACATAGGGTCCTAACCACATAGCCTTGAATTTTTCTTCCCCTAGAGGTTCTTTATCTTGGTCCCAAAGCAAGACAAGTTCCCCTTCAGAGAAAACCCTAGGTTTGATCGTTTTATCATATTGAGATTTAACCCTATTTTTATGAGCCTGATTAGCAGTCAACGCATCTCTATGTTGTTCATCAAGGTGTTCTAAATGTACCAGATGTTCTTCAAGCTCAGTCGTATCATGTAACACATGAATGGCTATCTTCAAGGATGGGATTTTGCATTCAATTGGAGTAACTGCTTCCACCCCGTGAACGCGTTGGAAAGGGGAATAACCCGTGGCAGTCTTCACATTAGTTCTGTAAGCCCAAAGAGCAGGATATAACATGATGTTCCAATTAGAAAGGGATGCATCAATTGTCTATTTAAGGATAGTTTTTAAAGTCTTGTTGACAACCTCAACCTGACCGTTAGCTTGCAAATAGTATGGAGAAGAATTTTTTTGTCGAAATCCGAGCATGGTAGTCAGTTCTGTCATCTTGTTATTTTGAAAATGACTGCCATGGTCAGTGACAATCACTTTGGGAATACCAAACCTTGCAATAAATTGATTGAAAACAAAGAAAGTTGTTGTTTCCCCATTGTCTTTGAAAGTAGGCATCACCTCTGCCCATTTTGTAAAATAGTCAACAACGACAATGATGTATTTATGCCCCCCAGCCGAAAATGGGTTGCATGTCACGTAATCGATCCCCCATTTCATGAAGGGGCCTACCAAGACAACAAGAAATAACGGAGCAGGATGCGACCACATCTTTCTGGTGTAAAGCTGACACGGGTGACAGCGCTTCACGGCTTCCACACAATCTTTAAAGATCGTGGGCCAGAAATAACCAGCACACAATATCTTCTGGGCCGTTGCTAACCCAGATAAATGACCCCCACATGCTCCGCTATGGGAATCATTTCGGACAATCTCCGCTTCCTCATGAGTAAGGCAGCGACGCAAGGCAGAATCTACCCCTCGTCGATATAATGTATCTCCTATAATGAGGTAGTTCTTGGCATGAAGGCGTAACTTACATTGTTCCTCCCTAGAGGAAGTGGTAGGATACTTCAAAGTCTGGAGATATATAAGAATATCTCCATACCAAGGATCAGAGGTGGCTATCAAGAAGATGTGCTCATCTGGGAATGAGTCATCCTCGACCGCTACATTTTCTTTAGTAGGAAATTCTGCTATAAGCTCAACAAAAACTAAGGACTTATTAGACTTAGCGAACTGGAAATCCAAGTCAAAATCCTGGAGAATGACTATCCATTTGTTGAATTTCCCCCCAACAATTCATCGGGATAAAACATATTGGAACAGATTCACATCCGCCACTACTGTGGTGGTCCTCAGTAAAATGTAGTGACGTAACCTCTGCACAGCATAGACAGCTGCTAAGGCTAACTTTTCGACGTGGGAGTATCTAAGCTCAGGTCTAGCCAAAGCACGACTAATATAATAAATGACATGCTCAACGAGCTTATCGTCCTCCTGGACTAGTACTACTCCAATGGTCGACTCTGACGCGGCCAGATATAATATAAAATCCCTAGCATAATATGGTGGACGTAATAAAGGAGCTGACAACAAAGCTTTTTTCAATGCCTCAAACGCAAGTTGTGCGGTTTCATCCCATACAAAAGGAGTGTCTTGTTTAAGCAAGCGCATGAAACCTTTAGTGATCTTGGCATAATTAACAATAAAACGTCGAAGAAAGTTACACTTTCCTTGCAGGCTTTGAAGTTGCCTGAGAGAACGAGGAGGAGGCAGATTTACAATGGCCTCAACTTTCAATGGATCCACCTGGATGCCTCTACTAGAGACAATGAATCTGAGTAATATTCCTGACTCGACACAGAAAACACACTTGTGGGGATTCAAGCGAATTTTATAATATCTGCATCTTTCAAAAATCAACCTTAAATGATCTGGATGTTGAACCCTCTTGCGAGAATGTGCGGGAAGATCATCAAGGTATGGTTCGACAATGGATTTTATGTCATGAAAAGCAAAGTTCATAGCCCATTGAAAGGTAGCCCCAGCATTTTTCAATCCAAAGGGAATTTTCTTATACACAAATGTACCCCAAGGGAAAATGAAAGCATTTTTATGTTGGTCTTCCGGTTTGATTTGGATTTGACTGTAGGCGGAGAAACCATCCATAAATGAAAACACATCACTTCCTACACATGCATCTATGATCTGGTCAATAAATGGTGTGGGGTATTTGTCCTTAGGATAGGCTTTATTGAGGTCTCTAAAGTATATACAAACGCGAATAGTCCCTTGATTTTTATCAACAGGAACAAGGTTGGACACCCATTCAGTCAAAGCTATGGGATATATAAAACCAGCTTTCAACAGCTTTTCAACTTCTTCCTTCACAGCCGCCACTTTACGCGAGTTCACGGGTCTTAATTTTTGTCGAACTGGCTTGGCATCATGATAGGTTCGGATTGCATGTTCAACAATAGATGGATCTATGCCTGGCATCTCCTCATACGACCAAGCAAAGGTATCGCGGAATTCCTTAAAAAGGGAAGTATAGATGGCAATCTCCTTGGGAGAGCAGTTTGCACCTATATAGATGTTTTCCATGACATCTGGGTTCACAGAGATGTTGATAGGTATAGTGGCGGAAATGTTTGCCATATTCCCCTCGGAAAACACTCCTTCCCTAGGAAAAGGGTTGATAGGTATGTCAACATCTTCTGACAGTCTCACTCGAAACTCTTGGTTTTCTATCCTACTCAGTTCTAGAAGAAAATAGGATTGATGATGAAGATCCTCACAAATCTTATCACGTCCACTCATGGCTTCCAGAATAGCTTCATCGAAAGGTAGAACTGTGTCTAAGCAATCTATAGAATGTAAAGAGTTTTCCGCCCATGCAGGCAAATAGACTTCTTCCAGATCATCTGAGATTGTTAGAGGATCTAGAATGGGATCAGTAGCAGCTTGAGTGATAGCTTGACAAGCCACTTCTACTACCGATAAGGGCACTTTTGGTTCATGGGGAGTTGGGAGGACCCAAGGATCAGTCCTATCGACAACCGTAGCGATGGACCTCCCCACACTAGTAGAACCAATGTAATTAACCGGGGCTGTAAGATCAAATGTTCCCATCAGTGATGTGTACATTCCAGCCCCCAAGCTCTATGCAGTAGGTTTTACCTGATCAACCAATGGCACAGTGGACTCATTAGACTCTAAACGGCCTTTTCGGGCAAAATCAAGTTGATTAATAGTAACCAACTTCCCCTCATGTGGAAAAACCACTACACGAAGAACGGCCGACGCAATAGCAGACATAGCATAAGTCCAACTCCTTCCTAGAAGTAGATTGTAGTCCAAAGGAGCATCAATCACTTCTACTTCAACAGACACTGCTTTGCCTACCAACTTAATCTTGAAAGCCGGTAGGATACCATGCAGACAGAAGGATCTTCCATCAAAAGCAGTAAGTAAAGTGTTTGATGGGACCATCTCTGGGGATCCAAGAGCTTTCCAACAGGTCAAGGACATAACACATGTAAAGTCCCCTTCATCAACAACTGCCCTTCCAATGGTCTTACCACCATGGACGACATCTATTGATAGGGCTACATGGTAAGGGAGGTGAATTTTAACATTATACAAATGAAATTTCACCATGAGACTCAAAGAGTCCATGCTACCTAAAGTTGCTAAGAGGGCATCCCGCTGAGTGGGACGACTCTGTAACACCTCTAATGCTGACATTGCACAAGGGGTTTGAGCTAAGTATTCAACCACGGAGTAGTTTGAAGCATCCCTAGAGTTAGGGTTATGCAAAGTCTTCTTGAAGACACCTTTTGGTATCTTTGGCATAGTTTCAGCAGGTTTCTCTATCGTGAGAGGGTTTGAAGTTTCAACTACAACTTTACCCTTCTCAGAAGTCTCAGTCTCATAATTTTTGTTCCTTGTCTGTAACAAAGTCGAAGATCTAACCATGTTGATATAGTTTGGGTCAGGGGCAGTTTGAGTGCCCCCTGCTACATTAGAAGCTGAAGTAGTGTTCTGTCCTTGGGGAAAAGGATCCTTCAGGACAGCTGCTTGTTGAGCTTTAAGCAGCTTCTGGGCTTGATCCATAAGGGGACAAAGGTGAGTAAGGTGGTCCTCTTGGCACAACTTACAAGGGAACTTGACCTTATTCTTTTCTTTTTTTCCCCTGTCATCATTGTTCGCAAGCTTTGGCTTGTTTTGGTTTCCCTCTCCCTTCTTACCTTTCTTTTTCTTCCCGTCGGGCTGCTGATTGTCCTTCTGAGAGGTTTGAGCAAAGACATTTGCATTCTGGGGGGAGGGGGCAGCCTTTGCTGCCTCTGCCATAGACTGTTTGACAGGAAACTGGTGAAGTTGCTTAGTCAAAGACTCTATAGTGGCATAGTTAATGGATCCAACCACACCATCGGCATGGAGTCCAGGCTTAGGCTTCTCCGCCTCATACGAAGGCCTCGGTGCCTCAGGGATGATCTCATACAAGATCCCAAATTGTGAATAAATCAAATCCAACTGCTGGGCCCTGAGTATGGCTTCTTCTTCATTCGTTACTCCTGATGTGGAAACATCCTTCGACATGTATGGCAACAGTGATTTAAGGAACCATTCTAACAGAAACTCAGGAGGAATGGTGGATTTGATAGGGCTCTTTCACCTCCTCCACTCTTGGATATGATCTGAGATGTGGGTAGCCTTGTTTTGTCTAAAAGTAGACAACAAATCCATTCTGAAATCATATCAGACCAGAAGCTGAAAGTGGCTGAGAAAAGCACTAGCCAAGTCCCAGAAACTACTAAAAGTAGCAGAAGGTAGTTCAATATACCATTTTTCCATAGTACCCGTCAAGGTCCTCTTGAACAACATCAACCTCACTGAATATTCATTCAGCGAATTTGAAGAACACCATAAATGGAAGGTGGTGGCATGTGCCCCAGGATCTTCACCAGCTTTACCTTCGAACTTAGGGATGTCCGATGAAAATTTGGTGGGAACAGGTGGCCACAAGGAGTCATGCCTCACCGGGTCATTCATCAATTTTGACAAGTCTGGCAAGTTTAAATTTGCCAGGAAAGGAAGTTTGGGCCGAACCGGCATACTAAATGTGCCAACTTGGGGATTTGAGGGACCTGCCGCCGAATTCCCATGGGTAAAAGTGGGGTTGCCCCCTCACACCAGTTGTGAAGTGGGAAGGTTGCTCTGAAATGGATTCCATCTGTAAGCCATAGGATTGTGTGTGGGAGGTGTAGTGTAAGAAGTTCGGGCCGTCCCCATAGCAGCAGGGGTCTGAAAGACAGGAGCAGGTATCCCTCCACTAAACAACGAAAAGGGAGAGCTCATGTATGGGACTGAAATAGGGGTTTGGAAGCTCTTCCCATAAGAGGTGTTGCTCCCAAATTGCACTCCTACATATGAAGGAGATGGACCTACGTATGGACTGGATGGGGGAATGTGCCCCCCATTCCAAGGAAATCCTTGGACATATGCCAAGGATCCTACCGGACCACTCTGGGTAGTGTAAGGGAAGGAAGAAGGAATGGTAGGTATACTGGGGATCCCAGTAACCATGTCACCAGAAGTACCTCCTAGGTTTGAGTGAAGCGATGGTTGAACCACCCGGCTTGCTGGAGTCGAAGGTGTAGAAGGCAAACTAGATCTAGGGGCACTTATCGAGGGAGGTAGTACCCCTTCAACCGGAAGGGTTGAGGTGAACACAAAAGGACTTTCTTTTGCAGAAGACATGACTCTACCCACAGGGACACCTAACACTGGTGAATCAAAAGGCCTAACCTGAACGATCACAAGATCATTTAAATCAATCAAGGGGGTGTTAAAGTTTCTTGCAAACTCATCAGTCTGCAATTCTTCTATCTCAACTGTGTCAAGATCAAAATGGTTAGCAATGAGTTCTGGTTCACCAAGAACTTCACTTATTCCTACAGGTTCAAATGAACCGTCTGTGTCTAATCTCCGCCTTTGAGGTAAAGGTGGAGGCTCCAATGTGGTGATAGGAGGAAGGTTTCTCAACCTTCTTGACCTTCTAACAGGTTGGTCCTCCAGAATTAGAAATTTAACAAATCACACCCTAAGGCCAACTAAACACAGGAAAAACCACAGAGCATACACTAAAAATTCCTAAAGTCTCAAGCAATCAAACCAGGGTAAAAGATATACTTTCCCGAAGAAAGATGATGAACGATTACTTGGCGTCCTTGAAGTGGTTCTTAGGCACAAGCGGAGGAATCACCCACCGCCCTCCTACAATTTCATCAAGGGTTACCTTCCAAGCCCATTCAAGGTGAACCAGAAATAACCTTCTAGTTTACCTAGGTATGAACCCTAAAAGACAAGAGACTAAAGGCTACCTTGGCAATATCAACAGTCTGGGGGGACAGTTGCAAGTGGAACTCATACGCATGGGCAGGGTAGCTGAGCCCAAAAATCTGTCTAGGATAGAATCCCCAGATGCGTAAAAGTCATGAGTTACGCTTTGACAAGGATTCGAAGGGTTATCTCCTCTGTCCAAGCCTCCACGCGGCCTAGTGCTTAACTCCCATTTAAGAGGAGCTTCCTAGATACATTCAATAAAGTCAAGGATTTACCTAAAGAAAGGTCCACTACGTCTGAGTTTTATAACTTGTGGGAAGTTTACACTTCCTAGCCCACAAGTCTAGCCTAAGCTAGTAGGTGAAAGGTCCCTAAAAAACAAAACTTACTAGTAAATTTTAATTTATGCGTTCATTTTAAAGGGTTGTTCTTTACTCAAGAGGAAATGGAGTGGTATACTTTATGATGTTTTGACTCAAACAAGAAATAAATGAAAATAAAGGCGTATTCAAAGCAAAATTACCATTATAAAAACAAACTTCTTTTTCTTTTCTTGCAAATATATATTGATGAATTGAAAGCAGCGATAAGAGAAACTAAGCCTATATTTTTTGTAGTTTTTGAGATAATATTTTTAAATTGAAATAAACACTACTTATGCAAAATCACTATGCAAAAGCTTTAACTATGTTTTCTTTTCACTTTTAAAAATACTCAAACTTCTACAATGCATCTACAATGCACTATACTTGAGCAAACTTGAATCAAATAAATAGTATAAAAGCATCCAACTAAAGCAAACAGGCTGACAGGACCAAAAGACCACCAACAAAGGGAGGCTAGGAACCCTATCTTGGGTGCAAACAATGAAAAAAATCACTGCAGGCTTACAAAGGCAAGTGACAACCAGCCACTGTCAGAAGACAGACTGGAAAAACAGATCCCAAGACCCTGATCACTGATCTGGACAAAGACACCTTAACCCACAACCCAAACAGGCCAAAATACTTCAGTATGCAAACAGTAAATAATCCAAGTAAAAGAGACTCAAGGGCTTCCAAAAAAGCACAAAGTGTGATCACCAGAGGTATTCAAACAAGCCACCCAGCATTCATAAGGAAAATCCACTCAAAAGACAAGGATTATACAAAGAAAAGGACAAGCAAACTTTACATAAAAATCCCTAGTTCCAGGCATATTCGCGACTGTCAATAAGAGCAACCCGCGGATGATCCGCGACTATCCAGTGCAGCAACCTGCGAATGCAAACTTGTATTCGTGACTGTTCAGAAGAACAACTCGCGAATGGATATAAATTTTTTCTCAAAAAAATAGAAAAAACCAATAGACTTTCAAATGCTGAAGCAAGTATGAAACAGGATAAAAAATCACACACAGACTTCCAAGCAAAGACTGGTCAGGGGGATAGAAAACAACCTACAATAGTCTAGGCTCCCCAGCGAAGTCACTAGTTCTGTTGTACAGGATTACACACCTAATAACCACAGTTCTGGGGTTACCAACATACTCAATCAACTTGCATACAATTGACTCTAAAGTGAAGTAAGGGAAATAGGAGGATTAGAAAGACTTACTCGATTAACGAAGGTCAATCCTTGCTAGTCCTCTTCCACTCTGATTTACCTCCAAAGTCTTCAAGCTTGCTCCTCTTTCACCTGTCAAGAAACAATCTTCTAGATACAAGATGATTCATATATATATATAAGCAAGTTAGATAAATCACATATAAGATGCAGAAACATAAACATTTATCAAACCAAGATACATGAAACACATATGGAAGAAGGATTCTCTTTATTATCAACAATGGAAAGAGTTCAAATTACAACCCAACGCCTGAGACAAGGACTCCTCTGCAACCAAAGGATTCTGAGTTTCACTGCTCCAAAGACTTCTGTATACAATCCACCATAATAACTTTGCTCTCCAAAAGTATATCTAACACCCTCCCCAAGGCCTGTATTTATATGGAGTAAATAAGGCAGTTTCAAAGGTTGAGGAGGTTGAGACAGTTAAGAGGATTAATGATAAATGGCTTAACTAATCTCATATCAGCGCGTGTTTTTGTGTTTAAATGTTAAGGGACATATTCGTGGGTATGTAGAAGGACAACCCGCGAATTATTTGCGACTTGCTATAAGAGCAACCCGCGAATACATCCATTCGCAACTTGCATCAACCGACACTCGCAAATGATGTGCGAGTTACATATGTGGAGAGTCGCGAATACATCCTAACATAGTAAAATGGCAAAGTAACCAGCTGGATGGAGGATGGATGTATCATATAGTAAGCCAATCTATAGTGTTTTAGGAAAACCTCTATCCATATATGTCCTTTTTTGTGCCAACATGAGAGATGTCGGCACGCAGATGGAGAGGTGCCATTCAGGTGTATAACCAGCATAAGTCTGAAGTTTTTGATCTCTTCAAAGTCTTTAGAGCCTTGGTTTAAAACCAGTCTGGGAGGAAACTCAATATCCTCAGATCTGACAATGGTGATGAGTATGTCAAGTCTAAGTTCATTCATTATTTTAAATATGTAGGTATTTAGATGCAACATTCAATCCCTTACACACCACAACAAAATGGTGTTGCTGAGAGAAAGAACAGATCACTGAAGGAGATGGCAAACTCCATGATGGAGGATAAGACTTTGACACCAAATTTTTGGGCCGAGGCTGTAAAATGTGCATCCTATATCTATAATAAGGTGCCTCATAAGCATATTTATGGTATGAATCCTTTCAAATCTTGGAGTGGGCACAAGCCATATGTGACCCATTTCAGGATTTTTGGCTCAAAGGCTTGGGCTAGAATTCCAACAGAAAAAAGGAAGGCTTTGCAACCCCAAATCAAAGGGTTCCTTTTGTTGGGTATTCTAAAGATTCAAAAGGGTAAAATATGATCAAATTTATCACTAACAAATCTTTCATTGAAATAAGTGTCTAGTTCCAAGAAGAGCCTTTAGTAGCAGTTGAAGTTGGAGATTCTTATTCACCACTGGATCCATTGATTGTAAGTGGAGAGAGTAATGAGTTTGTTGATTCCAATATGTCTGATAATGATTATTTGATTGCAGATCCTAACAGTCCTACAAGACCAAAATGGACAGCAAATACCATTCATGTAGCTGGTGAACTAGATGGAAATACTAATGACACTAGGAGGACTAGATCTCAATTCGAGAGTGCCCTTTGTGTGAAAGATCCTCTATTTGCTGATAAGTGCTATCTAATGGTTGAATAAAATAAATATACATATGAAGATGCATCACATGATCCAAGATGGAAAACACCCATGAAAGAAGAATTCAGCTCGCTCCAGAAGAACAACACTTGGGAACCGGTTGATCTTCCCCCAGGGAGGAAGCTAGTTCAATGTAATTGGGTTTTCAATACTAAGTTTGTTTCTGATGGTTCACATTTGAAATATAAGGAAATATTGGTAGCCAGGGGATACTCACAATTACATGGTATTGACTACAATGAAACCTTTTCACCAGTGGCAAAGATGGACTCCATAAGGCTAGCTCTAGCCATTGCAGCTTCTAAGCAGTGGGAAGTGCATCACATGGATGTGAAGTGTGCTTTCCTAAATGGAGATATCAATAATGAGATTTACATGAAGCAACCTGAATGGTTTTTTTCTAATCCATATTTGGTGTGTAGGTTAAAGAAATCATTGTATGGCCTCAAGCAAGCCCCCGGGGCTTGGTATGCCAAGATTGATGGATTTTTGCTATCACTGAGTTTTGTTCGATGGAAGTCTGATCCTAAATTCTAATTGAAGCTGATTCATGGTTATTTTATGATTATTTTTTTGTATGTGGATGACCTTTTTATTACAAGAATTTCAAAGAAACGGATTTTCTCCTTGAAGGATGCAATGAACCATGCATTTTCTATGACAGATTTGGGATTGTTGAGCCAATTCTTGGGTCTCAAAATAGCTCAATACCAACATGGAATCAAAGTACATCAGTCCAAATATGCTCTATATTTTCTAAACAAGTTCAACATGAAATATTTCAAGCCAAGCAAGACTCCTTTCCTTTTAGGATTTAAGCTTGAAGAAGCAGGTTCTTCTCCTATGGTAAATAATACACTGTATAGGCAATTGATTGGGTGTTTGCTTTATCTTACACACACTCAACATAATATATATTATGAAGTTACTGTGGCTTCGATATACATGGATCAGCCTGATGAGATGCATTGGAGGGCAGCCAAAAGGATCCTAAACTTTGTTAAAGGAACAAGAACTCATGGGATTTCTACAAAGCAAAATCTGATCTTGATTTGTTTGGGTTTACTGACAGTGATTGGGAAGGTGAAAACATAGATTGAAAGTATACATCAGGATATGTGTCCATGCTTGAAGAAGGACCAATCAAATGGTCAAGCAAGAATTAGAGTGTCATAGCACTCTCATCTACAGAAGCAGAGTATAGAGGAGTTGTAAATGCAGCAACTCAATGTTTATGGTTGCAGGGGATACTTGGAAAATGTGGCTTTGAATCAGAGTTTTCAACCATTATCTACTGTGATAATCAGAGCACCATTTGAATCTACAATGATCCATTTCAAAGACTGGGAACCAAGCACATTGAGATCCATATGCATTACATTAGATATCTTGTGCATGATGGCACCATTGATCTACTTTTTTGTGCATCTTCAGAAGAAGTAGCAAACATCTTCACCAAAGTTTTTTTGTTAGAAGACATTCAGCAATATCAAATCACTGTTGGGTATTGCTTATCATGCTGAGAAGCATGATTGATGACAAGATTCCAAAAATTTTGTTTTTCCTGTCCATGTTTAAGGGAGGATTTTTCCACTCGATTTTTGCCTCTTTCCTTGGTTGTATGGACAAGCAGTATGTAAAGGGTGACTAATACTTGTTGCTAGGCCCTATATTTTTATGACATTTACTCATAAATTCAGGCTTAAGGGGGGTTGTTAGAATAATCAACCCATAGTTACCTACCTTGGACATTAATTTTAATTAGTTTTGTCTTATTATCTAGTTTCCTAGATTCCATTCTATGCTAGTTTCCTTATACATGTCTTAGAAGTAAAAACATGCTAAAAATGAGTCATGGAGCACTTGGGAAACATCCTGGAAACCAAATTTATCATGTATGCTTTATTCCAGATCCTCCAAAGTGCATATCTGTGTTTTCTAAAAAGTTGTCTGTTTTATTGAGATTTAAGGCAAAAGGAAAAGCTAGACTAGGTGTAGTTGACTTGTTTTTTTACCACATCATCCTCCCTCATTTTATCCTAATAAAAACATGTATGAGTTTTCTTTCCATCCCTCTTCATCTTTCCTACTTGACTTACCCAATTTGTGAGCATCTTGGTATATTTGGAAACGGCTTTATGCACCTATGGGGGATTTGACTAGATTAGTAAGCCTGCTTTTTTTACTATTTAAAATGGAATCCTTATGAATTCGAATATATCATGTAATTATAAATTATAGCAGCCTATTACTTCATAAGGTTGGATATTGTACACTTATTGAATACAGATTAGTGTATTGCTCCAATTTCAGTCTCCTTTGGTGTTAATTTTGCATATTTGATTAGCAATTTTGTGAGTGTAATTTTTATATATCTTAGGTTCAATTTCCACATATATATCATCCTCAAAAACTCTCCATTTCTTTATATTATCAGGCACAAAAGTTCTGTACCTGACTTCAATAGGATAGTTCAGCTGAGTTGTTTTAGGAATCTTGAAATGTGTAGCTACTAGGGAAAGAGAATCGGCAGTTTGGTTATGATCTCTAAGAATATAGGAAATATTGAATGCTACAAATAAATTATCAATCATGTCCCATAATTCATTCCTTTACACTTTAAAAAAATCTTGTTTTACTTGATAGTTATTCCTTACTTGCTGAAGAACCAACTCAAAGTCACCATAAACAGAGATTTGTTGAATAACTATATCCTTTGCATCTCTTAAATGTAATAACAGAGCTTCATACTTTGATGTATTATTTGTAGTAACAAATTCTAACTTATACATCAAGCTTACCACTTCACCACCAGGGGATATCAGAACAACTCCTGCTCCAACACCTTCTTTAGATGATGACCCATCAAAATACATCTACCAAAGTTCATCCTTTTGTTCACATTTGACTCTTTTTTTTTTCAACCTGTAAAATACTGACAGCATCATTATTGTCATTGAAGTGCAACATACAAGTCCCCAAATCCTTTTCAACATCACATAATGGATGATTTGTAGGATTACTATCATCAGTAACAATATAAGAAAATTGTAACTCTCTATACAACCTCCTATTCCCACCTCCAAAGACAGGAATTGTAGCATAAGATAAATCCATCTGTAAAGTCCCCCCTACTTTCTTAGCCTAGGACCTAGAAAGAAGCATTCCAAATTTAGGTGTGATATCTACTACTACTATGTCCATAATAACACTCTTCATTGGTAGATGTGTTAAGTTAACCACCATGTCCTTTATTACTCCCAAACACTTGATAGCTCTGGAATCAAAATCATACAAGTCATGATAAGGTTTGTTATGCTCAACCCCAAAGATTCCATGACTGTTTGGCATTAGATTATGAGATGCTCCTGAATCCAAAAGATAATTGTGGATCATCTGATCATGGATGCTTAATATGATATAAATAGGTGGGGATGCACTTACATCACTTTCAATTTTCTCTGACAAAGCTGATCCAATAAAATTTTTGGGATTCTCTTCCTGTAAATTTACTGTGTCTGAGGGTACCTTACTGGCTGCTAAACCCATCATTTTCAAAACTGAATTCTTATAACAAGGATTTTTAATCAACTCAGTGAAAGGCATTGGGATTTTAATTTTGCACAATTCATTTTCAAAGTTAAAATTATTTATGTTCTTATTCACTTCTTCAACTTCAATAACCTTCTCTAGATTATCTTGATTCTAGTTTTTTTCTAATGCTAGATTATATTGTTGTTTAGGATGAAGAATTTCCTTCTTTTTAGGGTTTTGAACCACCTGTTTAGGTCCTGACCTCAAATTTAGGGTTTTATTAGGCTCGGACGGGTATATATCAGATTTTACTTCAAGGTTTAAATCATCTTCTGTCTAAAAAACATTTGCATAATAATATTCTGAATTTAAAAAGTCTTCTTCAGTCACAAAACCTTAAATCAACTATTCTCCAAAATAATTTATGTCTTGATTTGTATCTTCAAACTGCTCATCCTATTCTATTTCTCCTTCATCAGTGACATGTTTTGAAGTGGGGGTGGCACCTTTTGATCTTCAGCCTCTCTCCTTTCCCATTGTATGTCATTATTTTTTCTCTCTCTAGGAATAAAATGAGGTGCAAACTGTCTTCTAAACTTATTTGGATTATTAGGGTTTATGTCCCCTTCTTGAGAAGGCCTATTGGAATTTTTCTCTAATTCCAATTTGTTTAATTTTATTGTCAGTATTTTCACTAATTTTTCCATCTCATCAATTTTACTATCTGCAGATTGTGATGTTCAAACTACTAGAGTTGCCTCATTTTTACCCTTTCTGTCATAAAATTGTTGAGTTGAGTTTACCTTTAGTCTATTAGAGGCAATAATATTAGATTCTACCTCTAAGGTTGTTTCTTGCATATTCAGTAAAGTAACAGGTCTTCTTTCTCTCAGGTGTAAGGAAAAATCATGGCCAAGCGAATTAGCATAGGTGAGTTTTGTTGAAGTTTCGGAAGGCTTGATTTCAGCAGGGATTCTACTATACATTTTGTTAAACCTCTTAGAGAAGTCAGCTATAGTTTCATCTTTCTTTCTTCTTAGGGATCCAAACTCTATGATGTAATATGTATGATCCTTAGTATCAGCCCACGGTCTCATGAAAATATCCTGAAGCTCCTCTATTAAAGAAATGGAATTTGCAGGTAACTCCCTAAACCACTTCCTGACCTCTCCATCCAAACTCTGTACAAACATTCTCATCCACACATCCTTTACCTCTATGTTTTGATTATCTGCATAGCTTAGAAATGCATCCCAGTGTTCCTCAGTTGTTGTCTCACCTTGTCCACTAAACCTAGGTAAGTACTTTTGTTAATCTCCCCCAGGAAGAGAATTTAAGGTCTAAGGAAAAACTAAAGGTGCATACCTAGCTTCCACCATCATGTCCATTATATCTAATGGAGGACACTACTGGGCTGCCATGTTTAAACTGGCTGGTTTAGATGAAGAAAGAGCTTGACTGGAACTTGGATGAAAAGGGATCTTACTAACTTTAAACTGAAACAAAGAGATTTTTACAGGAGATAAGGCTTTTGATTTCTTGAAATACTGAGGATCAGTAAAGAATTGAAAACTACTAATAGGGATTGTAAGTTTCAACCATGATGAATCTTGTTTTTCTTCCTTTGCAAATGAAAAGGGTGGCAATAGGTCAACTTGATCAGGGTTACACAAAGCTGGGGATGACTATGATCTCTTAATTTCCCTAGCTTTTTTCTTAATTTTCTCTGGGTCTGAGACACCCAGGTGTAATAGTGAACTAGGTCTACTTCTTATCCCAACTCCCTTAGTAGCCACTATGAACTGTTTGGTGAAATGTAGTCTTAAAGATTTGTTGGTTTTTTCCACTTCTCAAAGCTAGTTTAATGATGAATAACCCAGGGAAAGTATGCTTCAGCTTCTTTCCCGGCAACAGCCCCAAAGATGTTAGTGCCAGAAATTGTTCTCAAACTAATAAAGAACAAGCCAACACACTATCATGAAATAAAACTAAATAAAATAGGATTTTAGGGTTTTGGATTTACAATTTGTTTGACAAGAGGGTAAAAAATCATAAGGCTAAGACAAACACTAAATCATGTAACAATTAAGGACTGAGATGCATAATATATGAAACATAAACCAAAAAAACATAAGCACAATACTAAGTTTCATCCATAGTTCACAAGCATTCCATGAGAAATAACCTTAAACAAGAAATTAATTTGTTAACTGAGTGATCACACCAATCATAAATAAAACTAGTAGATAGGATAAAATGGGCTTATAGTTTGCATATATATCATAATCAGTAATCCAAAATACATAAGAGTTTATGAACTTAGCTCTGTATACATTAGCTTGAAAACCTTCCCTTGTACCAAAATTTGAACCCTTTTTCATTCTAATGTCTAGATTTTATCTTGGTTACATTCAAAAAATAGTTATTTAACCAAATAACTACCTTCTAGGTCAATCTATCGAATCACTAGCAAAGTAAAAGTTTTTTCAAAACAAACTAATCTCTTTAAAAAATTTAACTAATAACATCTGTCAATTAATAGCCTTTTACAAATCTTTAGCAACTTCTTCCAAAAGGGCTATTCCCTCCAAATCTTGAGTATTTCTTCAGGTTCACTACTGCTCAGCTTCTAGGTCTTTGACTCTTTTTTATAATTCCTAATTTTCCTGAGTTACTTCTTGGATAGTTTGCTTCAACTCTGCACATAAGATTTGTGTCTACCTTTTCCTCTTCAGTGCTTCCTTAGAAACTACAATTCATTCTTGGTAATGGTTGTTAATCTCCTCTAGATCTTCTCTCAATATTATGTTGGCCACTACTAATCCTTCATTTGTTTCATGCAGAAATTCTATCTCATACTTGTACTTCTTGATACTTCTTCGAAGGTTTTCATTCTCAGAATCTATACATTTTCCTTTTGAAGCTGAAGACAGTCCTTCTGGCATCCAAGGGATTTTTAATTTCTTAAAAATTTCCTCATCATCCTCTTGATGTTGCTCTGTCTTTGTTACATGACCCCTTGGAGACTCATCATCTTTAAAATTGCACTGGGTTGATGGCTTTGTAATATTTTCCTCATCTGTACATAATGTTGTCATTACTGACTAATGTTTTGTAAAATCATCCTATTGATGGCTAATATTTTCTTTTCTTTGAACATCGTATAACTAGTCCGATATTTTAATCTCTACTGAGGATGAATTAACCATGAAAGAAGCTTGTTTCTTACCCTGTGAGATAATACAAGATACTAATGGGATGACTTAACAACTATTACTCCCCATGAATGTGTGATAATACAACACACTAACGGGATGACTTACAAAGAATATGCATCCAACAAAATATACTAACGAAATAAATAGGAGGGTTGAAACGGGTTCTTAACAATAGCATATGGAAACAAGAGTACCAAGACATACATCATATACTTAAGCTTGGGCCTCAAATAAACTCAGCAAAGTGCAAGAACCACTCCAACAAGTGCGCCATCACATTAGAGTATGGAGGAATGGTGAAGTAGGAATGAGAGAATAAAGAGATATATAAGAAATCTAGTTGTATGGACCTTAAATATGAAAATAAAACACCCTAATTAGACTCCAATGATAGGTCTGACTGGCCTCTCCATCAACCAACTTAGAAAGGAAAAGCAAACACTCACCATGCAATGGACAAGCAAAAGCTATCCAAAATGCCAAAATACAATTAAAAATGATCAAAGTTGTTATCCTTCCTTGATACATCCATTTATTAAATTCATGAGTCCTCCTAAGGTCGAATTCACCTCCATAGGATTCCTTGAACTCAACATAGTGGTTTAGTAACTCCTATGACACTTTTCTTCTTCTTCATGCTCGAATTCTTTCCCAATTCGAGTGGCTTCGTATAACTATGAAATGAACCCTATTGGTGGCTATTTTTATCCTTGTCATGTCATATTTGTCATAGGGATGCAATCAGGTCTGAATTTGTGATATTTGTCATCACCTTGTTTCATTATTTGTTCTCATAGAGTGCATGGAATCTCCTTCCAAGTGGCACACATTGTCTTGTTAGTCTCTTCCTCTTCCATGGGAGTTACTCTTCTCTCATAAATCAAATTATTTGGATCATCATAGGATATGTGACACCACATCACTCTCCAAGAACATTACATTCCCCATGCGTTTGAATATTGATGAAGGTCATGCCAAGTGTGTAGGGGAATCTAGTCACCCAAAGAATCCACAAGCTTACATTTGTGTCCATGAACCAATGCCACCTTATTTTCTTAACACTTATTATTTATTTGACCCATTTTAATGTGAATATGGTATTTACAAAGGTCATTTTGGGTCCGATAGCTCCCTTATTACAAAATTTATGCCACTACAACCTAGGGAACTAGTAGGTTGGTGAAACATTATTTGCAAGTCTTATTTGGTTGCGGACATGAAACTCCATTAAGGGTGAGATGCATGGAGGAAAAAATATATAAAACATGGATGAAAGAGATGAATTCAAAATATTTTTCTATATCATGCTAAAAGGCATGGATAATATACTGCAGAACATCATTCGACCAAGACAAGAGACTAAAGAACTCTTGTCCAAGATAGGTTCATTGTTCTCTTGAACACATGCAAGTTAAATATAATCCCACTAGGATAAAACTAAGCTTCTGGCACAAATTTTCATTGTTATAGATAAATTTCAGCTTCATTTTAACAAGTATAATTTGAATGGCCAACAACATCATTAGATCCATCCCTTCCATTATGGGCCATAACCAATTATTCAACAGATCGTCTAGAATGCATTTAAATTGGGCATTTTGCCATAGTTACAGATCCATTTTATCATTGATGTCAACAACCTAAAGTTGTATTAAACATCTAATATGGAAGATAATGTTCCTATATCTCATCCCACATAAAACTTTCTAGATTTCAATTCTCCATTATCTGTTCAGATACACTATTAGAAATGCACACACATTCATTGCATCATGGTAAATATGGCTTTTATTTGGTGGGATAACATGAATTTATTCCAACTCAAGAGAACTGATTTATTGTAGAATATTTTCATGACAATCACCCTCATTTGTGGGAGAAAGCTAGGGTGATTTTGTCTTGACTTGGGAGGATATGATATGTACAAAGGGTTAGTGCTAGACAAAAAAGACATGTCTTGAGGAGTATCACTTGAGAAAAATTATTGAGTGAACACTTGGTGTAGTTGCTTTCAATTTATGGATCTATTTTTCATTTTTTAACCGAAGTATCCTACTAGTTAAGTGGTCAACATTAAATAAATTGCATTTTTTGTTCTTTTCATTCAATTTTAATTGATGTATAAATTGCTAAATATTTAATATAAATGAAAATGACAAAAAAAACCTTACGGATGTTGATATACCATTTTGTCCATATCCATTCCTCTTTATTTAGTTATCAAATGATCCAAACTCAAATCCTTGAAACACAGTTTAGTTCTTAAAGTAAAAATGACTTTTAGTCTTTCAAGATTATTGTTTTTTTTGTTGAAAATGAATTTTTATGGCAATAAGTTTATATGTGCACAAACTCAACTCTATTTTAAATTCATTTTTTATAGTGAATTAAAGTTGTGGAAATTGAACCCAGGTGATAGAACAATTGCACTCACAAAATTGCTAATCAAACATGCAAATTTACACACAAAGGAGACTGAAATTGGAGCATAACACTAATCTGTATTGAATAAGTGTACAATAGCCAACCTTGTGAAGTCATAGGCATATGAAATAAATAATTACATGAGATATTTGAATGCATAAGGATTCCATTCGAAATAGTCAAAAGCAGGCTTACTAAATCTAGTCAAATCCCCCATAGGTGCATAAAGCAGTTTCCAAATCTACCTAGGAGCTCATGAATTGGAAAAGTCAAGTAGGAAAGATAATAGATTATGGAAAGACAAATCATACATGCTTTTATTAGAATGAAAGAATGGAGGATGATGAGGGGAAAAAAAAAGTCAACTGCACCTAGTCTTACTTTCCCTTTTGCCATAAATCTCAGTAAAGCAGGAAACAAAGCAGAAAAAGCCGATATGCACTAGGGAGGATCTCGAATAAAGAAGATATGCTAAATATGGATTCTAAGAGGTTTCCCAAGTTCTCCATGACTCATTTTTAGCAAGTTTGACTTCTAGGACATGTGGAAGACAACTTGCATAGAGTGGAATAGTGGAAACTAGGCAAATAAGACAAAATGTATTAATTAATGTCTAAGGTAGCTAAATATGGGTTAATTATTCTAAAAACCCCCCTTAAGCCTAACTTATGAGTAAATATCAGAAAAATATAGGGCCTAGCAACAAGGCTTAGTCACCCTTTACATACTGCATGTCCATTTAACCAAGGAAAGAGGCAAAAACCCAGTGGGAAAATCCTCCCTCAAACATGGACAGTAAAACAAAATTTGAAAATATTGTCATCAATCACACTTCATAGCATGATCAGCAATCCCCAAAAGTGATTTGAGATTGCTAAATTTCTTCTCACAAAAAACTTTGGTGAAGATGTCTGCTACTTGTTCTGAAGATGCACATAAGAGTAGGTGAATGGTGCCATCATCCACAAGCTGTCTGATGTAGTGCATATGGATCTCAATGTGTTTGGTTCTCTATCTATGAACCGGATCATTACAGATTCGAATGGTGCTCTGATTATCATAATAGATAATGGTTGAAAACTCTGATTTGAAGCCACACTCACCAAGTATCCCTTGCAACCATAAACATTGAGTTGTTGCATTGAAAACTCCTTTATATTATGCTTCTGTAGATGAGACTGCAATGGCACTCTATTTATTTATTAACCAACTGATTGGTCCTTTAGAAAGCATGAACACATATCTTGATGTTGACTTTTGATCTATGTTGTCACTTTCCCAATCACTATTAGTAAACCCAATCAAATCAAGATCAGATTTAGCTTTGTAGAAGATCCCATTAGTTCTTGTTCCCTGAACAAAGTTAAGGATCCTTTTGGCTGCTCTCCAATGGTTATCATGAGGCTGATCCATGTATCTTGAAGCCACACTTACTGCATAATAAATATCAGGTCGAGTGTGTGTAAGGTACAGCAAACACCAATCAATTACCTATACAGTGTATTATTCACCATAGGAGAAGAACCAACTTCTTCAAGATTAACTCCTGAAAGGAAAGGAGTCTTGCTTGGCTTGCAATATTTCATGTTGAACTTGTTCAGCAAATACAAAGCATACTTGGACTGAAGTAATTTTATTCCATGTTGGGATTGAGCAATTTCAAGACCCAAGAATTGGGTCAACAACCCCAAATCAGTCATAGAAAATGCATGGTTCATTGCATCTTTCAAGGAGGCAATCTCATTCTTTGAACTTCCTGTAATCAGAAGGTCATCGACATACAAGAAAATAATCATCAAAGAACCATGAATCAGCTTCAAATAAACATTAGGATCATACTTGCATCGAACAAAACTCAATGACAACAGAAATCCATCAATCTTGGCATACCAAGCCCTGGGGGATTGCTTAAGCCCATGCAATGATTTCTTTAACCTGCACACAAAATATGGATTAGTAACACACCCTTGAGGTTGCTTCATGTAAATCTCTTGAGTAATATCTCCATTCAGGAAAGCACACTTCACATCCATGTGATGTACCTCCCACTGCTTCGAAGCTACAATGGCTAAGGCTAGCTTGATGGAGTCCATCTTTGCCACTGGTGCAAAGCTCTCATTGTAGTCAATACCATGTACCTGTGAGTAGCCCTTGGCTACCAATATTGCCTTATATTTCAAAGGTGAACCATCAGCAGCAAACTTAGTTTTGAAAACACATTTACAATGAACTAGCTTCCTCCCTAGGGGAAGATCAACCAGTTCCCAAGTGTTGTTCTTCTAGAGCGAGTTGAATTCTTCTTTCATGCCTGTTTGCCATATTGGATCATGTGCTGCATCTTCATATGTCTGTGGGTCTGATTCAACCATCATATAGAATTTCTCTGCAAACAAAGGGTCTTTCATACATAGGGCACTCTCAAACTGATATCTAGTCCTCCTAGGATCACTAGGATTTCCAGCTAGTTCCCCATCTGCATAAATGTTCTTTGCTGCCCATTTTGGTCTTGTAGGGATTTCAGGATCTGCAATTGAATCATCATTATCATAACTATTAGAATCAGCAAACTCATTTGTCTCTTCACTTACATTCAATGGTTCTGGTGGTGAAGAAGACTCTCCAACTTCAACTGCTGCTAAAGGATCTTCTTGGAACTGAACACTCCTTTCAATGAAGGATTTGTTTGTGCTCAAATTTATCAGCTTTTACCCTTTTGAATCCTCATATTACCCAACAAATAGACACTCTTGGGTTTGTGGCTACAAAACCTTCCTCTTTTCTGTTGGAATTCTAGCCCAAGCCCTTGAGCCAAAAATCCTGAAATGGGTCACATCTGGCTTGTGCCCACTCCATGCTTTGAAAGGAGTCATACCATAAATTTGTTTATGAGGAACCCTATTCTGGATATAGGATGCACAGTTTATAGCCTCGGCCCAAAAATTTGGTGGCAAAGTCTTAGCCTCCATGATACAGGTTGCCATCTCTTTCAGTGATCTGTTCTTTCTCTCAGCAACAGCATTTTGCTGTGGTGTGTAAGGGATTTAATGATGCATCTAAATACCTACATCTTCACAATATTGAATGAACTTAGACTTGACATACTCACCACCATTGTCAGATATGAGGATCTTGAGTTTCCTCCCAGACTAGTTTTCAACCAAAGCCCTAAAGACTTTGAAGAGGCCAAATACTTCAGACTCATGCTTCAAGAAGTAAACCCAACAATACCTGGAAATGTCATCTATGAAGGCTAATGCATATTTGGCTTGAATCATTGAAATATGAGGAAATGGACCATCAACATCACTGTGGATCAACTCAAGAGGTGCAGAGGTTCTCTCATGACTAGCTCTCTCAAATTTATGCTCTGGGTGTTTTCCTAAGATACATCCTTGATAGACTCCCTTGGAAAAAATAATCTTTGGTAACCCTATGACCATTTATTTTTCACTTAGATCAGAAAGATATGTATAGTTAATATGGCCAAATATTTCATGCCAAAGCTTGCTTGCCTCATTGGCATGAATCAGAAGAGCAGAGGGGTTTGAGTAGGGTAGAAAATGTGAAAACATGTATACCTTCGAAGTGTGATTTGCAACTCCTTTTGCAATGACTTTACCACTCGAGATCTCTGTGATCTCAACATCATCAGGGGAGAATGTGACCTTCTTTGGAGACCCTGTGTGGGTCATCTAATACACTAAAAAGAGGTTACAGGAAAGACCTGGAACATACAATACATTGCTGAACTTACCATGGTCAAGATCAATCCTTCCTTTGCCCAAAATGTCAATGAGAGAGTCATCTCCCAGAACTATTGGTGGACCTTTCGACATGTCAAGAGAGGATAATACCTCCTTGGTCGAAACCATATGCCTTGAAGCTCCAGATTCTATGATGAAGCTATGTGAGCTTGATGTGCCAAGAACCAATGCATGAACTCTCTCTCTGTCTTCTAAATTTGATCCTCCTTCCCTCTTCTTTGAGCTATGGGGAAGGGAGATGTTATTCTTCTCTAGGAGTTGGGTCAGCATGTCAATTTTCTTCTTCATGCAATAGCTTTCAAGATGATAGCCCTTACTGCAGTATGCACACTTGCTCATTTATCCTTTGTTCTTCTTCTTCTGGAAGTTCTTCTTGGAGCCTTGGGGATCCTCCTGAGACTTGTTCTTGTCTCTCTTCTAATTAGGTGGCTTCTTAGCTTTCTTCTTGCCTTTTGAATCCACCCTCAAATCTCCAGCAACCAGAGCTTTGTCTTTGGAAGGTTTGATGGTGTCCATCATCACCAATTTATATTGTTCTTGTGTGAGGCATTCCATGAACTCTGCAAGCTTAGGCATCTTCTAGGCTTGAGCTGTCAACTTGGTGGCATGGAAGGTAAAAAAAAACACTGAATATTCAAGGCCAAGCTTTGAGAGTATGGCAAAAACTATTTTATCCTCCTTCTTTTCAATTCCACATTGTTTTAGCTGCAAAACAAGGGCTTTAAAATTAGAAAAGTAGAGTTGTAGGGATTTGAAGCTGCTGGGACTCAAAGAGATCAATTCATTCTTGATTTGATGTCCTCTCATCTCATCTGTATTACCAAAAATCTCTACAAGCTTCTCCCACAATTCATTAGGTGATGTCAATTCATCAAGATGGAAGAGGAGGTCTCTGGATATGCTCAGACACAAGAAACCATAGGCCTCATCCCTCCTGTTGTGCCATTTAATTTTCTCTGCATCTGCATTGGGCTCTGATTTAGTTGCCATAGTCACCTTGTAAAGACCTTTTTCTCTCAACAGTATCTCCATCTCTGCTTTCCATTCAAATAAATTAAATGGAGTCAAGATGATCTTCTGAGATTGATCCATAGCTCAGAAATTGTCCCTTCAGTCAGCAGAATAGCTCCCAGTCAAGATGTTGAACCTGAAATATCAATATGGAAGGAGATAAATATATCTACAAAGGCTCTGATACCATGTGTAAATTGAACCCAGGTGATAGAACAATTGCACTCACAAAATTGCTAATCAAACATGCAAATTTACACACAAAGGAGACCGAAATTGGAGCATAAAAATAATATGTATTGAATAAGTGTAAAATATCCAACCTTGTGAATTCATAGGCTTATACAATAAATAATTACATGAGAGATTCGAATACATAAGGATTCCATTCGAAATAGTCAAAAGCAGGCTTACTAAATCTAGTCAAATCCCCCATAGGTGCATAAAGCAATTTCCAAATCTACCTAGGAGCTCACGAATTGGAAAAGTCAAGTAGGAAATATAATAGGTGATGGAAATACAACTCATAGATTCTTTTATTAGGAGAAAATAATGGAGGATGATGAGGGAAAAAAACAAGTCAACTGCACCTAGTCTTACTTTCCCTTTTTCCATAAATCTCAGTAAAGGAGGAAACAAAGTAGAAAAAGAAGATATGTGCTAGGGAGGAACTGGAATAAAGTAGATATGCTAAACATGGATTCTATGAGGTTTCCCAAGTTCTCCATGACTCAGTTTTAGCATGTTTGACTTCTAGGACATGTGGAAGACAACTTGCATAGAGTGGAATATTGGGATCTAGGAAAATAAGACAAAAATGGATTAATTAATGTCTAATGTAGCTAACTATGGGTTGATTATTCTAACAAAATTTCTACATCCATTTATTTTTCTTTAAAAATTTGGTCAAAACCAAAGAGAAAATTCAATTTTTAATGTTCCCATTAATCAATTGAAATTATACCTCCAACAAAAATTGTAACCAGTCACCAATGAATTTTAATCAATTTATTCTAGTCAAATTTGATTATTAACTTTCCAATTTTAATAATTAAAAAATATTAAATAATATCAATAATATAGTTTAGATAGGTGACATGGAAATGCTTTTTAAACCATTTTGATTGCTTAAAAATCACGTTAATTAAATACTTTAGTAGGATTACATAGAACACTCAATTTGGGTCAAATATGATGGTTGAAATAATTAATTTTGATAGCCTAGAAATAACACAAATCATTAAAAAATAAAAGTCGACCTCTTCGTACTAGAGCAAGCAAATCTCTAGACGATTTGCACCTTTTCTGTGCTTTTCACCAGAATCTAGAGCCCCGATTTGTTTCTAAAATTTCAATTTCACCTTCTAGAATTGCAATTTTATTGCAAAAATGGATTCAATATCCTTGATTACCTATAGGACACCTTAATTATTCAATTATAGCAACCCAAAACTACGATTTCTAAAATTTCAGCCATATTTTCCCTAAAAAATTCATCGGATTTTGGGTGCAAATCGTCTAGAGTTTTGCTTACACCCTTTATACCCTTCCTTTGTGGGCCAATAGATAGTAAGGATATATTAAAGTAGAAGAAAACTACAATGCTTAGGAAATTGGAATGTAGGGGGAGTACATAGAGATATCTGAAGTCAAGCCAGAAATTTTTATTAGGTCTCTAATAAATCCAATTCCAGGAAGAAGTAGTAACATGGGAAATCAATATGTGGAATTTAGATAGGCTCACTTCATACAAGGAAGTTTCATCAACATAATTTCATTTGGGATCAGTGGAGGAGGGACAAAGAAATAATTAGGAGATAAAAATTCTAACTTTTAAGCCTAGGTAGCCTAGTAGTTTAGTGCCCAGATTAAATAAATTGCATCATGTATGTTTGTCTCATTATGTTAGCACTTTTCTCATGTGGAAACTTTTATTAACTCATAAACATATCAAATTGGAATAAGTAAGCTTCCATAACTACTAGAAGCATTCCACAATTCTAAATCAACACCAATTAGGAGATCCACAACTAAATAACAAGGAACAACAAATAACACACAAAAAACTCATACTTTCTTTATTATTAACTAAAAATATTGATTACATATGCCATCAGAAAGGGAGTTGATGAACTTACTCCCTCAATCTTATAATGCACATGCAAGATTCTAGAATTCAAAGAGGTGTTTTCAAGGTAAACCTTAAAAGTATGACATAACTAATAACTAGAGAAACCCTCTATTTATCATGGGTGATGCAAGGGGGGAATAAATCCTCCAATAATTCCACTTACATAAAAAAATCAGTTTTTCCATTTTACATGGTAATTTTCCTTTCAAATCCTAAATAATTCAATAATTACCACAATTTATGAGCATAAAAACCATGTTGTGTTTCTACATATTCTGAACCTCACACATTTAATTTTGATTGATCCATAAATGATTAAGAATTTAATATAAGTAAAATGGAAAAAAAACTTATGCAAGTAGTCTAAGAATATATTCTATGGTTTGGGTCAAAATAGGATGATTTTTCCAACATTATTTGAAAAAATAGAGTCGGAAATTTTCATAATATAGGTTACAACTGTTAACTTCTAGAATTTTGGGTGCCTCGGGGGTTTGTAAAGGTTTTGAATCGATTTCTACCATCAAAATCACAATTAAAACACAGTTAAAATATGATTTTTGTAGTGCTCTGTCTTCCAAGCAGAGCACTCATTCCTATCCTTGAACAGTTAAAATGA
Organism: Pseudotsuga menziesii; assembly: GCA_001517045.1. NCBI lineage: Eukaryota > Viridiplantae > Streptophyta > Pinopsida > Pinales > Pinaceae > Pseudotsuga > Pseudotsuga menziesii. The sequence continues at coordinate 654,708 of LPNX011232349.1, forward strand.
TTTTTACTTCAATTTCAGATTTTTCATTTAAATTTTGTGCAATAAGGAGATAGTTCACCACTAAAAATACTTGGAATTAATTCTGCTCTTGAATCCTGCTGCTGCTCCTGCTCCTACTGCCTTGCATTTCCCTCGCCCGAGCCTGTAGGAGCCTTAATGCCAACTCAGATGTTCCACCCTGACGACCAGTAAACCTACTAGCCCTAGGAAACCGACGGGTTTCCTAGCCCCCGAGCCCATGTACCGATAAAATGGATAGCAACTTCCCTCTCTCTGAGTGTAAATCCATCTGCCCCTGGAGTTAACCCCCTCCTCCAGCTATATTCCCTCTCTGCTGCATCACTTTCGTTCTTCCAAACAAAAACCTCTTCCCGACTGTTTTTCCTCCTTCTTACTCTCTGTTATTCTCTAGAAATTTTACCGACCATTCTCCCCTGAAATCCCCAAAATCCCCCTCCTTATACCTCCTTCCCCACCGCCTTCCTTCTTCCACCGCCTCCTTCTTCCACCACCTCTTTCATAAATTAATTTATGTGATTCTATCTTGGGCAGTGTAGTTCCATTTTTGTTTGACATGTGTTATTTTTCTTGAATGGTACGTGTTACACAAACCTAACCAAATGTCATAGAATTTTACCTATGTGGTTTGTTTAAGTTTTATGCTGAGCGGTAAGGTAATGGTAATCGTAGTTTTGTTAATTATTATTTATTAATAACTAAATAATAAATACTTAATAATTAACCTTAATGATATGAAATAATAATAATAAATAGAAGTAAAATAATAATTAATATTATTAACCAACAATTAATCAATTGTAGTCTCATGATTAATTGATCAGAATGATAGCATTGTTTATGTTTATAAAAGTACTTAATAATAAACAGTAATAAACGTTAATATGGGGCATTACATACACCCACCCTTCAGGAAACTTCATCCCAAAGTTATGGTCAAAATAGTGATACAAGGTACATTTATAGGTTAAAAACAAGTCAAGGTACATTTATAGGTTTAAAGCAATTCACAATTACTTAGTTAACCTATCCAACTATTTAAATATTTCATACTAGCATGCATGTGTGAGGTGTGCATGCATGTGTGAGGTGTGCATGCCGCAGGCTACACATGTACTATAGCAAAAACCCCTAAATTCTAACTAATATAAATAATATTTCACGCAACATGACCCATATATAGATATAATATGATGATGTTTTTTTTTTTTTGGTCATTCGGAGTTGTTTAACAATTATGTTCTTATTCTTTAGTCAGTTAATATTGGTACCTACCATCACTAATCCGGTATCATAATGTCCAGCCTTCAACAATAATAAGTAATATGTCCATCCATCCTAACCTATGTCCGCATCCTCCCTATCCTTCCTCTGCTAGTACAAAGTGGATGCCAGCTGTACTGACCTTCCCACATAGAACCTGAGAGCAGTAGTGTCGGCTATCTAGCGGACCTAGCCTATCCTAGCAGGCATCCGACCGTCGTCATCACAACAACATGGGGAGCGTGTCTCAGCACGGCCCTCCCACGACCTCGGGTACCCGACCGTCATCATCACAACAACATGGGGAGCGTGTCTTAGCACTGCCCTCCCACGACCTCAGGTATCATAAAAACATGGGGTGAGAAATGCATCCATCCCTCTCAACATACTGGGTACATACTCATCAAACCATACTGCGTTACTATTGAGTTTATTGGTACGTGTCATCGTATCATCATTTGGCAATTAAGGCTCTTCTTCAAGATATGTATTGAGTCATACTTACATCACATACTCGGCTATCACATAGCCCCTGTACCCTGCAGGTTAGCACTATGCAAAACATGCATTCATAACAACATTAAATCAATAGCTGGTTCATATCATTCACATTATTTCATTTTATCATAAAATCACAAAATAAATCATATCATAGATGGGTACCCATGTACCTCATCATACATATCACATCATACCAAGGATTACTATCAACTATGTGTTTTAGTTATGAAATAAAGGAATCTGATGACGACTACTGCATGATAATTGCATAAGCACAATAAATTCATATAAATGATAATCATCATAAAATCATAATCAAAGCATCTACATAGGCATGTTAATCGTCATAACAGCATGATCAAAGTGTAGTATAAGCATGATAACATCATAATATCATAATTAGAGCATAATCCTGCTAACATCATAACATCCATAAATAATCACATATAACCTGCCAAAACATGTTCATGAAGTATAGTTGAGTCCACAGATAATAAGTAAATACACTGTAATAAGTCTGAGTGATAAATATCCCGAAGTCAAAATATGGGGTACTACATACACCTACCCTTCAGGAAACTTTGTCCTGAAGTTATGATCAAAATAGTGAGGCAAAATCTCGACGCATAGTCTCTGTGTCTTCCCAGGTAGCAAATCCTAGGCTATACTTGTCCCAATGGACCTTGAATTGGTCCACGCATCGACTATGGAGCTGTCGAACCCTATGATCCAGTATACGTAATGGTTCGGTCGTGAAGGTTCCCTCATCTGAGACCTGCAAGTCCTTCCAATGAATCTTGTGAGACTCATCGGCTATGTAATGTCGCAATACTGAAACATGAAATACATTATGAGTCCTATACAAGTGGGGTGGCAGTGCAAGACGATAAGCTACCGGTATGATTCTTTCAAGAATCTCGAATGGCCCTATAAAGCGAGGTGACAACTTGGTCCCCTTTCCAAACCGAATGGTACTTTTATTCGGTCGGATGCGTATAAACACGCGATCCCCTACCTCATAACTTCTATCAGTTCTGTGTGCATCAGCATAACTCTTTTGTCTATCATGTGCTTCCTTAAGCCACTTCCTGATTTGTAACACTTGCTCTTCCATCTCCTAAAGCAACTCAGACCTAACTAAAACATGATCCTCCAACCTGTCCCAACTGAGTGGAGTCTTGCAAGGTCTCCCATACAATGCCTGGTACGGAGGCATACCAATGGAGCTGTGATGACTGTTGTTATATGCAAACTCTACTAGAGGAAGATATTTCTCCCATTGTGTCTGCTGATCCATAACATACATCCTAAGCATGTCCTCCATCACCTCATTCACCCTCTCTGTCTGCCCATCTGTCTCGAGATGATAAGCTGAGCTTAAGTTCAGCTGGGTCCCTAATGCTGACTGCATGCTTGTCCAAAACTTGGAGGTAAACTTAGGGTCTCGGTCAAAAATTATCTTCTTCGGAACTCCATGAAGGCATACAATTTCATTTATGAAGACCCTTTCTACATCCGTCACATCATAAGTGTCTCTCACTGGAATGAAGTGGGCACTTTTGGTCAGTTTGTCAACCACCACGAGTATAGCATTATGTCTCAAGGATGTGAGGGGCAATCCCACAACAAAGTTCATGGAAATGACTTCCCATTTAGTCTCAGGAATATCATGAGGTTGTAAGAGACCGGTTGGGTGTCGATGATATGCCTTGACTTGCTGACATTCTAGGCATTTCAAAACAAAATCCACTACGTCGCTCTTCATACCGGCCCAGAAGAAGAGTTTCTTCATGTCTGCATACATCTTCTTCACTCTAGAGTGCGCAAAATAATGTGCCCTATGGGACTCTCTAAGGATTGTTTCCCTGAGACCACCTTCTTTAGGGATATACATCCTCCCTTGGTACCGCAGCAACCCATCTTCCTCAATATGGTACCCATAATACTTCAACTCACACTTCTTCCCACTCTGAATATCTGAGGTTACCTTGATATACCAACCATCTCCCAAGAGTTGTTCGAGCACTTTCTCCTTCAAATCAACTCTCAAGGGGATTAAGGAGAAAATCCTTGGCCTTCGGCTTAGAGCGTCTGCCACCACATTCTCCTTTCCTTTGATATATGAGATACCAAAGTCATACTCACTCATGAACTCACTCCATCGTCGTTTCCTAGCATTTAGATCCCTTTGTGTAAAAATATACTGCAAACTCTCATGATCTGTTTTAAGTGTGAAACTTCTGCCAACCAGGTAGTGTCTCATAATTTTAGTGCCAGCATAACTGCTACCAATTCCAGATCATGGGTGGCATAGAGCTCCTCATGAGGCTTCAACTTATGAGATGCATAAGCTATTACCCCACCTTCCTGCATCAGAACTGCTCCTAACCCTTGCTTCGAGGCATCAGTACATACTATGAAGTCTTTATCCATGTCTGGTACCCGTAATATTGGTGCACTCGTTAGCAATCTCTTTAATTTAGCAAAAGCGGCATCACGTTCATTGGTCCATTCATATCATATTCCCTTTCGCTGCAAGGTGGTGATGGGTTTTGCAATCTTGGAGAATCCTTCCGCAAATCTTCGGTAATACCCTGCTAATCCCATGAAGCTACGCACCTCATGTGCATTATTTGGGATTGGCCAATCCTCGATGGCCTTCACCTTTTTCGAGTCCACTGAGATCCCTTTTCTTGAGATGATATGCCCTACATAGTGAATCTCCTTTTGGAAGAAAGAACACTTCGACAATTTACCAAATAGTTTATGTTCCCTTAAGCAAGTTAAGACTAACCGCAAGTGCTCCTCGTGCTCCTTCTCGTTCTTAGAATATATGAGAATGTCATCTAAGAATACCTGAACAAAGTGGTCCAAGTAATTCCGAAAGACGCTATTCATGAGGCTCATGAATACTGCTAGAGCATTTGTCAAACCAAATGGTACTACTACAAACTCATAATGTCCAAATTGAGTTCGAAAAGCAGTCTTAGGAATGTCATTTTCTTTAATCCTAAGCTGGTGATACCCCGACCGCAAATCAATCTTAGAGAAGACTGATGCACCTTTCATCTGATCAAATAGGTCATCAATTCTTGGTATAGGATACCTGTTCTTCACTGTAGCTTTGTTCAAATCCCTATAATCTATGCACAGTCGCAAAGATCCATCCTTCTTCTTAACAAAGATCACTGGTGCTCCCCATGGTGAGATGCTAGGTCTAATTAGTCCCAAGTCTAGCAACTCTTTTAACTGGATCTGTAACTCTCGAAGATCAGGGGTTGTCATTCTATAAGGAGTCTTTGAGATCGACTCCGCACTGGGTTTTAGTTCGATCGTGAAATCAAGCTCTCGCTCTGGAGGTAGTTGTGGAAGTTCTTCTGGAAAGACATCCTTGAACTCAGATAATACTGGGTAAGAATTCAAGGAAGGTCCTTTACTATCGCTCACCATCTCAACTACAAACAACTGACATCCTTGTCTTAAACACCTTTTAGCTTTCACCATGGAGATGAAACGAAGGGATATCTTCCTTTTTCGACCCTAGATTTGAATTGCTCGACCCTCGTCATCAAGGCATAAGACTTTCTTTGCATAACAATCCATGAAAGCTCTATGGTATTATAACCAATCCATGCCGATAATGAGGTCATAGGTGCCCAAATTGGTGACATAAGCATCCAACTTAGTGGTGCATACTCCTAAGTCAACTTGACACCCCCTTACCTTAAGACCTACTGCCTGTTTAACCCCTGAAGCCATCTCGACCGATTCAAAATCATCGTGCTCGCAGGCTGCCAACCCACATTTATCTAATGCATATGGTGAAATAAAACTATCTGTTGCACCAGGATCAAATAAAATTTTAAGTTTGACATTGTTTACTTTACCAGATGATTCTACCACGGTGGACTGATGTTCTGCCTGGTGGTTGTGAACAGCTGCATGAATCCGATGAGTGTTATCAGAATCGCTCATGGATGTTTTTCGTTCCCGCTGCCTACTGCTGGTCTGCCCTTTATGACACTCTTGTTGAAAATGAGGACCTCCACATCCCCAACAAGATACATTAGGTGGTGCTTGCATGCTGCTGGGAGGAGTCCTCTGGGATGTGTTCCTTCCCTAAGATCCTCTAAAACCTCCCGATCCTCTATAAGAATTGCCCTGTGTTCATCCTCGGTTCCCATGGTTTGTTGACGAAGCCTGCGATACTGAGTTAACTGAAGTGTTACCCCTCGGGGTGAACCTGTTACCATAAGGAGGAGGTCTGGGTTGTCCCCCTCTGAAATATAGTCGTGGGGCCTTCCCTGTAACATACTGATTGGATCCTATCAGCTTGCTTCCTCCCTTTGCATCTGACATATCCTTAGCATAGCGAGTATACTCAACTGCCATGGCAACTGAAGATGGCTTCCACATTCGTACCGCGGCCCTGATCTTGTAGTTGAGTCCATACACAAATCGCTCCACCTGTCGATCATCCGAGTCCAAGTAGGGAACATACTTTACCAGTTCCATGAATCTAGCTTCATACTCTTCCACTGTCATGTTTCTCTGTACCAAAGCATGAAAGGAACCCGCCTGTTGTTCCCTATAATAGGCCGGAAGATACTTCATGTTGAACCTCTCCTCAAATAACTCCCTTGAAACAGACAAAGGAGTAAGATGCAATTGTTTCTCAAGGTCTGACCACCGATTTAGGGCATCGCCCTTTAGCTGGAAGATGGCCATTCTAGCCTTGGAACTCGAAGTATAGTCGTTTAGTGCGAAACACCTCTTCATACCCTCGAGCCACGCTTCAGCGTGCTTACATAGTTGTCCTCCAGAGAACTCAGGAATTTTGATCTTCTGCAGCTCTCTAGAAATATCCTGAAGCGGTTCTTTCCTTGGGACATGTTCCCTCTCAGAGTTTTCTCGGCTCACCTGTGTGGTTTCTACCTCTGCGATCCTCTCCGACTGTCTGTTTAGTGTGGCCATGATGGTTTCCAAGGATCTCAGTATCACCCCCATCTTAAGACTGGAGGTTGTCGTTGGCGGTGTCGGTGGTGGGATCTGTGGTGGCGGTGATGGTGGTTGACCTGGGGTCGGTGGTGGCGACGAGGGTGGTTGACCTCGACCCCACCCTCGACCTCGACCTCAACCTCTGCGTGTTTGAACCATGATAACTCCTGACATATTCAACAACATTATGCCATTATTATCTCAACCTAATAATTGCAGAGATAAAATTTTAGTTATGCCATGCTTATATTTATGCATAAAGACAAATTGTCAATATTTGCGTAAAACTCGCATAGTCGCTTTCATTAAACAATTTCGTTGTGAGGTTTAATCTATGTCTTAACATTCAGCTCGTAATGCTCGTCTCAACAGTGTCTTGTTTTTCTTATTTCACATCCATTTCGCCTCTTCGACTATCTATCAAAGTCTCGGTGATGCTTTAAGTTTAATACTTGAATTCCTGATACCATGTCCTTGTACTAAGCAATTTGAAGTAACTACCCTCCAAAGTATAATATCTAAGTGTTTGTTAATTGGTCAATTACTAAATGGACAAAACTTTATAAATAATGGTAACAAATTTTATAAATAATGGTAACAAATTTAAGCATTCAAATTTGATAGTGTCCCATTTCTCCAATTAGCGATAATACAATAATAATAAATAATTTATTATTATACATAACTACTATATTACTTTACAAAATACAATTAACATTAAATTAAATATATTAACATTAATGATTTATTAAATCATAATTATATTCATTTTAAGATAATTGCGAATAAACACATATCAAACTATTAAATTGATAAAATAAAACTAATTATAATATAACTATCGAGAATTTTATCCATGTAATTAATGGCTTAATAAAAAAAAATATTGGCTTTATTTTATTCTCACCATATTTCAAAAGTTTTTATTTTGCATATAACTCTATAATAAAATATGGCTACTAATATCATCCATATTTAACCTAAAACCATTCAAGTTTACTCATCAATACCCTTTTATTATACCTCATCAATACCTCATCATTATTCATCAAGTTTATTATCTACCCAAGCAATCACATCCACCTCTAGGATGAAAAGAAGAAACCAAATATCATCTAGTTTAGTCTTATCTTACTATTTCAATTGCCATCTAATTTAAAGTCTTAACCTACCATTGTTTTTAGTAGGCTAAGTTGACAATATGCATTCCTAACGGAACTCTTTAATGACGTCCTACATTAGCCAAGAGATATTAAATTAGAATCCCTGTATAAGGTAAGGACAGAATGCTTATTTTTTTTGAAAGTTCTGTAAACTTAGGTTTAAGTATTAAATGTATTATTATGTCATCGACACGGGATACATATGAATCACTTAGGTGAATTAATTTAGGATACATGTTCAAATTTTTTATATTTCAAATGTTTTTGCTATAGTTTGTATAAATGTTTTTTAAGAGATTATTTTAATTTTGATTTATCTTGCTTCTTATTCGTCTATATAGGTGAGGTAGGTCTAGGATTTTGTGCCCCAAGACCTGGCCGCAAACTAACATAAACAAATAAATAATCATTATATCACAAATGGTAAAGTGTGTGAACGAGAACACTGTGTACAGACTGTTGTGACAGATAATTTGATATTAAACCACTATCAAAATTTATTGTCGATTACCAACTTAATTACTCTACTAATTGCTACTTTGATTACAATAGCCATTACAGAGAAAGAGTGAAACCCACTTATATATGACACGTAGAATGAAGTTAAGTCTGCTGAGTCGAGGCCAAGCCCAGCTGCCCACAGTGCCCACAGTTTTGAGCTGTTTAACCGTCCTATTTGATCATAAAATCTAACGAAAATACAGAAAAAGATTTTAAAACGCATTCTCCATTAGTTTCACACCTTTCGGTGCAGGTATTTGTGCCTAGCATTCCAACTGTCAAACCAAACTTCTTAAGCTGATTTATGGGCATTAAACATGAATGCCATGAGAGCCCATAATGGATCCCTGAAAATTCATTCATTCTTAGCGAAAGTGATAATGAAATGCTATGCCACATGTCACAATGATAGGCCAAGCGCTCCTCAAAAGATGGTTAGTATAGCTGTTATATGCCTTCTCCAAGGGAATGCTCTTCCCAAAATAGCATGTAATGAGTGAAAACATGAAACACTCTCTATCCAATGAAGCATAAACCAAGTCCAATGAATAGTAATGGCCAGGGTCTAGGAAAGTGTGGGGCCAAAGCAAGCGGAACACGCCTCATCAGATGCAGAAGAACACTAACTCCTCATCAGACAGACGCCGAACACGCCTCAGCTAACACTGGTTGGGTTGTTTCATTATCGCCACCATTAACATTAAACATTCACCCTGCTATTCATCTCATTCCACCCTCCTGTTATATACTACGTAACAAGCATTCAAAAGCAACCAAGAAACAAGTTGGCTGGTTCGTTCATGCAGAAGAAGAAGCTTTGAATTGTTTAAGGTACTCCACATGGTGGATACTAAAAACTAAGGCCATGTAGAAATCAAATTATCCATCTAGAAAATCTATGGTACCCCAAAGTTATATTCTCCCTGAGTTTCAAATTTTAATAATCTACTGTTAGTAATTAGTAAATGGAGTTTGATTCATCTCAGTAAAAGAAAATTACTGCTAGTAATTAATAAATGGAGTTTGATTCATCCCAGTAAAAGCAGATTCAAGAATCTGGTATTTGGTCTGCTTCTTCAGTTTTCACCTTTGAAGCGTTTCAATTTTCAAGCACTGGGACGTTTCAATTTTTACCCAGGAGGATGGCGTTTATATTTTAATGTGTTGAAATAAAGGTTGCATGTTTATCTCAATGCATGTTTATCTCACAGTTCCTTACTATCATAAGCTTGGGAGTCAATGCCAGATATTTTTATTTTCTCATTGTGTTGAATTGTTTCATTGCAAATCTGTTTACTCTCCGTCATAAACCGGTTGACTGGATTTAGAGTAATCTAGTGCCCAGTCACAAGGTTTCTTGTTCTAGGCGCTGAGAAAAACAACTTTGGAACTCGTTGAGTGCAAAAAAAAAATGAAATCAAAAGTGAAATCAAAAGTTTCTATTGGTTTATATTAGGAATTGCTGAGAGGTTTATTTTTTAATTTATTGAAAAATAACTTTAAAACCATCTAAAATAATATTAAGGAACTAAAAATACTGAAAATTTAGCTCTGATTTACTATCTTCACAGATCTAACAGATCTAATTATGTGTATTTAGTACTATTTTCTTCCAAGACATTAAATATCACGAAGCTAGGTTTCAAGTGATTTCCAGAAGAAACAACTAATGTCTTTTCAAAGAAAAATCTAGACAACATTGATTACAACCAAAATCTGCCATCAGGGCCTTCTAATGACTATGCCACCAATCGCATACTGCATCATACCATAGGAATGCCGACTTTAGCCAGGAGTACCGCTGCTTCCAAACGGTCACATGCGCTCAGCTCTCCGTAGAATGTGATGCTATATTGGTATTGGATTGGATTGCATGTTGATTTCCTTTCTTGAGTAAGCTCTAATGATGTTAGAATTTAAAAAACTGTCCAGGTTATTGTGAATCAATTGGATGATGCCCATGAGCTCATTGACTATGCCATTTCCACAGATCTCATAGAGAGCAAACCTATGTATATCAGTATCAACTGTAATCTTGCTGGAATTCAACTCCCTACTTTCAGCCTACAACCTGTTCCATATTGTTTATCACCCAGGTAACAAATTCTCCAAATTTGATTAATATCTCTCCTCTCCTCTTTTCACATTCTAAAATTTTTGTACTAAGATGTTTCGTTTCTGGGATGTTTAGTTTTGAGGATCATTGGCCACTACCTGTAGGGATCGAACACTGGTGGCAACTAGAACAACACCCTGTTTTCACTGATCTGGCTTGCCTGTCCATTCTAGTGACAGTTATTATGATTTTTTTACTAGGGTTAATGTTTTCTGAATGTTGTTTGGTTTTATACTCCCCTTCTAGTTTGGGTGCGTGTTGTAATTGTAAATAAACTCCAAATAGATATGGCTTATTATCAGTAGAAAAAGTTTTGGCCATCCTGAAGCTGGCATTAGGTTCCTGGTAGGTGTTATAGCATCCTTTTATTTTAGTACTAATATCGCGGGTGGTTTCGTTTTGCTCCACTTTAGTTCTTTGTGTTTGATCAAAACCTCTTACACCTTGCTTTTTCATGGCCCTGGCTTGCCTTTTATGGTGGTTATTATCAAATATTGTGATAGAATTAAATGCATTTTTTGGGTACTCTTTGGCTTATGGTTGTTGTAGATGTGATTTGCATGCAGATCTTGCTAAAGGGTTATGTTGGATCTGCTTCACATTAATACTCCTCTCGTCTTTTGAGTGAATGGGGTAAATTATCCCACCGATATGTTGGATCTGGTTCACATTATTATATCCTCTTTCTCCAAGACCGAGATCACTGACTGTTCATTTTGATCGTAAAATTCTTAATTTGTTTTCATGTGCTACCATCTATGTTTCGTCCAGTTCATTACACGCTAAACAATAGTGTAGATATTTTGAGTTTTCGGTTTTGCATTGTTGTTCTGCCACCTTAGCGAGTACTTGAATTGGACCATTGTGTGTACAAGCATGTAGCTTATTGGAAAATAATGATATTAGACTATTATTCTATCTTCATTATCTTAGATCTGTTGTCTTGACTATGGGCTTCATTGAGTACTTTTCAAATATATTCAAATCCTCACTTGATAAGAGTTTTTGGATTGTGGTGCATTTTATGAGTTCAAAATTCTTTGTATATTCCAATAGGCAGAGAGTATTTTGGCTAACCGTCTTAATTTTGCACGTCTGGTATTCCTGAGGTGATTTTCAATTGAGGCATTTCCCAAATTCACCATGAAGTTTACTTAAACCTAACTTTATTTTGCTAAATTTCAACTTTTTTCTCCATATGAAGTTTCCAAATATAATTATTTATTTTGCTAAATTTCGTTTTTTTCCCAAGTTAATATGAAGTTTCCAAATATAATTATGGCTCTAGGTTTGAAATAACGAAATTCTGGTATTAGCCGTTGATCTTTAGTTAATCCCAGTTTTCTTTTGACATGGTTTCCTTTGTTTCCTTTGGACCATATTAATTGTGCAGGCTAAGCAATCTAAAAAGTTTAAAATATGCGGTCGAAATAACAACATAATTCTTAAATGCAGTACCAATGCAATTACTTCAACATAGCAAGCATACAACACATTCAACATATCAACAATTAGGGTTTCAACAGTATACATTAACAGGTAGCTCCTTCACTAGTCTAATCTTCCATGACATGGAGGAAATAGAAGAGTGGATAATCATATACCAGTCTCTGCGTGGATACTAGAGCCACTCCTTAGCGACTCGTGAAGTCGCAAATGGGGTCGAGGGAAAACTCAGCTCGTAGATGGAGAGTACTCAACTCCGTGAGGGAGTGACACCGACTTAATTGTTCAATGGCGTCACGAACTACTGAACAACTTTACACTACCAAATCAAACATCAAATCTGTAATTCACAGCCAATAAATAATAAAAGCAAAATCTTACTATTTTTTTGTTTATGTTACTCAGTAAACTTGGTTTTGTCAAAACCAAAACAAATATCAAATCTGTAATTCCTAGCCAATAGATAATAAAAGCAAAATCTTACTATTTTTTGTTTATGCTGTTCAGTAAAATAGGTTTGGTGAAATTTTCTGTTGACAAGTGATGACTCTCGAGAATCTCAGACAGATACTTCTTTACATGCATGTTTGGCTTAATTAATCGTTCTTACTTGACTAATTTCAAAAGAATTTGAAAGTTTCACAGCCCATGTGAAATATTTAGTAACCAGGAATATGTGATAATTGGACAAAATTGAAGATTTGACATCTAATCTCTGTTGACGGTAAATCAGGCAACTGGTTACGCTCTTCTTGTTCTTCACGATTGAGTAAACACACTTCATCCAACTTGATTAGAACTAAACGTGGTGTTGTCATCTCGTATTCATGGGTTCGTTATTTTTCCAAAATGATAATTGCCCAATATATAGATGAAAAAAATAGTTAAGAATTTATAAAAAAAATCAACTTTTGTCTTATTCTTAATCAAATGGACGTCAAGCAAGCATATATATATATATATATATATATATATATATATATATTTCTTAGTCAATATTATTAATATTATAATGGATTATTAATCTTATAATGGTTAGAGTATGTAAATATTTTTAAGCAATAAAATTCAACAAGTTAAGAATGAAATTATATATCAAATTGAATTGTTTGTAGTGGGTGATTAAAAAAGTTTTTTTTTAAGCTTTCAGCAATGAAGGAAGGAAATTGTTATTATCAACTAATTTATTGTAGTTGTATTTTATTAAATCATATTTTTATCGTATTATTATTAAAAGTATTTTATAATGTTGATTTAGTGTAATTGAATTTTATTAAATCATATTTTTGTTATATTATTATGAAAAGTATTTTATAAAGTTGTTTGAGTTAATTTGAAGAAAATATAAGATAGAATATCTCACATGAAATAGTTTAGTCTCTTTTATAAGCTAAATGAAGCTCTTATTTAGTTACATAACTCTTAGTCAAAATCATAAACTAAAAATACACATTACTCAAAATTGGGATATTAATATTGATGATGATGATGATGATGGTTAACATCCCCTGAGACCAAAATTTGGTCTATCGGACCCTGAAGAAGAGAATTAACTAGTTTGTTTTACAGTGATATTTCGTTGCTCAAAGAGCTTGGAGAGAAGCGTCCCGAGCTTACTATAATTTTGACAAGCTAAAAGGCTAGGAATGTCGGTATTGCAACAAAGATTATGAAACTGGGATCTAATGTGGGTGTATGCAGGGCACTCTAAGAGGAAGTGATTTTCATCTTCAATGTTCTTACTCTCACAAAGGTGGCATATCCTTTCTACCCAAGGAGTTTTAGGGACTGTCCAACGCCGAGTTTCGCTGTGGAGCTCATGCGAGTTCGTTCTTATCTTAGCTATATTAATTTTTTTCTTAGGATTGATTAACATAGAGACATAGTTTTGATCTTTAAGAGTAGGGTTGATGACCTCCTTATAATATCTTAATTTTCTTTTGGCCTCTAAATCTTTCTCACACCACAATTTTTCTTTAAACTTAGAAGCAATAATATTTTTAATGTTATTAATATTTTGCAATGCAACATTTTCATCGATCTTCCAGTGATTTAACCAAGACTTGGTATCTTTATACCACCCACGCTTGAGCCTTAGGTGATTTTGGCTGGAGTTTAAAGCTAACTTAGGGAGTCTATGGTCTCCCATTATATTGATTTTGTTCTTGTACACATATTGATTACAACACTTGTATACATTTAGGGAAAATATTTATATTACAAATACCCATTTTCTTTAATTTTTTAAAATTTAAAATTAAAGGTTTTATATCCATTTAGTAACTCATAATAATATATTAGATGCTTACAATTCATATAAGTATTATGACATTAAGGTTGGTCTTTATAAACATAATGCATGCTTATTTATTTACGGAAATGTTCAAATTGTATTGAACTAAAATCCATATTTGTAAAGATTACATAACTCCACATAATATTGATAAGAATATGTATTCATGTATATGCATTCCTCTACATTAAAAAAAAATGTTTTTTAAATACATTATATATTTTTATTCTAAAACTTACTGTAACATTTCAAAGTAAAAATGGTTCACTTATATATATTGGGCTCATAAATTTGGTAGATTTCTATGCACTCGCAACATAAAATGTTCAAACTATGAACCATAAATTTATTCTAATTATATACGAAGTTTATAGTTTTTTCTTAAATACTTTGAATTATTCAAATGATGTATTTTGTTAAAGTGTTATATCATATGGGTTGGCACCTCAAAGTTTATAGGTTTTTTTTTAAATACTTTGAGATTACAAAGATTCACCATGCTGAAGTTATATATTCTTTTTAATCCTAACATATTAAATGCATTTAGTGTTACCATATTGTGCTTTATGAGACAATCCAACAAAGAAACATCAAAATGGGTTTCCTATAAGAGCCTCAAATAGTTTCCTTCAAGTAAGCAAATGAAAATAACTATAAGGGCCATCCACTAAATTTTATACAAATTGAAAATATTATATTATTTCTTCAAAGTAGAAATATTGAATTTTATTTATTTTTATAAACGTAAATCCATATATTTTTAGGCTTTGATTCCAAACAAAACATATAAGCATAACACAATGACTATAAAGGCCATCCACCAAACTATTTTTCTCACACATAAAAATAACTATGTTATTCTATCACACTAGACCATATATATGCTTTTATTTGTATAGTGATAGAGCCATATATACATATAAGCATGTAGGTTTTGATATCAAAGAAAATCCATAAAAAACATAATTCTAAGGACCATTTACTAAACTACTGCTCTCACACAACTAAAAATAACTGTGGTATTTCATTAAATTAGAGATATATAAGCTTACTATAAAATGAAGCAAACTTTTGTTAGTAAAAGTATGGAATTCTTGCCAAAATCCCAATGCATATCAGATCAAGGGAAAAAACACCATGAATTAAAAGGGCTTAGCACAGATACATTTCAAGCCTTAAGCTTTTCCCTTACCTTTCTTTTGGATTTTTATCTTAATTAATTCTTTACATTTGATTAAGCCACCAATAACATAGTCTAGATTCTAGGTTTTGAGTCAAATAGTTCTATTATCTTTGCAAAAGAATGTCTTCTTTCAATAGTCAATAGTTCATAATGCATATATTGAGTAGCTAATAGTTGTTTCTAGTTGTTTATACAAACTTAAGTGCACTTAGACCAAATACAATTACATAATTAAAACAGATTACTTACAATATTATTGTAATGATTGTTTGGAAATAAATGTTATGCTTTCATAAAAAATCATTGTTAATATTTCTTGCAATAATGTTATTAGTTGAAGAACTTGACGCCAAATATTGAAAACAACAACTGCTAACTACCAACTAGCCTTAGTGGTCTCTTCCATCTAAAATATAATTGCTCTTGAGGTTGATCAAATAATAATATGCAATATCGAGCTGCTCTAGAAATCTATTTATCCAATTATTATGGGTTTGGTATTTACTTAGCAAATCATGCTTTTCACACATTTCAATAATATTATCCCATAGGGAAGCCACTTTTACAATGTGCAAATTAGCTCCAATATCCTTCCTATCAAGTTTCTTGAAGGACTCATAATATGTGATGCAATCTTCTTTCTCATTAGGATCTTTATAGCACTCAAGCCCTTCCCTAGCTCAATTTCATTCTTCCCTAACTCAATTTCATTTGAGATGTAGTTATGGTATTTTTACATAACTTATTAATTCAAAATTTACACAATTCTCATATTTTCTCACACTTTGGAAAATAAAAAGTCCATCACATTTTAATAACATGAAAATCACTATTCTCATACTTTCTCATACTTTGGAAAATAAAAAGTCCATCACATTTTAATAACATGAAAATCACAAATTTTAGTTCAAAATAACCTAGTTATAATAAGGTATTTATTTTATTTTTAGAATTTTTTCTTGTTATATATGTGTGTGTGCTTTTTTATTTTTTAATGTTAATTTCTAGATAATCAACACTTTATTAAATAATAATTTCTCTATTAATATTATGTGTTTATTCATTAATTTTAATATTTTATATTTAATATATTTTTGTTTCATATATTTTCTTGATAGTTGACTCATATTTTAGATGTCAATTATTTATACTTATATAAAGTCTTAGATATCAATATTTTTTACTTAATAGTTTAATATTCATTTTCTAAGTATTTTTAGTACTATTTTTACATGTTTTGTTTCATGTTTAAGAAATGAAGTAGAATCACACATTTTCTAGAAATTATAATTTCTTAAAAAAAATAGATAAACAAAGTCTATATTAAAAATAAAATTATTTATAATATTAATGGTATTTCATTTTTGTTATATTCAATATTAGATTTTATGTAAAACTATATTTTCTTTTAAATTTTGAAAATAAAGATATATCTATCTATCTATATATATAAAGAAAAACAAAGAAAATCTAAATTTATGTCTTTTCTATTTTTAAAAATAAAAAACATTTTAAGTATATTTAATCATTTTTAAAAGATAACAAGAAATAATATTTCTAAACATTAAAAAACTAAATAAATTATTATTACAATAATAGTAATTTTTATTGAAAACTAAATATCTTTGATTGCAAAAGTTCATGTTTTAGTTTAAAAAAAACTATTATAAAACCAAATTATTATTTTTATTAAACTTTTTTTAAAAGATAAATATTAAATAGCTTTGCTACTAATTTCATTAGTTACTTAAATAAATATATATATTAATAAAGAAGAGAAGTTACAAATATATTATAATTACACTTGCATTTTATTATGAATGTCATGCTTTAAGAAAAATACACAATTGAATAATTGTTTTTTTATTAGGTTATAAATAATTATTTTTCTATATATTACTACATATAAGATAATATTGTACATATTAAATATAAAGCTCCATTTTATTACATTTTAAATATAACATTATTACATCATATATATATATATATATATATATATATATATATATATATATATAATAATAATAATGTTCATGCCTATTAAGTTGATCTATATAAAAATAGTTGCCAAAAACCTAATGTTTAATATAGCAATTTTTTTTTAATATTAAATTTTATTTAAAATATATTATTTATTGTTATTTTATTAGTTTATTTTGTTTTGGGTCTTTGATGCACAACTCTAAGCAAGGTTGCACATATAATTTATTGCAAATTTAATACAATTTTATTAGTTTAATACAATTTTCGAAACAATCCAAGATGCACTTAAAGTTTTCTCGGTCTTTGGGATAGAGGTAATGTTAGAGTCAATAATGGTGTAATTGTTAGTTTTATAAAATAATTTTTTTAATTAAATATCAATTACATTTATAGTCTTACTAATAACTTGCAACCAACATAGCCTATTAGTTTTTCTTTCAAATAGTTTGGAATCTTGATTTTTGTTTGATTTAATAATATGAATTAATTAATAATTTGATAAATTCATTTTCTTTAATGGAGGTAAAATTAGTTTCCATTCACTGACAACATTGTATACTGAATTTGACAACATTGTATACAAGGATGTTTTCATTGTTTCTTTTTGTTTTTCGTGAAGGCAAGTTTGAAACATAAACCATATTCTACCAATAAAAGAGTCCATTAAGAACAATTTTCTAGTCGTTATCACATTCCAACCCTCTATCATACTATAGAAATTGATATACATGGTTGAATTTGAAACCTCTTAAACTCAAAATTTTGATAAACATACTAAACTCAATTTTTCCATATTCATTAATGACAAAATACATTCACAAACAATATTTAGATGTTTTGTTGGTAAAAAATGTTATATATACTTAAACCTACATTGTTGAATTTTAAACATATTAAACTCTGGTTTTTGGCATTCATTAATAACAATATGCATTCACCAAAATGTATTGTATTGCTTTAAGATAAAACTTGCACTATTCACCCATTATTGACTACAAAATTGAAACATTTAAAAACCAACTACGGTACAACCCCAATTCATACTGTATTTATTATTCCATGTTGTTGGTTACATGTTCTCCCATCCCACTCTTAGCATGAAATGTTTCTTGGCTTGTGCCTCCTCTCTAGTTATAAAAACATTTGAGATTATTTAGGTAGTCATCCATCAAGACTGAGGGGATATATATGAATTGCTCAGGAGGATTATTGGGAGCAATTTGTAGTAATTTTAAAAAATATATAGAAGTTAGACTAAGGTTATGTAATATTGTTTTATTATGTTATTTTTTTAATTTGTTAAATGTCTATTTTTTAAGCTTGTTATTGGTCTCAGAAACATGACATTGCCTTGGATTTTTGTGCCCCAAGACCCGGTGGCGTGGTTATATCAGCAATGTTATTATAATATTCCTCGTAAACAATACCTATTACAATACCTATATTTCAAATTTCAAAATCCTTCATTTAATATTTAGGTTTGCATATTTATTGATGGCTTACAAGATCCTGCAAATAGATCGATGCATCTTGCTCGACTGCTACACACTAACCCTACAATGCTTATAGGTTGCCATGCCCAAAGCATTTTGTAGATTAATCTAGTCTTGGACATTAACTAGAATTTGTATTTTTTGGTTTAAATTGACCTCCCCCTTTCTGCATTTACCTATGAAGATATTAAACGGCATTCATGCATGAGACCTGCATTTCTTGGTATATGAAGTGCCCCCACAATTTGCATTATTGTTGTTGTTGCTTGTCACAGAAGTGTTGATTCTGCTGCCACAATCTCATTCTAAATGAAAATATTTATTTATCCACGCGGCAAGGGTTTAAGGACTGGTTCAGCAAGCAAAAGTTTAACTCTTGAAATGCGGGTTTTGTGTTTTTTCAAGGTTTTTCATGATTCCTGTTTAAGGCCGTTTTTAATGCATCCTTTTGGGCTTCGACTCAGGCTACTTTTAAATGGGACAGAAAATTTCAGTTAGTTGCTCATTGTGGATGCTGGGTTAGTTTGAAATATGCTGATTCCAAGGTGTTTTGTTGAGTGCCTTGTGAAAATGTAAGTGCCTAGACCTTTTCTTATTTCTGTTTTTCTTTTGGCAAATTGTTGCTTTAAGCTTTCTCATGTTGTTGGTTGTGGGTGCAGTGAAGGCGGAGGCTGTTTTTTTCGCTAGTTCTAGTGCAGTGACTGGCAGAGGCTGCTTTCTTTAAGGGTTCTTGTGTATGGTACTTTGGTCTGCTTGCTGGCGGTTTCTTCTATAAGGTATGTTAACCAATTCTCCTTCTTTGTAGGTTTTGCAAATGAATAGTTTTAGTGTTGTGTTGATTTCTATTTCATGAAATTAGTATGCTGTATTGTATAGCGTAGAGGTGAGCAGATTCTTTCTGAAATACCATAGTCCGATTATTTCTGAAATACCATGGTTTTAAAAGGATAATGAAAACTACATTCTCCCGGACCAGGACCCAAGAGGAACTAAAAAACTTGAAAAAAAACACATGATACAAAGATAAAAATTGAACTTAACTTTGGATACCGGAACCTCTGTTTTAATTTTCACTACAAATTAATATGGCAATGGGTGCAATCCCTTCAATCTGTACTGATTATTATTCCAATCTTTGATATAGTTATTGCTCTTTACTTCCATCCTCTACTATAAATATGAGAAAGATTGTGCTAATTTTCACACTAAGAGCTCCAAACTACTTCGCTATGGTTTCACTTTTTCCTATCTTCTTAGGTTTGTAAACACGGATAGGCAGAATTTTTTTTGAAACCCTTGACCCGGTTTTAACTATCTAACTTCTTTAGATTCTTCTATTAATATTGTTGTAAATTCCTGTTGTTTCTGAAAGAGGACTTCAGTGTTTAAAACCTGAAACTCAAATTAGTTCATTTATTTTCATGTATTACATGTTTAGAGTACGATCCATCCATCTATTTTATCGTGTTGTATTGAGAAAGAAAAGACAAGATACCATTTCATATTACTAAATTAGGGTAACGCAGCTGCATCTCTTCGACAATCGGTTTTAATAACATATACAAATGAAAGTTTGCAATAGTATTAAGCTTCGTTGCTTTTTTTTATCTACTGAAAATAAATTAACAGTCGACAGATCTGATTCTTCTCCATATTAAGTTGTTGCTGCTATCGTAAACCTAATTTTTTTCAGGTTCAGCGCTTTATATCATTTACAATGCACGATCCTATCGATATACACATAATTTACAAACTGATTGAACGTGTCTGAAAATAAAACTTACATAGAGTGTGCCAGAAACTTAGGGATTAGTAATTCACCTTGACAGGGAGAAGCTGACCAGTAATATCCTCCACCGTGACGGCGCAATGCATTGCGATTTTAATCGTCTCCTGCTCATTTTCCCTTACTGATTGATCTGTCTTCATCTCCATGGCGTTGAGGAAACGTCCATCGCCTAGATCATCACTGACAGATCATTGTAACCATCAATGCTTGAAAGGAGGCTACTGAACTCGCTGACAGATCACGAGCGCTTCGGCTTCAAACTGCACTGTTATAACTCAGATCCAACATTATATCTCACTCAGACAAATATTAAAAGGAGTTTTGTTTAAATTGTCGAGAGAATTTTATCCAGTTTTAATTTCTGTTTCGAAAATGGCTATTTATTTCTGGAAGATATAACTTGAATCCTAAACAAATTTTATTTTCAAAATGTTTCTTTCTATTAATATTAATTTTTTGACAGGTGTCTCTCGTTTAATATTGAAAAAGTTATTTAAAACAAGTGTCTCTTTTAATATTAAAAAATAATATTTCCAAAAAGTGTCTCTCTTAATATGACTTTTTTGACATTATTTTTTGGATGAGTATCTCTCTTTCGACATTTAAAAAAAATGACTTTTCAATTTTTATTTGGTATGCCATTACGAAAGTGTCGTCTCTTTTAATATTATATCTATATATTCATTTGACTTAGCTACTCGCTACGCTGTCATATTAAATTAGATTGTTCTTAACTATCAATTGTTTTGTGGTCACAAATAACTTTTTTAGAACATTTCCTTTAGGATCGCTCATTTCCTTCATTCGATACAATGAATTTCCTCGATCCCATGGAGGATATGGGGGAAAATTCTACAGAAGGTCAAGCTTTAATACAATTTTTTGTGTTGGATTAATCGCTCATAAACTGGTGAAGATTATTGCAGGCCTTCTAGCTTATAGAGACGTGTCAAAATCCCCAGGAGAGAACGCTAACATATCCACATATCCATGTACTAGCTTTACGATACTCTTTTACCTTTGGGAAACCTCTTGGGTAAGGCTGAGATTAGTCGGTTTCAAATGATTCTCTCCTGCTCTTTGAAAAAGCCTCAATCATGTCCTTATGGGTGGATAAGGTAGCATCCAAATCATGTCCTTATGGGTGGATAAGGTAGCATCTAATTTTGGAGCTTGATTCTACACAGATTGAGGAAAATGATTGTTTTCTGAATCATGATTGTTTTCTGCATCATGGAATGATTTGCAGATTTCATGGCTTTGGTCTTCAGCTAAAAAAATCCAGACATGGATTTCTGATTCCTATAGTCCTTTTCAGGAGGAACATGAGTCAATAAAATAACTAGAGGAGTTGTAAATTTGACCTCTTTTTGTTGTACGCTACATCCTCCATTTAAGGTTGCATCTATACTAAGGCCCTTTACCAGTGCTGCCATTTCCGTTGGCTGTGTGATTGTGATTGAACTTGAACGATGGGTTATTAAATCTTTAAAATTTGAAGAAGAAATAACAAAGTTTCAATTTGAAGATATCAACAAATTAAAACGTGATATTATAATTTAAAAATGAAGTGCATCATTAGTGAAACTTAGTGAGTATATATTACGTATATTAAATCTTTAAAATTTGAAGAAGAAATAACAAAGTTTCAATTTGAAGACACTCTTGTAGGTTTGGTGAAGAGGAAGAGGGGAATGAAATAGTAAAGACAAAATTATTTAATCCCTCAAACTAATTAACTTGGGGGTAGTTGTTAACTTGGCCCTTTTCTTCCTTATGGGTGCTAGGTCTCCTTAATGTTTGCAGAGTTAATTTTAATGTTATGCTTCCTTTACAGGTTTGGTTCTCTAGCCTACTTGTATTATCCCAGGGGTGTGATCCGAGGGGTACGCTTAGTATCTGCATGTCCATCAATGCCTAAGAAGATTGCTCAAAGTGATATATATTTAAGCAAAGAAATCAGCCGTCTCACACATTTCTCTAAATGTATCTCATTAAGTTTGACTAGATTCTTTGCTTTTTTCTTGTTTCTTAAACTACATGCTGATCTAGTTTGAGATTTTTTTTTAGCAATTGTCATAATTATTCCGTTCAAAGATATTTAGCCTAATTTAATTCTAGACAAGTGTTCGAAATTGTCATACCTTGCTCCCTATGTGCCTTTAACCATAAATTGATCCCGAGCACAAAAGTTTAGCTTGGTAATTGGGTATATGCTGAGACGAGGTCTGTGCTAGGTATACGATATGTAGAGAGAGCCTGATGGTATATTCGAGTAAATTAGTTGTTACTTCAGGGTCCATATTTAAATTGTAGATTAGTCTCCTCCAGTTTAGCCATTTTCAAGACAGATATGGTTATGTGATATTTGCAGAGTTTAGACATGTATTCTCGTTAATGTGAGCTTTTTAGGGCAATCTTGTTTTAGATACCCATTCTTCCATATGCGAAGTAGGTGTTTGGAACTTTGGATTGTCGAGGTAATGCACTTAGTCCTAAAATTCTAGTTTTCCTGGTTACCTTTCCTTAAGCAACTTGGCTAGATTTCCTTAAGCAGCTTGTGTAGATTGAGTTCAATGCACATTTGTTTGGTGCATGATAAGATCTATTTTTATTTCAAAGCTTCCACAGGATGCCTACTTATGAATGGCCACCTTTAAATTTTAAAAATATACCTTGCTTCCTATGTTCCTTCAACCATAAATTAATCCTCAGGATGATAGTGTAGCTTGGTATCAGGGTATAAGCTGAGTTTAGGTCTATGCTAGTTATAGAGAGTGAGCCTGATGGCTTATTTGAGCAAATCAGCTGTTACTTTAGGGTCCATATTTAAATTGTAGATTAGTTTCCTCAAATTTACCCATTTTTTAAACAGATATAGTTAAGTGATATCTACAGAGTTTAGGCTTGTATTATCATTTGCCTCTTAGGGCAATCTTATATTAGATACAATTCTCTATATCCAGAGTAAGCATTTGGATTATCGAGATAGTGCACTCTGAGTCCTAAAATTATAGTTTTCCTTTTATCTTTCCTTAAGCAGTTTGGTTAGCTTTCCTTTAGCAGCTTGTGTAGATTGAGTTCAATGCACATTTGTTTGGTGCATGAAGGCCAGTAATGATGCACAATGCTTAATGGTGAACCACTGGCCTGGAAACCATTTTATTTCTATAAAAATAGCGAACAATGCCCTACTTCCTTCCTGATACTTTGCTGGTCTCTTTGAAGCTCACAAAGCCAATGCTTAATTCCTCCCTACTACTTTGCTGGTCTCTTTGAAGCTCACAAAGCCATATTGAAAACGCAAAAGGGAGCTGGAAATTAGGGTTGAACAGTATAAACAAGAGCATCGCTTAGATGTTTTAGGGTTTCCTGCTGGGATCACCTTAACCCAACCTTATTGGGGCTTTTTAATTATTAAATAAACTTTTGTTTTCTCTCTTAAAGTGTTGTCTATGTATGCATAGCCAGCTCTTTGTGATGTCTTTCTTTTCTTTTCTCTTGCAGTACTTTTTAACAATTAAGAAATTGGCTTTTTGTTTACTTTTTTCTTTTTCACTATATCAGTTTCTTCCATCCTTATCTTCCAATTCACCTAACTATTCTTCATTTCATCTATCCTCAAATTAATAGGTAATCGCTTTGATGCTTGCTTGATACTTCTATTTTCTTCTTAATTCTTCTAGTTTCAAATTTACCTTTGATCCAGCTGCAAGGAAGAGTCTCTTTTGGGTTTTCCTATGAGCTTCCTCTTGGGATTTTCGAGTTTCCATGTAACTTATTAATTTCTTTTAGAGCCTCAACCTTTTTTATTTCGAAAGAAAATTTCTTTTAGAGCCTCAACCTTTTTTCTTTCGAAAGAAAACCACTATATTTGGTATTTTTGAGAAAGAAATCAAAATATATGTTGTTCTGTCCTGAGCAGACTCAAAACCTAACTAGCTGACCATAGCTGACTTCTTCGGACATATACAAGCTCAGATTATTGGGGCAACTCCTCTTAGTATTAAACAAGCTCTAAGTGTGAACCAACATCTAGTTGTAATTTGCTCCCCTGACGTTCAACTTTAACTTCGGTAAAATTGATCGGATTGTTTCCCTCTTACTATTGTATGGGACTATGCCCTCAGTCCTCCAAGTGATTGTTTATCACATGTTTAACATCTAAAAAACAACAATTATTCGAAGACATTTGTAGACTCTTTTTTCTGCAAAGTTTGTGCGCTTTAGGTTGTAGTGATCTACTTGTTTGATACTGATGGAGAGCTAAATTCAAGTAAGTTTTTAGCATCCACAACATTGATGCAACATTAATGTCACAAATATCAGTTTAAATTCTATTGAAGTTTCTCAGATTATAATAATTTTCCTATTGATGTCAAATTCTAGTCTTTTTTGTTGTTGAAATAAAATGTTATTCTTCTTGCTTAGTTATATACACTTTGTTTTTCCCATGGTTGACATCTAAAATAACAGCAATTATGATTGCTATTAAGAGACTCATTAGGCAAAGTATTCACTTCCTATCTCCATTTTGTGGTAATGCAGAATATGCCTAACCTATTGAGAAAGTCTTAGTACCAATATCTTTTATTAAAGCCTTAATTGTAAATGGGAATTTTCTGAGTTCAGTATCTTCTCTTCAGCCAGCATTCTTGATACTACATGTACTTTGGTTTGTGCATATGTCAGAAATCCTACCCAAGATTTGTATACGTTTTTTA
The DNA here is from genome assembly GCA_001517045.1 of Pseudotsuga menziesii. Lineage (NCBI taxonomy): Eukaryota > Viridiplantae > Streptophyta > Pinopsida > Pinales > Pinaceae > Pseudotsuga > Pseudotsuga menziesii. The sequence continues at coordinate 680,182 of LPNX011232349.1, forward strand.
ACCCTTCTTTGTTTTTATGCTATCGGCTTGTTGCTATTTTTTCCCGTCTCTTTTACATTGTTTCTTTTCTTTACACTATTTAACATTATTAGCTGCATTTGATTTTTCTGCCACTTTGTACATGTGCAGCTTTTGAAATGCTAGTCTAAAATTGCAACTGAAAACTACAAACAAAACAACTTCTGCATGTTGCAAAATACACTGGAAATGGCATCAGAAGCAAATAACCCAGTAACAGAAAAAAGTTCCTTGCCTCTCCACGACACAATAGAAACAATACAGACACCAAACAAGCTGACAATGGAGACAACCTCAACTACTGAAATTCCAAAAAGGTATGCATGTATTTTAGTTCTAATTGCTTTTCGCACCATTTTGAACACATGAAACTTCTTCACCTTCTTTTAGAATTTTCTATTAAAAAAACAATAGAATAGAACTTTTGCATTGACAAATGCTTTCTTAAACTTGATCTAAGTTTCAAAATAGTTTCTATTGATTCCCGGTAATTGCTTTTTTCCCATTTCTTTATCTATGGCAATAGCAGACTAAGACAAACCCCTGCAGAACCAGCTAGTATTATCGAGCTATGCACACCAACAACAAAGACTGTTTTTGAAGGAGACATCTTGGCTGTATATGGCCCTGCACAGAACAAAATCCAAACCTCCCCTGCAAAGCCGCAAATACTGCATGCAGACTTTGTTGATAGATACGGTCTAATGACAATTACAGCTAGGATAAATGACAACTTGATCAAGCGCTTTGGTACCTATTTCTCAACCAGCAAAAGTATACTCGATTTGGACTCAAGAAAAAAGGGCAATATGACAGAGGTGATGCTAAGTACTCAATATTCATATTCCCACATACAATAGTTGAGACAATTGATCAGGTCTGTAAAGTCAGGAAACTAGCTCCAGATTCGACAATTGCTGATTTGTTGTCATTGAACGAGTCCTACTCGGTTGGCTCCATTGCAACTATTGTCGTTGCATGTGAATACAACAACAGACAGTTTGATTTTTATATCAAAGATGGTGAAACAGTGAATGATCATGCCACTGTAAATATCCCACGTCCATATATAATGTCTTTTGAAAATTTGTTTTTATTTAAAATCAAACAAACTTTTCACTATTTCATATAAACAAGTAAAAGGAAAAAAAACACACAAATACCTTCAACAGTTTCCAATTGCAACATATGCTCACTGTTTGTTGTCTTTTGCTATTGCAGCTTCATGTAAGCGAAGGATACAAAGATTTGTTTTTGCAAATTCAAGAACATCTTGTTTACAACAATCCTCCACTCTACTTGTTTAAGAACATTGTCTGGAATGAAACCAAAGGAAGCCACATGTTCCGGACTTGTGCAGCCACCTTCATTGATGCGGTTAATGATGACTATGCAATTCAGAGTTTGGTTCCAATCATTGACTCGAAGACACAGGTTTGTTGCAAAATTGCTCCTTTCTCATGGCATCAACAGTGAAAAAAAACACATTTTACTTTGCTGCAAAGTAGATCCATTGCTTAACACCCTTTTCTTTTTTTTTAAAGGAAATCTCTCCTAGTATAGTGTATGAATTTTAAATGATAAAATAAAGTTTAATGTTTAAAAGACCTGTTGGTTCTTGTTACTTTTAAAAATATGAATCTTAGTAAATAATATTAAATAAATTCAATAAATTTATATAATATTTTCATTATTTCAATTTATAGTATATTTTATAGATATTTTAAAAATATTATGAAATTTTGGATAATTATTTGATAGAATATTGTATTTATATTGATTTGAAACAAATGATATTTTAATTATATTAGAATTAACTTTACAAATCTTAATTTTATTTATTATATATTTTTTTAAATAATATTTATAACAAAAAATTTAAAATAAAATTACAAAAATTTAATAAAAAAACATAATAAATATATTGATTAAACCAAACACACATAGTGACAAATACCTCCCCACAATAGGACCTCAACTTCACACTTATAGGAGAATGGACTTTCAATACCAATCAATTTTGCAAAAAAACAAGACCCACAATCAAATGTACAAATAATTTCACCTACAGCTGAAGCCAAACCCGTGAACTTTCAGCTGCAAGTTCTTCCTTCTATTGCTGCTTCCATATCTGTTCGTTTTCTGAAAAATTCATTTGAAGGTCCAACTACATAGAATAACAGCTAGAAATTAAACTTGTTTCTCTACGATCATGCCCAGCCTAAATTGTAATAATATATGTGCCCTGTCTGTAATCATTGATAAATTCGATGACCAACAAAATAAATATAAATTAAAAGAAAAACACAATTTGTATAAGAAAAAAACTAAAAGAATGAAACAAATGTTGTTCTAACCCTTCATAGACATCTTATATTGATCTCAATCTACCATATGATGCTTGCATGTATGGTCAGAACCCATCCTGAATTGTAATAATATAACTGCCATGTCTGTAATCATTGATAAATTCGAGGACAAGCAAAATAAATATAAATTAAAAGAGAAACACAATTTGTATAAGAAAAAAACTAAAAGAATGAAACAAACGTTGTTCTAACCGTTCATGTAGCCTTCCTATATTGATCTCAATCTACCATATGATGCTTGTATGTATGGTCAGAAAGGTCTCCACATCATAAACATGTGAAATTTGTGCCTCGGGATTTCCTTTTACAGCAGGTCCATGAAACATTAAAATCAATATTTTTTGTCAAACTTGTTGTTTAGAGAGTAGAGTACTTGACAAATGCCCTCTCTGTTGTCAAAATGTTTTAGATCCCAAGCCTGGTCCCTCATGTATGACTATTTTTATGCTTGCTAGAATCGTTTTCTTTTGTGACCAGGCTTCACTATTGAAATGCCTCCAAATTGTTGTTGTGTGTGTCACTAATGTTCATTTTCCAAAGCATTATCACAAGAATGTCCTTTTTATTAACCCAAAGTGTGTTTTTTGTTAAGTGAAGTGTACCCAGGGGTTGTAACTAGCATTGAAGTACTCTTGTTCGATATTTACTTTCTTTGGTTGCTTAGTGAATTTAGTTTGACATAAGTGAAATATTAGCTAGTATATTATAGATGGGTATCACTCTAGAAATGTATGATGTTCTATCATTATGGAGGAGTATTTTTTCATGTTTTTGAAGGAATTGGATTCATAAGTTACATATTCAAAGGTAGTTGATTGATGTTACAGAAAACAATTTTATGGTAAAAACACATATTTTGGAATTACTCCAAAACTGATTTCACCTTGATAGGAGAGCACTAGATCTCTTAGACCTTTGGTGACGCTTTACATACATATGGGTGGCTTAGTTTGGGTGGATGCATGGCCTTGGTCATAATGATAACATAGAGCAATTACCTAGGAGGTTGATACTCTAATAAATATGATGTCTAGCGCATTGTGTAATCAAGAGAAACACAATATGTAATCAAGAGGAAAAAACAAAAAAACAAACCTGAAAGTCTAAACATTGTTCCCATTCTTGAGTCAGTAGAGAGTCAGTGGTCATTGGTTGTGACCTTGCATCATTGTATCTATAAAAAAAAACACTTTCGAAGTGCACTCTTTCAGTTTTTTTTGGCTATGATTTCCCTTTCCTCATTGGTCACTACTTAAAATTTATTTAAAAGCATGTATTCTACATGATTTCCCTTTAATAATTTGTGGTTCCTTATCTGTTGTCATCTCTTGTGTGGCTTTGGTAGATACATGGAATACTCAAAGCAAGGAACACATTCGCATTGCCATATCGATGCATTTGCGCTGAATGTAAACAACCACTGATTCAGAGCTGTGTGGTATGCGCATTCTGCAAACATGAAACAACAACTATATATGAACATAACTTGGAATGCAATTTAGACACAAATGATGGATTGATAGAATGCACACTGCACAACCCGCAGTTAAAAGAATATTGTCCAGAAGTAGCAAATATTTCATTTGAATAATATTCAAAAAACATATCATCAACAGTTTTCAATCTACGAAGGTTCTCCCAGCAAGGGCTTTTTACATTGGCCCCTGAACAACAGAATCATCAATTTGAAAAAAAATTAACTACGAGGTACACAAATCCATATTATTTTTTGGTCTGTTCAAGTTTCTTGTTAAATGCTTCTAACATCTGAAAATTATGCATTCAAAATTGTATTCTGTTGCATCCCCTAAAAACACAAACAACTTCTTGCTTCTTTGTTCAAAACAAAGTTTAGCTACGCATTTGCCTTTAACTGTATATTTGCAAAATTTACCAGTTTGATGATAGAATACCGTGAGTAAAATAGAATACCTTGTTGTATTTTACGTGGTGACAATGTCTCAGGTTAAGCTTTTGGAGTTTGTTGCTAATAGAAATGATACCAGTGGTTGCTTCATTATATAAAGCAAGCAAACATAGAAATTGTTGTAAGGTCATTTCCATATACTAAAACTACTTCTTGTGCACTTGACAGTAAGGTGCAATTTTATAGCTAAGTATTGAAATGATTGTAACATTCATCTTATTTGTCTACCTAAACATATATCAATTAATTATATTATTTTATATATTTGTGTGCTTTACCCATTTAAATCTAGTTAAACCTAGTTAGACACAACCATATTTCAAATTTTAAATACCCATTTACTTTATGAATTTTAGATGCTCATTTCTGTAGACAATGATGCCATTATGTTGTAACATATAATTGGGAGCTTTGTTTAAAGCTATTGCACTTGAACAAATATTATCCTTGTTTAGTTCGGTACATTACCAAATATAATTTCATTCATTTTTAAAACATACATTTATTGGAATACTAAGTATTTTCATAAGTTGATGTTCAGACACCCTACTTGGAATATAGTAAGTTACAAGACCAAACCCTCATTCCATTCCTATACTTCTGAATAACCTTAAATATTGAAAAATATAATTATACTAGAAACTGAAAAAATAGGTCAACACAGGATTGTAAAAACAGAGCTACAATTCTTCTCTATCTCCAATGCATTTTTCGTAGTAAAAACCTTAGAATTCCTACTCATTTATTTAAAAACTACCCCCACACAAACGCAGGGGCTATGAAATCATGGATTCCAAAACATTTCTAGACCTAGAAGGCTCATTCACCAATTGAGCACTGGGGGCTCTAAAATCATGGATTCCAAAACAATTCTAGACCTAAGAAGGCTCAGTCACCGAGTGAGCATTGAGAGCAGAGAAACACCGAGATCATCTTGTATTTGTTTCCTTACTGGATCAATATAAATGACTAGAAGTGGGCAGGTATCCGACAGATGAACCATATGTTTGTCTTAGGATTCGAACATGATGTTTTGGACAACATGTTATTGTACATCGCTATATTATCTATAGAATAATCCTGGATCTACCGATCCAAAAGGATTCTTGAGCTTGCACATTTGAACATGCTCCCCTCCATGGAGAGTCTTCTTCTAAGAGCCTTTTGTGTTGTCAGTGCCGATCATTCAGGTTCAGACCCACTTAATGGGCATGTAAGCATGGGGCATTGCAGTATGCCATGCATCAATGGGATGCGTGAATACAATTTGGAAATTGGCATTTCCTCTAATTTGAAGCAACTGGTCTTGAAATGGGAATTCACTTTAATTCTCTATTTAAGGAACTTGATGGTTTCAATATTGTAGAAGTAATGTAGGTTGTTAGATTATTTTTTTCCAGTTTTCAATGAAGAAATGAATGAAACGCTGGGAAGTGAGGTTACGAAGGAAGAATTAAGGGATTTTTTATACCCTTTAAATCAGGCTAAGAGCCTGATGGTTGGCCCATAAAATTATATTTGGGGTTTTATCACTTATAGGAGGATAATTTACAAAAGGCCATTAAGGAATTTTATATTGAAAGCAAATTCCTTAATATCCAACGTAAATTTATAGTAGCTAATAATTTACTTAAAAAAAGGATGAGCTTAGTTTTTCTTAGGATTTCAAGCCCAGTTAGCTATGTAATATTTTGTACAATATAATTAGGAAGACCATTGCAAACATAATATGATGGCCAAAGTAATTTAAAAAGGAGTAATTTGGTTTTGTTCATAACTCACAAATTCATGATGGAGTGGGACCTTACTTTACTTCTTAGTGTTTACTGTGAAAGGCCTTACTTCTTGACTTGGATTTGTCAAGCTTTCTTTTAAAGACATGTATTATGAGGACGGACCTTAGAGGTGATTTTGGTCTAGGTTTGGTCCATAAAAAGGCAAAGACATGTATTATAAGGACGGACCTTAGAGGTGATTTTGGTCTAGGTTTGGTCTTGAAAAAGGCAAAGGTCCTAGGGAAAGATCCTCGCTGTTAGTAAGCCTAATGTGAGGTGAATCTTAATCCTTGGTTTTTGTTTAGTAAGAATTTTGTCTCCCCAATATGAGTGCATGCTTTTCATTTAAGATCCTTAGGAATGAATAAAATAAATTACAATCACACAAACTACTACACTAGATAATTTCTTACTAGGCCAGGCACCAATTTGATCCAAAGTGTCAAGAATAAAGCCCACCTAGAAAGCCGGTGGTCCTTTCCTGAATTGGAATCATCAAAATGAAAAATCCATTATTGTTTAGCAACAAAAAAAAACTACAAATTCCTGTATTTAGCACTAAAACTACAAACTTGAGTCTATTGGTTATAATCATTCAATGTAGACAATAGATCGGTATTATTTGTCCAGTTACAAAGTTCAGTCTATTGGTTATAATCGTTCAATGTAGATAATATATAGGTATTATTTCTCCGGGAAAACTGGAGGTTCAACATAAAAGTAGATATGTGGTCGTGAGAGCATACAATGAAAGTCCACAAATATATTAGATTTCGAAAAATAAAAATAAAATCTCCTATGGATGTGTGTGTGGATCATATTCTCATTCACACACAAGAAACCAGGTTAGGGAAATGTCACACCTTATGTTTTTAAAATGAAGAGTATCTTTATTTTATATATATGTACGTTGAATGCGTTGTGCGTAATAAATAAATGGGATATATATGGATCAAAGGCTATGGAAATGGTTATGCCACACAGTTTTCTTGCTTCTTTGCTTGCACTCCTTCCTAGGATTGTGAATGTTGTGTCAGTTTTTAGCAGCTTACAACTGTTCCTAAAATTTTTGTTAGAGGAGAACTTAATACCCAAAAAAATAGTCCTCTACAAAACTTATTTCCTTGGAACATCATATTAAATCTCTCATATATAATGGCTGGTTAAACCATTTCTTATTGAAAAAACCAAAACACCTTAAAATATTAAATACCATTGATTTTAGATAAGTTGAATATAATTCACGTTTTTGCTATACCAAAATATCTACACATTGTTTTTGCAACTATTAAAAGAGAACTATTCAAATATTGCCTATATAAGTGTTTTTGTAATTAAGCTTCCACTATTGTGATTTTGCTTCTTGTTCTTATTACGGACTGCATGCAATGTGCAGGAACAGGTGGTTTCAAGAACTCCAACAATGACAATCAGATTACCATCAAGAAAAAACTTGTTACAAGGCATTTTGTTATAGGGAATTTTGCAAAAGCACAGCTGCAACCTGATACTTTGCATCACAACACTAGCTTGAAGTTGTCTATTTTTGTCTTTTAATTTGACAAGAAAATTGTCTTAAACTTGTCTTTTATTTTGACAAATGACTTCAGACAATGTGCAGTCTTTAATTAGCTCATGTTTGTTTTTGAAAGTTTTTCTACTTAAAATTTATATAGTTACATGTTATGTAATAAGAAAATGTTTTTTTTTATCTACTTGAAACACGAAAAAAGAACTTCTCTTTTTTGCTATATCGCAATCTGGTTTTTTCAATTCTATTTAATCTCATTTCTGTCTTTTGTAATTTGTTTTGCGCAATGTGTTGTTCTTTCATAGAGTGCATGGTGTAACATTTTCAACCAAAAAAATTAAATAGTGCTTTTAATATTATATATCTATCAAAATTATATTGTTGGGAAATAATATTACGTTGAATTCGTTATGAATTGAATTTGATTCTTTTGCTCTTTTTTTTTTAATATTAACCTAATCTTGTAAAGATTACCATTCCAGTTTTGAAATTGATTATGAATTTTCAATCCAATACCAATGGTGATAGAAATATTCACCTAGCTATTTTAAAATTGGTTATGAATTCACTTATTAACTTTGAAGTCTTAACAACGCGCATATTTTGAATCCAAGGACTACATTAGTTTGAGTCAAATTAGGAATCACGATGGCACACATATTTTGTCATGTCTTACTTGTTTGTCGATGCAATACCCTTTTTTTGTATTATTTCATGTTAATCAAATTATTGCATCTTTTTTTGCAGTATTTCATGTCATTAATCTCATTCCTTTGTCATTTTTACTAGTACCTTACCACCATCCTATAGATTTAGCCTCTTTTCCTTTGTTTTCTAGATATAGGATGGTAGTAATCATCAATCAAAATATTGGTTGAAAAACCAAAGGAACTCAAATGTATCACTTGATCTCGAGATCTCCATAATTTCATAGCAATGAGAAATATAAATATATGTTGATAATCTATAGAATTGGTATGGAGTCACTTCACTGCAACAACAAATATAAATATAGAATGCTTTTCTTGCAGTTTAATTGTTTAAAGAATAATCCATCAATTTTCCTTAACTCTAACCAAATTGCTACAACTTTCTACAAGAAAACAGGTCGCAATGTCGGGGACATTGACACAACGTGGCTCTTGTTTAATTAAATTTTAATGAAATAATGATAATTGTCGCTTGTTTAATTACATTTTAATGAAATAATGATATCAATTAATGTATTCTCTATGTATTTACAATTTCTATATTGATATCGTGATAATTTGAAATTTTAGATATTGCTATACTTTATAAGTTAATCTAATCAAATTAGTTTATAAATTAAAAGATGAATTATAAATTTCAAATTCTTTACCTTAAAATAAGGATATCAATTAATGTAATTAATATATTTTGAAGTATAAGAAATTCCGAAACTTCCATTATTACTTGGCAGTAATGAAAAATAAATAACTAAGATCTTAACTTAAGTGTTTCACTTTGCAATTTTATATTTGCTTTCTTTCCATTAATTTACTTTAATTATTTAGACTTGGGTTAGTTTCTTCATCAATGATATTGGTGTAAAAAATACCATTATCTAAAATCACTATATATTATTTCAATGATAAAGTTAATTATCAAAAGCAGTGTGTTATTGTTTCTATGGTATGAGCCTTGGAAGTCTTTTCATCAAAGCCCAAAACTGGTTTCACAAGAGTAAATCTCAACTTACCAACTTCAACTCATATAATAGCTTCTTACAATTGCAATTTTTCTCCCCTCCAAAAACAAATGTTGTCATCGGGGACATTGCCACCTCATGGCTCTTGTTTTATATATATATATTTTAAAATAAAAACTATACATCACGCTCTATCAAATATTTACATGCTCTATAAAACTATAATTTACGATTATAATGTATTAGAATTGCCACGTTGAAATAGTTACACCTAATGGAATTTAAATTAAATTTAAACTGAAATTATATAATATAATATAATATAACCATAAAGCCAATTTTGAGATAACGTAAATATATATTTTGCCGATCATGATGTGTATAGTTCGAGATGACCTAAGGCTGCATGCGCCCCACCTTTCCACCATCATGCAGCCAGTACATGGCGTGGAGTCCCCCCCCCCGCTCCTTCAAGAACCCTCTCATCTCACCAGCGCGCGAGGCCCTTCTCAGCCCTACTGAAACCAACAGTTGGAAACCTGCTCGCAGGCGAGGGCCGAGTGGGAGAGGTCGCAGTATGCTGGTAAAGGAGTAGGTTTGCTGGTAAAGGCGTGGAGAGGTACGGCATAGCTCCTGGTCATGGGTAAATAAATTCACTCTATTTGCATTTAACGCAATGTATGAAAACTGTTAAAGCCCTGGCTAGCGCATGATTTGAACTGTAGATTCCTTTGAGCACAAATTTCCTGTTGGTAAATAAACTGCAATTAAAATTGAAGAGAATCCTGTCCTATGACATGATATAATGTGTAGGGAAGATAGCTTCTACACATAATTCTTTTATTCTGATTAGAACGTGTTTTCAATTGTTTCTGTTGGAAAAAGGCTAAGAAAATTATACATTTGTGAAGCTTGGTGCTCTGGCTTGTTTTAGCGAGCTTTGACTTGTGTATTGTGTTGGTGTTGCAGGTACTTGGTCGAAGAGTTAAAGGCTCTCGGTGTTGAGATTCGATTTTATTTTTATTTTTTTATCACTCAATTGTTCATTGTTGATTCTCTAGTTTCTGTTTCATGGTTGTTTGTTGGTGTTTATCCATTTGTGTGGACCCTTTCCACTCAAAGACGACTTGACGGCATCACCAGTGACCTGATAAGGTTATGCTGGTTTTAGAACAAGGGTTAACCTCTCTATATCCTAGTTGTAGACACACCGGCGCAGTGTACTGGTAGGTTGTTGTTATGTTACTTGAGAGACATAGGGTCAATTCCTATATCCTCTTGTGGGTTTCTGATGGCTAACTGGACTCTAGCAGGATGAATTCTAGTCTGTCCAGGACTTTATCGGTGACAACTCCACATGTGAAAATATCGATATGGTGATATCATACTGATGCAGCGCTACTTTTGGCTGGGATTCAGGGTGGTATATTATATGCAATTTAAACCAGCCATGGCATTTTATGTTTATTTTTATTCATTTATTTATTTATTTTTGTGTAAATCCTAATCAGTATGGGAATGTATTCTTATCGATTCATCCAGAATCCTCTCACAACCTTCTCAATGGAGGCAGCCTACTATCAAAAGAATTAGAGTGGTGATTCTCCAGGAGAAAGGAAGTCTGATAGCAAGGAAGAGCTTATTAAGGAAAGAAAGCAAAAGAAAAATTCTATTGTATTCATGAAAGCAAGTATACAAGCGAGCCATCCCAGCAACCAGACCTATAAGCTTAGGTATGAACTAAGCGATGCAAAGGAGCTAGTGCAATTATGTCTTTTATTAACTAACCCAGCAAGCGAAGGGAGTCCTTATCGTTCTTTAAGAATAGTATTCATATGCTAATAAAAGAGATATAATCATATGTTTAATAAGCTCTAACTGTAAGCTAATGATTAAGAGGATTAAATAAGGCAAGACATCCGGAAGAGGAAGCTCATTCATGACAGGAAGATCAGAAGAATAAATTTACGGCTTCTTTCTTCTCTACTTTAAAACACTAGCTTTAATGTGAGCATAGTTGCTTAAATATCTATAGTTACGCATTGTGCATGGTTGATAGTGTAAGGGCGTTCTGCCATAGATATTAGGCCATTAATATCCATTTACCGTTGTTCGTCATGATCAGAGTATTGTTGCATGTGAGAGTGGTAGAAATTTTCAGAAATTGGCGCAACCCTAATTCACGTAGGCATTTTTTTTTCCACATATCAATTGCAAGCCCTCTAGTTCCATATTTGGAACCATGGCTCTGATACCATTCTGTAGTGCTCTATCTTCCGGGAAGAGAACTCATTCCTATCATTGAACAGTTAAAATTATTTTTACTTCAATTTCATATTTTTCATTTAAATTTTGTGCAATAAGGAGATAGTTCACCAGTAAAAATACCTGGAATTAATTCTGCTCTTGAATCCTGCTCCTACTCCTGCTGATGCTGCCTTGCATTTCCCTCTCCCGAGCCTATAGGAGCCTTAATGCCAACTCGGATGTTCCACCCTGCCGACCAGCAAACCTGCTGGCCCTAGGAAACCGACGGGTTTCCTAGCCCCTGAGCCCACGTACCGATAAACTGGATAGCAACTTCCCTCTCTCTGAGTGTAAATCCATCCGCCCCTGGAGTTAACCCCCTCCTCCAGCTATATTTCCTCTCTGCTGCATCGCTTTCGTTCTTCCAAACAAAAACCTCTTCCCGACTATTTTTCCCCCTTCTTACTCTGTTATTCTCTAGAATTTTTACCGACCATTCTCCCCTGAAATCCCCAAAATACCCCTCCTTATATCTCCTTCCCCACTGCCTTCCTTCTTCAACCGCCTCCTTCTTCCACCGCCTCTTTCATAAATTAATTTATGTTATTCTATCTTGGGCAGTGTGGTTCCATTTTTGTTTGACATGTGTTATTTTTCTTGAATGGTACGTGTTACACAAACCTAACCAAATGTCATAGAATTTTACCTATGTGGTTTGTTTAAGTTTTATGCTGAGCGGTAAGGTAATGGTAATCCTAGTTTTGTTAATTATTATTTATTAATAACTAAATAATAAATACTTAATAATTAACCTTAATCATATGAAATAATAATAATAAATAGAAGTAAAATAATAATTAATATTATTAACCAACAATTAATCAATTGTAGTCTCATGATTAATTGATCGGAATGATAGCATTGTTTATGTTTATAAAAGTACTTAATAATAAACATTAATAAACGTTAATATGGGGCATTACAATTTTGCAAAATAAATAAATAAAAACGATGGATTCTGTCAAAAAATGACTATCTAGTCCAAATTTTCGAATGTTTAGACATCTCCAAACATTATGTTGTTCATTTCCCATTTTTTTCCCATTTTTTTTGGTATCCATTATTTATTTAGTTAATTTTTCTACTCAACCATATCAGAAGTCTTCTCATCTATAAAAAACACATTTTTTTATGTGGTAATTGTATTTGGTAATGTTGAGGCAATCATGCTCATAAAACATTGTTTGGTACTTAAAATAGCAATGACTTTTAGTGTTCCAAGGCTATTGAAATTTTGGATGAAAATGGAATTTTATGGGAGTAAGTTAGTAAGTGGACAAACTCAATTTCTTTTCCAAGTTCATTTTTTCTAATGATATAAAGTTCCACATTGATTTACTCTTTTTTTGAAACTTTGACCAAAACTAAGATCAATGGCCCATTGTCAAAGTTCCCATCAATCACTGAAACTAAAACCTCAAAAACTAATTTTGTTTAGGGCCCCTTATCCCACAAATAAGGGTCTCGTACCACTTGAAAAAGAACAAGGGGTCTCATACATTGTGGCCTTAAAATTAGATTAGTATTACTACTATTACTATTATTATTAAATATCAATAATATAATTTAGACAAATGATATGGAAATAAAAGGTACACAATTTTGGACTTTTTGATTACTTAAAAAAACCGTAATAAAGTATTTTACTAAGTGGTGTTTACTAGATCAACTTTTTCCAATGACTACCTGAAACCCTGTATTTATGAGTTTGTATCCATTCTTCTTTATTTAGTTAGGTTTGTCTTAATCAACCATATCACAAGTCTTATCAACTATACAACACACATTTGGCTATGTGATAATTGTACATGGTAAGGTTAAGGAAAGCATGCCCACAAAGCCAAAGATTTGAAACATCCTTTGGTTTTTAAAGTAGAAATGGATTTTAGTATTCCAAGCCTATTGAAACTTTTGATGAAAAATTGGGAATAAGTTAATGACTGGACAAACCCAATTTTTACGGGAGTAAGCTAATAAGTGGACAACCCCAATATTTTTTCCAAAACGCAGGAGGGGATCTACGGTCATGGGTCGGCGACTTATGGAAGTAGCGTAGGTAGGAGCCCATGGGGGCTCCATTGAGTACTGGATCGTCAAAATGGAGAGCAGCATGGGAAGAGTGAAGGAGGTCTTTATATTTTACTATTCACCTAGTAGTGGAACTATCTCGATCAGCATGGATTCGGGAAAATATTTAACTGCAGAAGCTGAGATGGTGGACTACTCCGAGGACCCATGGAAAGGGTTAACAATCTTCTCAACCCCGGAAATCACTAGAATTCCTTCTCCAGCATCGGTCCAGGACAGGCTGGAGAAACTAATAGATGGGAGTAAATCTAGGGTTTCAGTTTCATTGTATTTTGCTGGGAATGAGGAGCTTGGGCATCTTGCAGCATGGCCGCTAACCCTTCACTAGGCGGGGCACCTTATACCCTTTTTCCCTCTGGCATAGCTCTGCATGCATCAGACACTATAATTACTAACATCAAACCCTTCCAGCCGTCTCCACAACTCTTGTGATCCCAGCAGGAAAATGAGTTTCACAGGGATCTAGACTCTTTCTTTGCGTTACAACATATCTCCATTGTAGAACCTAGAACAGAGAATATAGGGGTGTGCACTCTTATCCCAAAAGACATTGTATCCTTAAGGCCGCAACAAGGGTTTCAACCATCACTAGAACCTAACAAGGAAGGGGAAGGCACAAAATTTGTTTTGATAGAGAGAAGTTCAGAAGGCACAATACCAGGTACCAAAAGATGAAAAAATCATTTTCTAAACCCTTTTGGCAGAACCGTGAACTTGGTCTGTGGAGTTAACTCATCCATTGCAGAAACCCAAGAAATGGAAGTTGTGGCCTTAGTTGGGAAAATAAGGGACCGAAACCCTTCTCAAGGGAAAATGGGAGCATGGGTTCAAAATAATTGGACGGGATTCCAAGGTAAGGACCCTAAAATCACTCCACTAGCAAAGGGATGGTTCAAATTTCACTTTGGCTGCATAGAAGATGTTGATTTCGTTTAAGGGAAAATTTGGAATTATGGAACAACCCCCTTCAAGCTGAAAAGGTGGACACCATTGTTCGACATAGATACAAAAAGGATAGATATGATTCTAGTATGGGTCTCGCTGCCAGGATTACCTTGGGAATTCTGGAACCCAACCTCGCTTGGAGATATCGGAAGGGCACTAGGAATGTACATTGAGGCGGACCTTTCTTTCCAGCAAACAAGGATAAGGAAGGTAGTAAGAATTATGCTTTCCCTGAACATTAGGACCAATATATAGGATCACATAGACCTAATTTTGGGAACCAAGACAAGAAAGACCCTGTTAGATTATGAAGGTCCCCCCCCCCAAGTTAGCATTCAGGTGGGGTGCTAGTATTATTAATCCTCCCTTTGTCCAATTTGGTCATATGTCTAAATCAGGAGTCATATCTAAATCGGGAGTCCATCCAGTCTATTTTTAGTCACTAGCACCATTGGGTCCACTTGGCCTAATTGGGGCACATGTTCTAGTTACTAAAGTGTGGGGAACACTAATTGAGGCCTACTGCCACTGATTCCAGTTGCATGCATCAGTTTAGGATCCTCCTAGATCAATCCCTACAATTTAGGAGCCACTGGGAGTGCCGATACCAATCGAGGTTAGTTGAGTTGAGCTGGTTACTAGTCAAGCTAAGTTAGGAGTTAGTTGCATTTAGTTCTAGTCATCCACATTTAGTTAGGGCTAGGTTTGCATGGATGCATGCAAGAGAGGCACATTCCTAGCCTTAGTTAACAATGAATTGGACACTTGATTTGTTTTTTATAACTCCCATGAACTTCGATAATGATTTAGATAAGGCCAGTTAACTATTGAGTCCTCTGATAATTATTTAGAAAAGGTCTTACTTACCGATAGTCAAGTAGAGTCCAATCAATTCGAATTTCCTCGTGTGAATCCAAATTGAATGTGGCTATTTAGCCATTGTATTACATTGTAATTAATTATCTAATTAATTTTTGATGAATGAAAGCATTCACATATCCAAGCCATTTTTGCACTGTTTCATTCTTCAATTGCTGAGTTAATTACATGATCTTTTTTGTGAGTTGTGTGTTTGTCCACGGATCTATGTGCTCAATTTAATACTTCCTTCGTGGGCCAGCAAGGATATATAAATTTAAGGAAAAGAAGATAAAACATTGAGCAAATAGAGATATCGAGTGAAGTTAGAATAATTGTATTAGGTATCCATTAAATTTGATTCAAGAAAGAAATAGGCATATATGGGAAATCAATCTGTGGAATATGGACAGATGCAGTGCATACAAGATCAAGATATCACAGCGGCATATTTGCATTTGATTTCAATGGAGGAGGGACCATATTGCATATGGGTTCAATGGATGAGGGCCTATCTTTACATCCGGGTTCAATGGACGAACCATCTTTGCATTTGGGGTCAATGGAGAAACAATCTTTGCATATAGGTTCAATGGAGGAAGGACCATCTTTGCATGTGGCTTCAATGGAGGGACCATCTTCCACAGTCGTAGGAGGTCGAATCTCCCCTTACAGTCCAACCATTTTCCATTTCTTCTTCTCAATTGCTTCACCACTATCACAATTGTATGTGGATTTACCATGGGAATTTTGCGAGTTGTTTAAATATTAATCATCACAAATTTTCACCTTATCATCTCTTTTATTATCATCACTACAATAGTTTTGTCCATTATGTTTTTCCACTTCCTTTTTCATTAAAGCTTTTAATAATATCCCATTTAACTCTTCTTATTCATATTTAGATATAAGAATTTTGGCATTATCAGCTTTCAAAATTTCGAAGTCTTCCTTGATACTTCTCATGGTATCAAGCATTTTAGACTATGCATCCACTTGTCTCTTGTGTTCTAATTCCACATAGAGGCCATCCTCCTCTATCACAATCATGCCACCTAGGCGTTTCCTTTCTTCTGTTGTCTTCCTTTTGTAAATCTTGAATTTATTCTGTCCTTCTATCTGTAAAATTCTACTTTGTCAATTTAAGATTAAACAATGCAGAAACAAAATAATTTTTTTTTTAATTGGACCATTTGGTTGGAGTTTTGCAACACGAAGCTCTGATACCATTTGTAACAAAACCACATAATTTACCATAATTTAGTATTTGTAGCTTATTTACTTTATATGCAACCCCAAAGATTTTATTTTTTATTTTTTTTACATAGATCACATATAGCATATTCCATTAAATAATTAAATGAAGACAATGTAATTCATCAAACTAGTTAGGGAATTTTAACTGCTCATTTTACATAGGACATTGTTAACAATTAATCCTAAAATCAAGACCCCTTTTATGCCTAGAATCAAGATTATATTCGAATACTAGCTTAGTTAGTTGTGTCGATAGGGTTTTACGATTAACCCACTTTCCATTAGTTTGAAAACATGTAGTATTTGACTAAGGAATAAATCTGATTAATTTGTTAATCATGACATGATTATGTTTTGTGTTAATTGATTATTAATTATGTACAATCTTAATCAACATGTCGAGAATCTTTCATATCCTTTCATATAGTTAGGGTTTAGACGATTGATTTAAATATATCAACACAATATGTCCCTGTTCAATTTTAAATGTGAAATGTATAGTTTAAGGATCATCAACTTGTTACAGGATTCTTTATAAACCATAATAATTTGGCCCTTACCTTTGGGTTTTCATTTTTGTCCACTTAGATGGACTCAACTTTATTTTTTCTTGCATTTATATATTATTCCTAGAGTGAGGATGCACAATGAAAATGTTTAAAAGCGTAGTTTTTTATACCAAACGAGCCTTGGCCATATTCCATTCTTTGAGCTTGACCTTGGGTCTTGAAACTTAGTTATATTTTTGAAAAATAAGGGAATAAAAATAAGTTTCTTGATACCTTCCTTAAGTTGTTTGACCCGGGGTTTCACTATACCCGATAACCCAGATTATTGAACTATCTTCTAGACATTGTTTAATAACACTTTCAAATGAATCTTTTATCCACAAGTTTAAGCCTCATATTTTTCCCTCAGTAACAAGGAATAAAATGAGGCAACATTTACAGAAATAAATTCAATGCTATGACCCCAATAAGTGATAAAGTAATTTAATTAGATAATAGATCAAATAGCAGATACAATTCATTAAACATAATGAAACATAAATCATTATGTGGTCATCCTTACAGTTGCAACTAATAATTATATAGACAAAGCGACGCTTTTAAAAACTGTAAACATAACCAATCAATAAAACTTATCGATAAGTAGTAGTGGTAATGGGTAATGAGCGGTAGTAGTGGTAATGGGTAATGAGCGGCCTCACTCAGCCCTACCTTAGGATCTCGAAGTCAATAATGACATACAAGGATCAACCCCTTTCCCAAAAATCAAACTAAGCATGTTTAACCTTTCTCTTCAAGTACCACCAAATAAACTAGGGAATGTTATCGATAAAGCCCCATAGCTCAATCTCTATACAGCCTAGTAGCTCTAAAATTTACCTGACCCTAATAGCTCACATTTATCACAAATCTTGGAATCTCTTACTTAACAAAATCCTAGAATATCACACTTAACACAGATCCTGGAAGCTCAATTTCCAACAAATCCTAGAAGCTCAATTTCCAACAGAGCCTCAAAGCTCTTATTTCTTAAGGGTTGGGGTTTTCCTTCCCTATGCATGTTCTTTATATTTCCCTATGACCTTTCTTGGCTAGTAACTACATGTTCCCCATTTGGACACTTGTTCCATTAGGAATGAGTAAAATTTCATCTATTAACCTTATGTGAGAGTTCTGTCAATTCAGAGCAAGGCTCCTAAAAGTACATAAATTCAATTAGAAGTATTAAATAACTATGTATTGACATTGTTGTTTTATTTCATCAAGCTCATAAACTTAACAAGAAAAATGATTGTCATTTACAAGTCCTTCACAATAATTAAATTTAAAGGCCAGTGTTACAAAGTTTTTTTGTTCTAATGAGATTTAAAATTCCACATGGATTTACTCATTTTTCCAAACTTTGACCAAACTAAAATCAATGGTCCATACTGAAAATTCACATCAATAAACTGAAACCTCAACCTCAAACAATAATTTTGTTCAAGGTCCCTTATCCCAGAAACAAATGGTCTCATACACATTGGCATTAAAATCATATTATTATTATTATTATTATTATTATTATTATTATTATTTAGATGGATAATATGGAAATAAAACATATACAATTTTGGCCATTTTGATTGCTTAAAAAAACATTAATAAAATATTCTACTAAGAGGTGTTTTCAAGATAAACTCTACCTAATGACTACCTCAAACCCTCTATTTATAAGTCCATATGGATTCTACTTCTTTATTTAGTTAGGCTTGACTTACTCAACCATATTAGAGATCTTCTCAACTATATAACACACATTTGGCTATGTGATAATTGTATTTCTTATGGTTGAGGGAAGCATGCCCCCTAACCCAAAGCATTTTGAAACATCTTTTGGTTCTTAAAATAGAAATGACTTTTAGTATTTGAAGGCTATTGAACATTTTGATAAAAAAAAAATTATGGAAGTCACTTAATAAGTGGAAAAACTTAATATTTATAGGAGTTAGTTAATAAGTGGACAAACCCAATTTTTATGGGAGTAAGTTAATAAGTCGATAAACCCAAAAAAAAATTTCAAGTGAAATAAAGCTCTATGTCCATTTACTCTTTTTTTCAATTTTTTATTTAACTTTAGGCATTAGTGGCCTTATAACTTCCCATTAGTTAGTTGGTTAGTAAGTGAGTTTGAATTTTACACCTTCAAATATGTAAAAGATAAGTTAGGGATGTAGGATAAGTTAGAGATGATGGTTTGTTTTACTTATGCATGCAAATAATATATAGGTGGTAAGCTTACAACTACATATATTACCCAAGAATTTCCCCTATAAAGTAGACTTACTGGAAATGGTGGTGATCTTAGGTATTTGCATATCTTCAAGGAGAAGGGTAAACCCCCTTATGAGGGAGGTAACCATTACCCCCACAAAATTATTTTTTATTAATTATTTGAAACTAAAACCTAATGACAATTTCTAACTTATCACTAAACATTTTAATCTAGTCAAGTTTCATTATTAGTTTATTAATTTAAATAATTAAAAAATATCATTAAATATTAAGATGGTCAAATTTGATTATTAAGTTTATTAATTTTAATAATTTTGTTTGGAGTCCAAGTTTTCAAAAAAGGCAACACGCAACACTTTTTGACAGGAATCTAACAACTCAAGGAAGTTAGGATTGATGGTCATTTTAAAATGGGCTAAAACTCTAAGGAGAAAGTTTCATAAAGAACTTTGCCATGACTAAAACGATTTACTCAAAATTCAATTTGGGTCAAATATAATGGTTGGAACAGTTATTTGTTATCTAAAAATAATAATGGTTGGAACAATTATTTGTTATCTAAAAATAATAATGAATAATAATAATAAAATCCAACTAATTTTTTACCTTTATTTCTGGATTAAGCTAACCGGACCTCACTCCACGGTTATGCTTAAAAATATATATTTAAGGCATCGCTAAGCAAATTGGACTGCAAATAGAGAGAGAATTTATATTAGGTCTCAAGCAGAAGAAGTGATAAGATGGGAAATCAATCTGTGGAATATGGACAAACGTCATCGACATCTTTGCATAATCTGGCTGGTTCATTGGAGGAGGGACCATCTTTGCATCTTGGGTGTTCAATAGAGGAGGGACTATCTTTGCATCTGGGTTCAATGAAGGAAAAACCATATTTTCATCTGTCCTGTTCAATGGAGGATGGAGGAGGGACTATTATCTTTGCATCTGGGTTCAATGGAGGGATCAACTTTACATCTGGTTGGTTGAATGGAGGAGCGAGCATATTTGCATCTGGTTTGTTCATTGGAGGAGGGACTGTCATCTTTGCATCTGGGTTCAATGGAGGGATCATCTTTACATCTGGTCAGTTCAATGGAGGAGGGATCATCTTCCATCATCGTAGTATAATTAGAAGAGAAAATGGAACACCTAAACATTAACAACAACAACAAGAGGTCTCGAAGGAAGCCACAGAATAGAAATGTAGGGCATCAGTAGTGACACTTGTTGGAGTAGCAACAACACTTGTTGGAACGGTTGCGAATAAAGAACAGCATGCATGCCTTAGAGACCACACCACAACCATGACTACGACTTGATCTACCTGTAATGGTTGCCATGAATTCCCCGGCTATGGCCACTACCTCTAGTAATGATGTTGTTGCCAATGCCCGCGGTGTGCCTCAATCTGAGTTGAGGCCTGATTTTATGCTGGACTAATGTCTCTCATAAAATCATCACGCGTTTTTCATCTTCCTCATTGGAGTGTGTTTTTATTTTAAATAGCCATACTCATTGCTGTTAATTTATTTTTTCTAACTGTATTGATTTATTGTTTTCCAACTTATTGGATTGGATTTGTTTTCGAACGGATTGGATTATTGTTTTCCAACAGATTCTATTGGATGTAAGAGTGTTGATTTATTGTTTTCCAAAGGATTGGATTTTTCAAAAGACTATTATTTTATTATTTTCCAACGGATTGGATTATCACTTTCTAACTGATTGGATTGGATTTGTTTTCCAACAAATTGGATTATTGTCTTCCAATGGATTGGATTGGATTTTTCAAAAGGCTATTATTTTTTTTCCAATGGATTGTATTATTGACCAGTGTATTATGTGCCATTGCATTATTGACCAATATATTATGTTATTTTAAAGGTTGTTATTTTATTGTTTTCCAACTGAATGAAGTTTTCAAAAGGCTGTTATTTTTTTATTTTCCAAGGAATGAAACCACATATTCAAAATCATAACCCATACATGAGCTGAGGCAAGTGAATCTATTATAGAATCAAAGGTGGTAATCAAGAAAGTGAATCTATTATAGAATCAAAGGTGGGAATCCATAGCTTCATGCATAAACCAGAGCTAGAACCAAAGACCCAATCTCAATATCAAATCCCTATCTTCTTGAAGGTAAAATTCAATAACAAAAAGCACATTTTCACAAGGGTTATTAGAAGTCTCTTCCTTCATTAGGGATGTCCAAGAACTGATAACCCATTTCCCATTTTTGTATATCAAGAATCCATGCCCATAAGCCATTAAATCTCCACACCAACAGATGGGAAAGGATTGGGATCTAGTAGAATAGACAAGAAGGGAGCTTCTAGAATCCCTAATAAGGTGTGTCGTTTCCTTTTTTCAACATTTCTTGTAGATAGCCCTACTCACTGCTGGTAATTTATTTTTTCTAATTGTGTTGATTCAAATTCTTTTCTGCTTAATAATTTTATTACCTAGTATTTTTCAAAAGGTTACTTTATTCTTTTTAGAAAGGATTGGATTATTTTCTTACCTAGAGATAATTTTGTTGTTTTCTAATTTTAGGCTCATTGATTAATTGATCTATTATTCTTGCATTATTTTGCTTTAATGCACATTGAATGTAGTTTAAAATATTCATGTTGAATAAATCCTCTAAATATATTCATCTGATTTTGAATGGTACAATTTTAAATGTTTTACTATGATCATGTTTATTTTAATTTTATTCTATTATTATTATTAAATATTTTATATAATTTAATTATGATTGTTTTAATTTTTTATATCTAGGTTTATAACTCATATTTTATTGTGTATATAGTGAAAGACATCTTTATTAAGTGGGTAAATTATTTTTTGTTATTTATGTTATTTTAAAGGCTATTATTTTATTGTTTTCTAAAAATTGTGTAAATTTTCTTAAAGATGTTGACCAGTATATTTAGTGTGCTATTGCATTAGCAACACCCTTAGTATTTTTTCTTAATCGCTTGAGGATTATCTCTTTTAGACATATTTGAAATGGTTCTTGCTAAATTAGGATTCCTTTCTTCCTTTCTTAGGACTTGAAAACTCTAATATTGCTGCTCAATGACTGAAACTTGTGCTTTACTTTCTTCTTCATAGAATCCTGAGTTGAATGAGTCGTACTAATTTTTATTGGACCGATTCTGATTCTACTTTAGCATAATGTCAATTTGGGGTTTGTTTTGCATAGATAAATTAATTTTATCTCATTGCAACCTCCCACCACATGGATTTGTGATTACTTTTTGGGAAAGAGGTTATTGGATGCCCTATTTCGAAACATGCTCTTCATTTAAAAATAACTTGTTCATAGTCATGTTTTTGGGTCTATGAGAATTTTCTTTCACTAAGGTTTTTTTTACTCGGAAATCCTTTATCAAAATCCATTTCCAAACAAATCCTTGCAATGGTAGTATAATACGGATTCAAAGTTTCTAGGATGCAAAAGAAGAACTTGCCAAGAGAATTCCTAATGGATTTAAGGGAGGGTTTTCCCAAGAAATGAAACTACATATTGAAAATCATGAGTCATACATGAGATCAGGTAGGTGGGAATCCATAGCTTCAAGCATAAACTAGAGCTTCCCTAGAACCAAGGATCCAATATGAGTCCATCAAATCCCTATCTTCTTGAAGGTAAGATTCAATAACAAAAAAAACCATTTTCACAAGGGTTATTAAAAGTATCTTCCTTCATTAGGGGCATCCAAGAGCTGATAATCCATTTCTATAAATCAACAACCCATGCATACAAGCCATTAAATCTCCACACCAACATATGAGAGTGATAAAAAAGGGATTTCTCTTCAATGTTGTGATTTAGTAGAATAGATAAGAAGGGAGATTCTACAATCCATATAAGGCGTGTTATTTCCCTTTTGAAACATATCTTGAAAATAAAATTATTGCTTAACCACCAAATCCTCTGAACCAAAGTCAATGTGTGAGGGAATGGCACAAACGAAGGGGGAGGAACTATATTGGGAACTATTATGTATGAAAAAACATGCTTTAATCCATGCAAAGGCATGCAAGATGCAAGAGAAGAATATGATCTTGTAGAAAGCATTGGTGCCATCAAAACAAGGATATAAACTAGCTACATTAAAAACCCTATATGCCACTATGAATGGGTGATTCTCTTCCATATTTTTTTGAAATACAAAGGTTAACATTAAAATAAACATGAATATTAACATAAAATAAGCATTAAAACTTTCTCAAACGTGATGGTTGAATTAGTGAGGTTTGCTATTCTAATAATAGATAGAAAATTAAACAAAGCTGTAAGCTTATTAATTTAATTAAAAAATGATGTATGTACATGACATATATTTGATAGAATAAGTAGAGAATAATTATGAAATTAATTATTGACAATAAGGGAATGTAACGCTACATGATTTATTATATTAGGTATATATTTAATTTAATTGAGAGAAGAATTGCTAACATAGGAAATAATTCTATGGAAGGGAATACTTATTTCAAACAAGACTCTGAGGTGGCATCAATATTATTGCATATGCGTGGGATGAAAGAGGAACGATATTCCATAGTCATAGTAAAATTAAGAGAGAAATGGTCACTTGATCCTTGAAAACAACATTCCACCACAATAGACTCATATTAGAAGCCACAAAGGGGTGCAACTTCAATAACAACATCATGATCACCTTCATGCACAACAGTAGAAAATTATAAGAAAAAGAATGAATGGAATTGTACAACAACAACGATAATTACAAATGAGAAATATGAAAACAAATATAAATCTACAGTTGGAAGAGAAGTTTCAATCCTTATTTATCCACACCCTCCCCATAAATGACAGCCATTTCCTCTTTGTGAACGCTAAAAGATGCTCTTAATTGCAAGAAGAGCATGCTTAACACATCTTGATTATGTATGTGGTTTTAAGAATGTGTGGATGAGGGAGACTAGGTTTGGATTACCATATCATAAGTATATCTCTTAATCATATACTATATCCATAAAGAGAAGACCTCTAAATACAATGCGTATATACTCGAATTAAAGAAAAGAAAGAAGAGCAATAGAAAACACAACTATGAATTCATCATTCATTCAACCTGATTGAATGACAGATCCATAAAGGTGGGATGCTCCTAATAAAAAACCCATCCTGATTAAGAACAAAAATATTTGAATACAACATAGAGAAATATACCATCCATAATTAATCATTAACCATTTATCGATTCTACAACTTAGAACTACAACGTATACTACACTATAAACATCACATCGAAGAAGAAGAATAAGGTAAGTGCGCATGAGATAATACATACTAAACATTAGATTTATTGGAGTCTTCAGTCATGAAATACATACATTTGAAAACATATTTTCTGTATATAAAACATAGGGGATTCACTTGTTGAACAATATCCTATCACGTTAGTTCATATTGTGCGTTTTAAAATTATCAAAAATAGAACCAATATATTGTAGGTATTAGGTGGATGAGGGGTTTAAGGTGGGGGTGGGTATGGTGGTTTATAAGGATTGAGGTATAAAAAGGTGTAGGGAGGAGGTTTTAAGTATTGGGAGGGGGTTTCAACAAAAAGAGTTTGGGTCAATATCTCTCGAAATTAAGGGTATTCTTTAATATCCCACGATTGCACATGCTATGTGAGAGGTTCACTAAGTGAAGTCACCGTGATACAAAATTAGACTATCATGTAACAAAATTCAATTCCTAACCCCCTTGGATTGAACCCCTTTTTGCATTAAAAATCCATCTTGAAATAGAACTACAATAAATTCCGTATTAAAAACTTTAGAAACTAAAATATAACAAGAAACTAAAATAATCTTGAATAAGTTGCATAGAATCTCAGATCACTTTATTTAACTATCAACACACATAAACCACTCTCCAAACCTATAAATTCTTGGTAATTTTCCAACTATGATTTTGAAATTTCTTGTTCTCCAACTGTCCCTTTGAAACTTGACTCAATGCATAAAATATAGAAAATTAGTATGCGAATAATTCTTTAAAAGATTCAACACTCTGCCTTACTTGACACTTACTATCATCTCTACTAGGATTCTATGAGAAATGCTTTGTCACCATTTTATAATCTACCACCTATTCTTTTGACTAGAGAAATATGCATTTACATGATCATATCTTCAATATGGAGATGACTTAATTGGTATCCAGGAAATATGAAGATAATGTTGATACCAATTTTTTTCTTTCAAATATGGAAGTGCTTGATTTTATGTCCAAAAATATGTACTTTATGATACTCTTCCACATGTGGCCATCAAATGCTAAATTTCTGTTTGGGAAAAAAATCCTTGATCTATTGATCCTTCTCTCTAACTTAGAGTTGAAGACATTCCCAAAATAAAATAAGAGAAGCATGAGGATTTTCAAGTATTTCATGTGCTTAATGCCCCTTGTGAGAACTTCTCCAAAAAAACTTCTTAGTGCTACAACATTGAACTTGCACATTCGAACATTTAGCATTGTTACTTGTGATTTGAAGTTTGATTTCAGATCTTTTCCTGAATGCTCTATATATCGGTATTTCCTTTAACCTATATGTGTACTCTTTTATGTAATGGATTTGTAAGATGAAGAAATGAAATTTGTGCATTCATCACCTCGTGTCAACATTCTTACACTCGAGAAATTTTCTATGGGATGTGCATTTGCATGGCTATCTCCAGATCTGGCAAGGATGATGTTGGTTGGAACTATGTTTAACTCCTTGACATTTGAACTCGGGTGAAACCTATGCAATCAGGCTATCTTCTTTTGTGATAGAATATTGAAAACCCATATAGACTTAGGATATAGATTATTATTCATTTTTTATATGTTCATACATGTTAGACTAGGTTGTTAACCCCATGTTTCCTTTTAGGCTCCCAACTTGTCCTCATTATCCACTTGAGATCCCTTAGGTATATTATTCCTGCTTTTATGATAGTCCAAAACGGTACGAGTGCACTTCCTGCTTTTGCATAGCTTTTCCTATATTTTTATACTTTTTAGTGGATAAGGATAAAGCATGGCACCTTTATGGACTTGGAAACCTGCCTAATTTTTGGCTAGAACATCCTCCATGTTTTTCTCTCCAAAATCCATGATATTATTTTTCATCACTTATTAGATTTCGTATGTGATTTAGCTAATTCGTGAATTCCTTGACTAGTACTTGGAAAGATGATGTTGCCACTATTGGTTCTTTTGCATATTTAGTAAACCTACTTTTGTGAGATACTTGAATTTCCTTTCATGCATTGTAATTCTCTATCAAAGATATATTATTTATTGTACTATCATTGTTCAATAATATCACGATGGAGTTTCTTTTTATCATGTGTTTTCCTCAAATTTTCTTCCTTCTGTACATTCTTGCAAAACTAATTGTGAGGCTTCTTTAATGAACTAGATTTAGGCTGTTACAAATTCTTGCATGGTATCAAAGATATGTAGCATTGAATTTCCTCTTAAGTAATTTTCTTTTGCATATTTTTATGCATTTACAATTTCATGGATTCAAATTCAATTCCTCTTCGATATTCTCCAAACTATTATATTTGGAAATTGAAGATATCATAACATTTGAAGAGGTTGGATCTCTTTGATATGTCTATTAGAATTGTTAGAGACCTAGAACCCTTTGAAGAGAAAGATGCATTTTTTACTAACAGTTTTAGATCCTTTTGAATTATGTGTTTGTTTATTCCTCAATGATTGCACTAGCTCATTGATACAAATAATCTCCCAAGTGAGATTTGGAGCAATCTAGACAAAAAAATGGATAACAAGATGATGAGGAAGTGATAAGCCTTTTGGAGAGCGATCCTATCAAAGAAACCTCCTATTTTCTCACAGATATCACTATTGTCTTGGTATGAATATTCTATGAATAATTTGTCCATGAAGAATTAGAAATTGCAGAAAAGTCGTCAACAAGGTTAGTTCATATTACTATAATTTTCCTTGATTCGAATTCTTCCTCTGAAGAAGTACATATTGAAGAGAAATATTCGTCTATTGCATTGGAAGACCACGATAAATATAATTTATATTGTTCCTATGCTGTTTATCATGAATAAGGAGTGGCTGATGGAGATGCAAGTGTTGAATAACTATTTATTGAGTCACCACTCTCCTACAAATCTTCTATCTCAAATTCTGAGCAAATGAAGCTAGTTATTGTGTCTAGAAGTTGAAGAGGAATTCAATTCCTATAATTCCAATGAATTTTTTAGTGTGCAAGGTGATGATCTAATGGAAATATATGAGGATATATAAGATTTTGGAGAAAATTCAAATGCTTCAATTGATCCCATGCTTCTTGAGGTTTTCTACACGATTGCTTGCGCCAATTCTCAGAGTTTCACTAAAGATGGAGAAGCTCATGAATATTCCAATGCTATGGAACATATGCGACACATGTTACACTTTTTTGGAGCTGATTTAATGCTAAAAAATAATCCATATTCATTTGTTCATGATCTTATCACCATTGGTGCAAAATTCAAAAAATTAGACCCTTAACAAGCTCTTGGAGTTGATCTCCAAAACACATTGTTCTCTCAAATGTCTTCACATTTGAATTCTGAGGTATATTAGTCATTTTATACAACATATAAACATTTAGAGCCTCCATTTTTATATCATTTTGATGTGTATTTGGATTATTTGGAGGTTGAATGATAGTTTGGAGTAGTTTCCCACACTCTCAGTGTCAAGTTTCCATTCCACTGCATGATGAAGATTGGCATATACTCTCAAATTTGGATAGAATATGGAGGACATATAGATATTATTGTGACAGATTCTAAATATCATAAATTCTCATTTGGACCTTATATAAAGTCACATGGTTCAAAATTCAAGTTTGAAGATCGTTTACACGCTTTCCTATCAGTGTATTTCAATTGTTATACATGGAAGCATTTTCCACCATGTAACTAATCATGTTCCTAATTCAGATGATCACATACCTCTTATACCAATGAGGAATATTTCTCCAGACATAAGATCAAGCATCATACCTACTTGAGTTCCGAGTAGCAATTGTTGGTGTGTTTCATGTCCCTTCTTGAAGGAGGGTTTTGTTCCCATGAGGTTTTCCTTGTTTCCTTAGTTTACATTGACATATAATAATTGTAATAGGGTGACCATAAGCCCTTTTTTATTGGTCCCTAATCAGATTTTACTCACTCTAATTCATTGTTAAGGATGGGTGTTAGAATATTAAAAACCCATCTAGACTTCGGATATAAGTTATTATTCATTTTTTATACTTTCCTAAGTGTTAGACTAGGTTGTTTTCCCCATGTTTCCTTTTTTGGGTCACAAACTGTCATTATTTTCAACTTGAGAGACCTTAGATATATTATTTCTTCTTTTATGATAGTCTATAATGGTAAGAGATAACTTTCTACTTTTACACAACTTTTCTTACATTTTTCTACTTTTCAGTGGATAAGGATAAAGCATAGCGCCTTTATGGAATTGGAAAGATGTCTACTTTTTAGC
The DNA here is from genome assembly GCA_001517045.1 of Pseudotsuga menziesii. Classification (NCBI taxonomy): domain Eukaryota; kingdom Viridiplantae; phylum Streptophyta; class Pinopsida; order Pinales; family Pinaceae; genus Pseudotsuga; species Pseudotsuga menziesii. Next base: position 709,271 of record LPNX011232349.1, read on the forward strand.
CAACACATACTCCATATTTTCCTCTCCAAAATACATCATCTTAATTCTTTTCCATCACTCATTATCTACCATATCTGATTTAGCTAAATCGTGAGGTCCTTGACTAAGTTGGAAAGATGATGTTGCCAATATGGGTTTTTTGCATATTTAGTAAGTCTACTTTTGTAAGCTACTCATTTTTCCTTTAATGCATTCTAATTCTCTATCAAAGATTTATTATTTATTGCACTATCATTGTTCAATAACATCATGAAGGATTTTCTTTTCCTCATGTGTTCTACTCAAATTTTCCTCCTTATTTGCATTCTTGCAAAACTAATTGTGAGATTTCTTTAATGAACTAGATTCAGGATTTGATAAATTATCACATTTTGCACATTCGACCTATGAGTTATGGATAAGGAATTTAGTGAGAGTTTTTTTGATGAATTATGTCTCAAGTTTAACATTTGGACATGAGTTCATGCAGGTCCACGATGACTGTAATGTTGGATATGCACAATTGATAGACTCAACGCTTTAGTCTATTTTGTAGGGGACATGACGATCTCGCTCCTAGTTTATAATACATGGGACATATCCACATGAAACAAAAAATATAATATACAACGTTGTATATTGGATATCCTTTCTAAGCATTGTTAATGTGATGTGCACAATGGTAGACCCATGGGATATTTAAAGGAAATACTTGAAACTTGGACTTGGTTGAGTATGGTGTTTGGTCAAAACTTGTTAAGTGTATTGATGTAGGGTTTGGCCCAATTAATGTTTTGCATAAACGATCAAAACTAACATTTTGAGACTTGAAACATATGCTTGGTGATAATAAGTTACTTGAATTGGTTAGGCTTAACATGGGGTTTGAGCATAATTTTATTATTTGGAAAAAAATCAATAATGAACCAGGAAAACATATTATTATTTAACTAAATCATATAACCAATTTATAATAATAATTTTCATTTATTTTTCCTTGAAAAAGAATCAATTGATCTTTTCAAAAAAAATCAAAGAGACCTGAACACTAGACTTTGGCTTGGAATACATTACGATTTAGAGGACATGACATTTACAAAATTTTACCAAGTTGGTGGTTTGCAATGAAGATAATCTGACTAAGATGACACAAAAAAGGATTTGGAAAAAATACTATTGAATTTTGAACTTTCGATAGTTCCTCCTTTGGGATTTTCAATGAACGAGTTGTAGGAAACTAAGAATTTTGGCATAGTCAATTTTAGTTCTAGCATTGAATATGGCCAAGGATAGTACTCTCCCATGCCTTATTCATTATTTATTCTTAACTGATCACTGCATCTTGTCCCTATCGAAAAATTCCACATTGGAAAAACAAGAATATGACTACAAAAACACCAATGTCACCATTGGGATACGAAGTCACCATTATTGCTATACTGCACACCAAACTGAACCGAAAAACAAATTCTCAAAATGGAAGCTTATTGATATACAACTCCTACTCTAACAAATAGAATGATTTTGCTCATCTGTAACTAAACCTCCAATGCAACCATTCTAGTAACCAAACTATTGATTGATTTCTTCTTCCATCTTTGGACACAAATAAGACTAAAATAAATGAAAATTATAATAGGAAACGATGTAGGGATTCAAACTTACAACTTAGAAATCATGTCCTTATAAAATCCAAAACAAAATATTTATGGGTTGAATTTAATTCCATATAAATAGAAATTGGATCATCAAAATAATAAGGAAGTACCTACTATCCATCCATGCATTCCTCATCTCCCATTTTAGAACTATAAAAATGGGATTGCTAACCTCTAGAAGCATCCAAAAGATGCAACCTCCACTGTATGAATTCTGATTTTTTTAAATATCAATAGCATACTTGTTTCCATTAAAAAACGTTTTGAAAACTATTAGATTCATGGAAATCAGGCGCAACAAGGCTTCACTAAACTATTTTATGTGCTTGAGAAACATATGCCAACTTAAAATTCTAAATCTAATCATAGCCTGAAAATTTTTAGGTTCAAATGAACAACTCAAAAAATATTCTTCAAATTGCTGACTTGATTCCTGCAGTAAAATCTCTTCACAAAAATTTGAAAACATGTAATCCTAAATATCACCCTTTGTGAAATTATCTTCAAGAAATATAGAAGTATAATCATCACTAACAATTGGAAAATTTGAATTACTAGTTATAAGAGTTATAGAGCAACTGAAATCTTAAAAAATATGTATTAGCATATGAAGAAAAATGATAGAAAAAATATTATATACATTGTTCATACTCTTATTCCAGTTCAATTGTGGAAATTAAGCCCAAGCTTAGAACAATTGAACTCAAAAAATTGCTTGAAAATATGCAAGAAACACTCAAGACGGAGACTAAAAATTGAACAATCCACAAAATGTTGTTGATATTATTTTAAATCAGAAATAATTAAATAGATATCGGCTTCTCATAAAGTAGATACTCCAAGGATTCGAAATAATTAGGATGTTATTCGAATTGGTACAAAAGCATGCTTACTAAACTAGTCAAAATCCCCCATATTTGTATAAAGCACTTTCCAAATAAGTCAAGATGCTAATGAATTTGCCGAATGAGTATGTACAACTCATAAGTGATGGAAATTTGAATTTATCATGTTTTTATATGAGGAAAATAATGGAGGTGAGTTCGTGCAAAAAACAAGGTATCTACGTTAAAAGTAGCTTTAGATTTTGTCTTAAAACTACAAAAAAGCTAGAAACTTCTGAAAAAGTAGAACTGCACACTTATTAATATGGGAAGACTGCATAGTTGTCAAAATATTATCCAGTATATTTCTAATTTGTTCCACTAGGTATGTTTGCCAAGTTTGACCTAAAAAATGGAATTTGGTGCAAACTAGCTAGTGTAGGTCCTAGCTAATTAATAAAAAAGATTGATTATATCTTAAAGCTTCGGGTGGTTTTTTATTATTCCAATACCCCCTCTTAATTTTGTATTTATGTACAATATTGGAAAAATATCATAAATATAGGGCCCATCATCAAGGCTTAGTCACCCTTTAAATACTGCTTGTCCATACAAAACACGAAAAGAGGAAAAACCACAAGGGGGAAATCCTCCCTTAAACATGGACATGAACAAATCTGTATGAAAGATGGTATTGAATCTATATTCAGAACATGAATAGATATCCCAAGTAAGGACTTTATATTTATAAAATTCCTCTCTAAAAACATCTTGGTGAAGATGTCTGCTATTTGCTCAGATGATGCGCAATAGAGAAAATCAATGACCCCATCATGCACAAGCCCTCTAATGTAGTGCATATGGATCTCGATGCATTTGGTTCACTTACTTAGTACTGGATCAATTGATATTCAAACGGTACTCTATTTTTCATAATATATGATTGTATAAATCTATGAATCGATCCCAAACTCTCAAAGTAATCACTACAACCACAAACATTGAGTAGCTACATTCACATCTCCTTTGTACTCTTCCTATGTAGATGAAAGTGCAATTGTAGTTTGCTTCTAACTTGACAAGATAATTGGTCCATCTGTGAGCATAAACACATATCCATAATTTTATTTCCTATTAGTGTTATCACCGTCCCAATCAGAGTTAGTAAAACTAACTAACTCTAGGCTATATTGTGCAACATAGTGAATCCCATGAGTTTTTGTTTCTTGTACAAAGTTTAGGATTCTCTTGGCTTCCCTGCAATGGAAGTCATGCATCTGATCCATCTGTCTAGAATCCACACTCACTACATAATATATATCAGTTCGAGTATGAGTCAAATAAATAGACAACCAACCTGTTACATATAGAGGGTGTTGTTTTCCAATGGACTTGATTGCGCTTCTTCAAGCTTAACTCCTGATAGGAAATGAGCCTTGCTTGGATTGAAATCCTTCATTCCAAACTTATTCAGTATATATGAATCACACTTGTAATTATGTACCTTGATTCCAATATCTGATTGATAAATTTCAAGTCCCAAAAATTGGCTTAACAATCGCAAATTAGTCATAGAGAAGGCATGGTTCATTGCTCTCTTTAAAGAGGAAATTTATTCCTTGGAACTTCCTGTGATCAGAAGGTCATCCACATACAATAAAATAATGATTAAATAACCATGAATCATCTTCAAATATACATTTGTATCAGAATTTCATCTACAATAGTTCAGTGATAGCAAAAAGCCATCAATCTTGGCATACCAAGCTCTCGGAGCTTATTTTAGCCCATACAATGATTTCTCCAACCTACACACAAGAGACATATTAGTCACAAGACCTTTTGGATGCTGCATGTATATTTATTATTTCATATCACCATGTAATAAATAACTCTTTACATCCATGTGATGTACTTTCCACTGCTTGGAAGATGCAATGGAAAAAACTAGTCTTATGGAGTCCATCTTTTCAATTGGTGCAAAGGTCTCATTGTAATAAATTATTTAGACTTGGCAGAAGCCCTTGGGAACTACATGTTCCTTATATTTCAAATAATAACCATCAGCATCAAATTTAGTTTTGAAAACCCACTTACACTTGACTATCTTTTTCCTTGAGGGGAGATTGACTAGTTCCCATGTGTCATTCTTTTGGAGATAATGAAATTTATCCTTCATGGATGTTTGATATATTGGGTATTCATATGCTTCTTCATATGTTTTTGGATCAGACTCAATCGTTAGAAAGAACTATTATATTTTTATCATTTAAGCAATATGATCTTAGGATCTTATCTGAGAGAATAACATGCACATCAATAAACACAAGAGAGAAGAGACACAAAGAATTTTCCTCGAGGAAACCATATAGGAGAAAACCCCACAACTTCCTCAGAGATAGAATGAGCACAAATGGTAGTAGTAAAACCCCAAAAAATAAATATGATCTCCAAAATCTTGTTCTGTCTCTCTCACTTGAGAGAGCTTCTCCTCTCTCGCTCATGTGCCCCAGTGAGTGAGTGTGTGTGTGATAAATAGCGAGTCTCACTCTCTATTTATATTATTTCATTCACTTAATATTTGACTCTATTATGTAGGCTTGAGTAATCCTAACTTATCTATGTATGCTCGAGTAACCACAACTGGGGTACTAATGACCTGACTTACATTAACTCAACTAGGGCCGAATCCTCTAGGAGAGTCTAATAACAATAATGCCCCAAAATTGTGGGGACTTTAACCCTTGAACAATAGGGAGGGTTACCCTCTATCAATTTAGATGACTTGTTTACATTATTGGTTCTCCCAATAGGAACATCGAGGTATGACATGACTCAATTACATTACAGATACTTCCTGGAATAAACATCGGGGTACAATACATAAAATATACAAGTGAATACATTCCAAAGTTACAAATACATCAACACTCCCTCTTAACTAGGAAGGTATTCTCTCGACACAATTTATCAGCACAAGTCTTCTTCTCTGTATCATCTGGGTCATCATCAAGTTATCTTCATCTTCAAGTCATCTTCATTACTGGATCTGGATCATCAATGGATCTGGATCATCACTGGATCTGGATCATCACTACTAGATCATCGCCAGTGGTGCTATCTCTTGATTCTTATTGTCATAGGAATTTCTACGGAGCCAACTCTTTTTCATGCTGGTTGTAGGCCTAGCCTCCATGTAGGTCTTCTTCAGCGCTTATATCTGACCCTTAGTTAGAATTACCTGCCCAGTAGTTACATCTAACCATGGGAGGAACACATCCAAAAACCATGTCAGAAAGGCACAACCAACACTCACATATGACCATGGGAGGAACACATGCACCACCATGTCAGAAAGGCCCATCATTCACATCCATGGGCATGATAGGACACACTATCTATCATCCAAATAAAGGCTTAGCACTTACATCTATTGGAATAACAGGACACATCATCTACTATCCAGAGAAAGGCACAACACTTACATCTACTGGCATAGCAGGACACACCATCTACTATCTAGAGAAAGGCACAAACACTTATATCTGACCCAGTTAGAAAGGCTCAACACTTATATCCTCTAGCATAGTAGGACACACCATCTACTATCCAAGTAAGGGATCATCACTTATATCTATTGACATGGTAGTACACACCATCTACCATCTAGAGAAAGGCTCTGCACTTACATCCATCGGCATGATAGGAAACGCTATCTATCATCTGGGGAAAGTATCTACACTTATATCTAATCATCTGGGAACCAATCCCACAGTCATATCAGAATGGATCTGCACTTACATCTAATCATGTGGGAGCCAATACCACAGTCTTATCAGAATGGATCTGTACTTACATCTAATCATGTGGGAGCCAATCCCATATTCATATCAGAATATCTTCGCACTTACATCTAATCATGTGGGATCCAATCCCACAGTCATATCAGAATGGATCTACACTTACATTTGATCATGTGGGATCCAATCCCAAAGTCTTATCAAAATGGATTTGCACTTACATCTGACCATGGAAGGAACCAATCCCATCACCATGTAAGAAGGGCTCTCATACTCATTTCCTCCCCTTGGAGGAAACCTCGATCTAGAGAACACCAAGCTTCTCCTTGAAGTACTCAAACTTCACTTTAGCCAATGGCTTCGTCAACACAACATCTATCTGTTCATCTATTGCAACATATTGAAGCTTCATTTCTCCTCTCTGCACCATTTCCATGATATAGTGATATTTGATCTCGATATGCTTTGACTTGTCATGGAACATCGGGCTCTCAGACAACTTCAACAACTCCAGTTGTCACAATATATAAAAGTAGCATCCAACTAGAGATCAAACAAATGAGATAGTATCTTTCTAAGCCACAATTCCTCATAGCTAGCCAAACAAGCTGTGACATACTCTTCTTTGGCTATACTCAGTGCCACATAGGACTGCTTCCCACTAAACCAAGAGATCACACCTAATCCCATACTAAAGAAACACCCTAAAGTGCTCTTCCTATCGATGGCACTGCCTACCCAATCTAAATCAACATAAAATTCCATGTTAATATTTGGATTCACCTCATACTTGAGCCCATAATCAACTGTTGTTGGAATATATTAAACCCACTCATAACTTAGGATAAAATAATTAATCATTATTTGATTAATTATTCACCCACTAGCTTAATTAGTTGGCATCCACTTGCACCTTAAAGTCAATACATTCCATCTATATCCTAGGAATTATTTATTTCTAATTCTGGGTTGATCTTGACCACCTTTTGACAATCCAGAATTAGTATACAGGACTTTATAGCAGATTTTGCTTTATTCTTCTTTTTTTGCTTTTCGTACTTTTCTATGGATAAGATAAAAGCTAGTCAACTAGGAAACTACGAACTTTTGTTTCCAACCCATACTCCATTATTTTTTCTCCATTTTCTAGGATTAGCATGTTTTTTCCATCTCCTTGACAACTCACTCATGCTTTTTCCAACTCGTGAGGTCCTTGATAGATTTGGGAAGTTTTTTAGCCACCTATGGGGGTTTGCTATATTTTGGTAAGTCATCCTTTTTGAGCTTTATGAGTTGTTTCCATACAAATAAATTTTCCTATGAGGGATGTACTATTTATGTACACTATTATTCATCATTATTCAATGGAAGGATACACACCAATATTCATGTCTTTGTTCATGTGATTCAGTCTCATTTCTTCTCTTTATTTTTCCTGTGTATGCTTGTGAGAATTCTTAGTAACAAGATCTATTTCCTGTGCTTATTCTTAGAATAATTGCACATAGCATTGATCTATTATTTCTACATCGTATTAGAGATATAGGTATCACAACCTTTCCATCTTCTACAGCAGCAAGGTTGATCAAGTTCTACAGAGTTGAGGAGCGCATCCAGTCTCCTATCCCTCTCTAAGGAAGAGCTTGTATAGCTTACAAAATTTTCTCCTAATTTGTTTTGTAGGTTTTAGAGAGTATCTACTAGAGCATATCGACAACTTCAATATGGATTCAAAAGTTCCTCTACTATCTCCTTTCAACTATGCTAATTGGAAGCCAAAGATGAGGGCATACTTGAAGAGGCAGTGTCTCTTTGATGTCTCCATTGGTGCATTGAGTGAACCTGAGTCTTATGAAGAGAATATTGATTGGATAAATAATTTTGATAGAGATTATGGAATTATGTGTTTGAGAATGTCTCCAAATATATATCATCTCATATATTCTGCTGAATTTCCATTTGAGCTTTGGAAAATTTTGGACAAAGCTTTTGGTTTGCAGGAAATTGAAGATGAAGCATGGAGCAAACCTAGAATCTCCTCTTGTTATCTCTCTCAATATTTCTCGGCCTCTACATTCTATGATGAAGTTGATCATGATGAATAATTTTCACATACAATTCGTGTTGTTGCTACCCTCATTGATTTGAATGATTCCTCCTTCAATCAAGAAGCAAATATTGAAGAGCCATCTTTTTCTATGTCTCTTCAAGGTGATTTTTCTTCTTGTGATACTATTGATGAAAAAGAAGTAACATATGGAGCTGCTTCTGATATTGATTATGATCGTATAACCCATTCATTGTTCTCTAAATATCCTATGTTATATTATGAGATCTATGTGCCAGATTCTTCACACCTTTTGCATACCTCTCTCTTTTATGGTGCGTAACCCAGTGACTTCCAGGATGTTTGCTTAGCCACATCAAGCCTTATTTGTGTCATACCACTTACCTTACTTGATATCATGTGCTTCAGCATATCCTCCTTTGTTCTTGGCATCAATACTCAGATCCTTCTTGAAGATTTTGAACATCTCTTTATTTCCTCCTTTCATACAGGGGATTCATTACCAGTGTATTCCCGTGAGTATATTGATATGCTTATATGTGATCCTTTGGATTATGATCTAGAAGCATATTTTCAGATTGATACACATATAATACCACCATCCATATCATATACCATATCTATGAATAATACTAAGACTATACAAATCCCTAGTTCACTAGTTGATTCCTCATTGGTCTCTTATGCAGTGATATTTATCTTACATGATTTGAAGTCTTTACTAACTTTCAGTGGCTGGTTATCCATGAAGTTAGTCATATATGGACTGATATTAAACATGTTTGGATCTGTTATCAACACTTATGGTTCAGATCTTATGCCCATCCATCATTCATATTTTTACACCTATCAGTTTTCCCCAGCTGCTCATAATTTTCCTAGTCTAGCCCTATATCCTCATGGAGCCACTGAAGCCTTTGTCCTTGCTGTTCCATATGCAAATATTTCTGATATATAATATTTTTATCATCCTCATATCATATCTATATAGGTGCTACATCATATTGGAATATTGACATGTGATTCACGTCACAATTTTGCAGCTATTCAGGGAATTGGGTGTGAAATAAATTGTCTTAACTTTTGTACTCTTTGGAAAGGAGTATGGACATATCTCTTTTCCATTTCAGATTATGTTTTCAGATCAGAGTTTGACAGCAAAAAGAAGCATTTAGATAATTCTCCTACTTCATCAGTTGATGAGATACAAGGAGTCTCTCCTCTTCCTTCTTGTAGGTTCTACACTCCAGCGCATGATCATGGAGTTCATGATTTCTTCAGCAAGTCCTTCATTCAGAAGCAATTCAGTCAGCTCATTAAAGTGAATATGAAGATATGTTGAAGACATATTTCAAATTTTGTTCCTTGTCCTATATTGAGGGAGAATTTTCCCCATGTGCTTTTTCCTCTTTCCTCACATTTCTGGACATAATAATTGTTAAAGGGTGACCATAGCCTTTTTGCTGGGCCCTATATGCATCCATTTGAATCCATATTTTTTGTCATACCATCATAAATTCATACTTATAGGGGGGTGTTGGAATATATTAAACCCACTCATAACTTAGGATAAAATAATTAATCATTATTTGATTAGTTATTCACCCACTAGCTTAATTAGTTGGCATCCACTTGCACCTTAAAGTCAATACATGCCATCTATATCCTAGGAATGATTTATTTCTAATTCTAGGTTGATCTTGACCACCTTTTGACCATCCAGAATTAGTATATAGGACTTCACAACAGATTCTGCTTTATTCTATTTTTTCTGTTTTTCCTGCTTTTCTATGGATAAGATAAAACCTAGTCAACTAGGAAACTGAGAGCTTTTGTTTCCAACCCATCCTCCATTATTTTTTCTCCATTTTCTAGGATTAGCATGTTTTTTCCATCTCCTTGACAACTCACTCTTGATTTTTGCAACTCATAAGGTCCTTGATAGATTTGGGAAGTGCTTTAGCCACCTATGGGGGTTTGCTATCTTTTGGTAAGTCAGCCTTTTTGAGATTTATGATTTGTTTCCATAAAATTTGATTTTAATATGAGGGATGTAATATTTATGTACACTATTATTCATAATTATTCAATGGAAGGATACACACCAATATTCATCTCTTCATTCATGTGATTTAGTATCTTTTCTTCCCTCTATCTTTCCAGTGTATGCTTGCGAGAATTCTTAGTAGCAAGATCTATTTCCTGTGCTTATTCTTAGCATAATTGCACATATAATTGATCTATTATTTCTACAAATTTACCCTTTAGGTACCTCAGAATATGTTTTGCAGCAATGAAGTGAACATGTTTAGGATCTGTCAGGAACTGGCACAACGTGTTCACAGCAAAGAAAATATCTAGTCTCGTATTCATCAGGTACATCAAGGAACAACTCAATAGATTCATGTTCGATGCCATAGGTGTGTTCATGGCCTGGCATCCAATCATCCTAAACCTCTTCAGGATCTATACTACATACTTCCCTTGTCCTAGGGAGATTCTGCCACACCTCCATGACTATAAAGTAGTGCATCATATCCAAGTCCTTCATCTTGAACTTGGTAGCAAGTCTCCTTCTTACAAATTTAATGAGTTCCTCTTTTCTGTTAGGAACAAGTCATCGACATATAACAGGAGCATCACTGGTCTTCCACCTTCAACCTTGAAGAAAAGGTTGGAATCTGCTTTACTCTTAGTAAAGCCTAGAGTCATCAGTAATATGTCCATCCTGTCGTACCATGTCGAACCTCAGCATATTTTTTAGTCACTCCATCTAAAGTGAATCATCATTCTCCCTCTATCTTTCGTACTCTATGCACTGAAACATTCTATACTGGAGTGACAAGTAGCTTCCTGTGTTACTAATATTCTATGTATCCATCTACGGTCACTGGAAACCAAGATCCTCTATCTTGAAAATGTTCTTCTCACACCCATCTATGAGCTTGTCATCCTCTATAGGATTTCATCTTCAACCTTGTAGAAAAGGTTGATATATTCATCCCTCTAGGTGATCTTCAAGCTCCTCATGTATGTGTCATCCTATGGGTGACTTATGAGCTTATACAAGGCCTTCTTTCATTTGCACACATGATTCTTCCTGTCATGTGTATTTCTAGTGGATGCAAATGTCTCCTGATAGTCTATGCCTCGTGCTACGAATCTTGCCTAGTATCCCACGATGTTTCCATCTACTGCATGATGGAGCTATGAACTTCCCTTCAGGTCTCGATACTACATCCTAGACATCATTCTTCTTGAAATGTTATTCCCTATCTTCTTGGCTACTTCTTCATAGCTGGAAGTTTGTACATCAATGATGCCGCTGCATTCATCATACTATTCCTCATCTTGAACTATCGTCACTTGTTCTTCGAAACAATTCTCATCCTTATTTTCTTGTAGGAGATTATACACGATCTTTCCTACAAGTCAAATGCACCAATTGTATGATTAGAAACATTTCATAATGCATATTCATAATGGTAAATTCTTATGCATAAAGATATAATAATGCAACTATTTTAGCCAATACAACATTCATCCATATCTCATGGAAACTTTCTAGATACCTTCCATCTCTACCAAGACAACATTGAGATTGTGCACTAATCAAATATGTCAGCAAAGAGGTTTCATTCTAGATAAGTAGGAATGGAGAGTTGTATAGCACCATGAGCTACTTACCCGTCGCATGCATATTAGTAGTATATTGTCATTAATGCAAACATTATATCATGCATAATACATCAACTAAATATAAACAAATGCATAACAAAACAATATCATGAAATGACAATTGAATACTTATCTTTATTTGTTTCGTGGGTAGACTCCTTCTTGAGGATTCAGCTTCATCATCTTTTTCATTCGTCATTTCTTATCCAAATGCTAAGATGGATAAGAGGTTCTTCAAGAGTTGATTCCTTCATATTTCCTCATCGCTTGATGGATCTTCTTTGGATGGTGAGATCTTGATCTTCAATTTCTCCCATATTCTCTTTTCTTATTATGTGTCGAGCTTCTTCTTCTGCTCACTCTTCCCATATTCTACTGAAGGTGATCACTTCCTTTTGGCGTACATTCCTCGAATGAATCAATCCCATGATTTTGGGGGCCATTAAAGGTGGTTATGACAACTTTTGCATTATCCACTTCTTCTTCTACCGCTTCAAGTTGTTCTTTTATTTTAGAAACCCTTGTAAAGTATGACTGTATTGTTTTTGCATTCTGGATTGTCACATTCTTCAACTGGTTTCTCAAAGTCATCTTTTGATTTATGTTCTTCCCTTGAAATCGATTTGTCAAGGAATCAAACATATCTTTCGGTGTCTTTAGGGAAGACACTTGTGGTATAAGGTGATCCGTGATTGAATCAGCAATGATCTTCTTGGCCTTGACCAAGTTCTTCTTGTCTAAGGCTTTTAGCCTCATCTCCCTCTGGAACTGGAACCTCTCTACTTATGTAGGTGTCCAATTCATTTCCTTCAAGAACTAGTGAGATATTATACTTCCATGCTTGGAAGTTGTTAGCCTCACCAATATTTTCATCAAGCTGGTGTGATTAGTCATCTTGAAATGAGAACCTCAATTGTAAATAGCAAAAGATTATATCTAACCAATTTGAGGTGTTTGTTCTGGTTTCAGAGCTCGTTGATCTAGGGTTTTCTAGAGAAACCATAACTTTAAAAACTTAGAACCTTTCAGATCTGATTGGATAGAAATATATACATCTTCAACGATATCTTTCCAATGTACTCATCTTTTGAAAACAATGGAGGAAAGCTCTCGGAACAAAAAGCCCTAGTTTATCAATTTCTTCTGCAAAAATGTCTTATACTGTTTATATGGTATCTTTGAAAGAAATTATCCTATGTGTCTGAAATTTCGTACTGAGATATCATCATCTGTCCTTATTCCAACATGACAGGTTTCATCAAAATTGGTTTCACCAATTGGGACTTATGAGCGTTTTCCCAAGGTGACCTGTTTCAGGACTGTTCAACATAGCGAAGTTGTACAAAATTCCATGTGTCACTGTTTCATATTAGGGTTCTAAAAATTTTATCATAGAAACTAAATTATGTGCCCTCTTTGTAACATCTTGATAAATTTTATTTGGACCTTCGTAGCCTGAGATATAGTGATTCACCCCAGGTGTCATGTTTGGGGAGGAATCTTCGGAGAGGCTAGAACCCTAACTTGGACGAATCATATATCCAAGAATATAGAGAATTTCAGGCTAAAACTTGGTCACAGTGTACATCTAGAATTTATCTTCGACCTGTGAAATTTTCGACACCTGCTACTTCTCCAATTTTGATATATAGTGAATCTACCAAAACTATCAGTTTTAGTATTTTAGGGTTTTTCAGGCCCGGGGTCAAACTAGGGTTTGAATTTCCCTGAGCTTCACCCAACCAAAAATATCGACCCATGTCTATAAACATTGATTTTGATGAGGATATTAATCCTATTTTGGGCTCACTCAAAAATTCCTCTTCTATGAAAAGCCCTAATTTCCTGCAACAAAAACTGAAAATGCCCGGAATCAAATTCTGCTTCGACAAAAAGATGCGCCCTTCAATGGAGAGTTATCCTAGCCTTAGTTTTTTGAGGGATTGTTGAGAGATACCCAAAAATTAAGAAGCCCTAGCTTCCACTACTGCACAGTGTCTTCTTCTTAGGTTAGCTTTGATACCATGTTAGATTTTTATCATTTAAGCAATATGATCTTAGGATCTTATTTGAGATATTAACATGCACATCAATAAACACAAGAGACAAGAGACACAAAGAATTTTACTCAAGGAAACCATAAAGGAGAAAACCCTGCAACTTACTCAGAGATAGAATGAGCACGAATGGCAATAGTAAAACCCGAAAACATAAAAATGTCTCCAACAACATGTTCTCTCTCTCTCTCTCACTTGAGAGAGATTCTCCTCTCTCACTCATGCACCCCAGTGAGTGAGTGTGTGTGTGATAAATAGAGAGTCTCACTCTCTATTTATATTCTTTTGTTCACTTAATAGTTGACTTTGTTATGTAGGATCGAGTAATCCTAACTCAGTTATGTAGGCTCGAGTAACCACAACTGGGGTACTAATGACCCAACTTACACTAACTTAACTAGGGCCGACTCCTCTAGGAGAGTCTAATAACCCTATTGCCCCGAAACTGTGGGAACTTTAACCCTTGAACAATAAGGAGGGTTACCCTCTATGACTTTACATGATTTGTTTACATTACTGATTCTCGTGATAAGAACATCAGGGTATGACATGACTCAATTATATTATAGATACTTCCCGAAATAAAAATCAGGGTACAATACATAAAATATACAAGTGAATACATTCCTAAAATATACAAGTGAATACATTCCTATAATAAAAATACATCAACAAACACTTATCAACAAAGAAAGAGTCCTTCACAGAGAAGACACTCTTGAATTGAGATATAGTCCTCCTAGAATCACTAGGATTCCCAGCTACTTCCCCAACTGCTTGAATTTTCTTTGATTCCAACTTTGGCCTTGTGGGGATGTTTGTATATGCAATTAAATCATCATTAACAGACATATCATAATAAAAAAAAATCATTAGTTCCTTTACTTACAACCAAAGGTGGAGGAGGTGAGGAGGACTCTCCAATTTCTGCTTCTACCATAGGCTCCTCTTCGAACTGAACACTCTATTCAATGAATTATTTTTGAGTGCTCATGTTAATCAGCTTATACCCTTTGGAATATTTAGAATACCCAACAAATAGGAACTCTTTACTTTGGTGTTCCAAATCCCTCCTTTTATCTAGTGGAATTCTAGCCCATGCCCTTGAGCAAAAAATATTGAAATGAGACACATCTGGTTTGTGCCTACTCCAAGTTTCAAAAGGAGTAGCTCCATCAAGTTGATTGTGAGGCACCCTAACCTGGTGTAGGATGCACAATGTTATCACTCCAGGAAACTCCTCTAGGTTGTATCTTGAGGATTCCTAGTAACTTAAATTTTTCTATGGTTTTTCTAGCTAGATAAAGTTAGGTGACCTACAGGACCTCACACTCTCAAGAAATGCATGAAACTCAATCAAGGATAAGGCTTCTAACTACCACTATTCATAGGTTTAATTGTTAGAATAATCAACCCATATTATTTACCCACTTAGACATTATTTCATTTATTTTGTCTTATTTGCCTAGTCCATGAGTCCCACCATGTGCAAGTAGCTAATTGCCTATCCATAGAGGTCAAAATTGCCATTATTGACTCATGGAGCGCTTTGGAAAGTCCTGGGAATCAAATCTGCTTTATTCCTGGCCTCCTAGGCGCCCTTCTGCTTTTTCTGCTTTGTTGACCGCTTTTCCAGCTTTTAAAGCACATAAGGAAAGCTAGACTAAGTGAGGTGAACCTGTTTTATTCCCCTTTCATCCTCCACTCTTTCCTCCATGAAAAAGCATGTATGAGCTTCCATTTGACCACTCTCTAGCTTTCCCATGCGCCCTTTCTAATTCGTGGGGTCCTTGATAGATTTGGGATCAGCTTTTTACACCTATGGGGGATTTGCCTATTTTGGGTAAGCCTGCTTTATGCTAGATTTGGATGCTTCCTTATGCATTCGATTTGCTCATGTATTCTATATATTCAGAAGCCTATGTTATTACAGGGTTGGCTATTGTACACTCAGTTAATATAATTTTGTGTTACAGCTCCATATTCAGTCTCCATTGTTGATAATTTTGCATGATCAATTGTTAATTGCTGTGAGTGAAATTAATCTACTGCAGGCCTAAATTTCTACATTAATAATATGGTGCAAAGATGGAGAACTTATCATGCTGGCAGATTCATACATAAAATAGTTATATATAAATGGCTAATCATAGAAACAAAAATACTTGTAATTCGAATCATCAACATGCAGATATGATGCCAGCTATTAGACATCACATAATATGACTAAGATTGAACAAGAAATTCAAGCATAAGCATAGAATAGACGAGAAATGGAAGGTGAACATATGATAGCAAAAGAGCTTATATTAGGTCATGAGCAATATGAGAAGCTTTCTAATAGTAATGGTATATAGGTCCTCGAAGTCAAATCCTTGTTTCAAATAACTTTTAGGCTTTATAGCCTTTACAAAAATATTCAGATACTGAAAAATTTGATCTGTTTTACTAAAAATAAATAAAACTAATGTTTTTGCAAAAATTAGGTCAGAAACCCTAATTTAACTACTAGTATTTCTAACTGTAACACTCATTCACTTTCTGAACCTTTTGATGACTGCAGTGAGTACTGGAATAAAGCCGCACTCTGTCCTATGATAGATAATAGACTGTTGGTTAAAATAGGTATGGTTTGTGACCTTTTCCTCCTTGATGTATCCTCAAAACTGGAATAGACCTTTTCTGATGGTGTTCTTCAGCGACTTTCAGCTTTACACTTCATCTCTGAGATAGTTATATTTGCCCAAACTGGTATTTTGTGCCAAAATATCTTTCTGTGCCTCTTTTCACTTTTGGTGGTTAGGGAATCAAAATTTCAGGTCTGTTAGCTATTGAAAGCGCTGCTTTCGGTGGCTAAAGAACCGCTTCACCATCCGCCTAATCCACCGAAAGCCTTGTTTTTGCAAAATTATAATCAAGCTCCCAAATCATCCTTTTCAGATTTGTTGTTGATCTTGTGATCCTTCTTCAGCTTTCCCAATGTCTAGAAAATCAGCAGCATCCTGGATTGCCTATGGATTCTGAAGGCTTACTGCTGCTTCAGCTAGGGTTAGATCTGGAATTCTTCACCTCCAGCTTCAGAATCATGATCATCATGTATAGCCTGGTGTTTTCCTTCATGTATCTTATATTTCTCCTTTTTAGCATGACATACATCCCTCTCATCTCTAGTACAGAATTGTGAAACTCCTTATTGCTCTTGGTCAACATGGAATTATTCCTCTCTATCTCCCTATCAAAAACCTCTAGTTCATGTATTTGCTCTAGTAGTTTGTTTACTCTATGAGACCTAGGTTTTCTTTAGGAGGTCTCTGATATTTGTTCCTCCTACCCTTTACTAGGTTTTGGTGAAGGAAACTCTTCATTCTCTATTGTAACCTGCCTTATTAGGTCAACTATTGCCCTAAAATTTTGGCCAAATTGTTGAAAACGGGGTCTCAGAGATGGATTTGTTCCTTCAAATATGTGACACCTATGTATAACCTGAAAGAGTTTTTTGTAGATTGCTTTATTCTGAGAAAAAACCTCTCTCATTCTTTTTAAATTTGTTTTCATTTTCCCGAGATATGTATTTCAAAAGAATGTGTAAAACAAGGAAAATTTTGAGATCCGAAAATTAGGGCTCATAGATGGATTCTCTCATTCTTTTTAAATTTGTTTTCATTTTCCCGAGATCTGTATTTCAAAAGAATGTGTAAAACAAGAAAAATTTTGAGATCCGAAAATTAGGGCTCAGAGATGGATTCGATTCTCCCAATATGAAATACCTGTAGTAAAACTGAGAGAGGTTATTGTGTTATGACAAGTTAGGGAAAAAAAATCTGAGAGTTTTGCAAACAGATTCCCTAGTCACTCAGAATCATCGTTTTAAAATGATGTCTTTTTAGAGTAAAACACCAATTTCGGTGGCTTAGAGCTCCCTGAAATTTTGGTTTTAGCTAACACAAGTCTACATTCAATGGCTTAGAGATTGTTTTGAAACCATTCTTAGCCATGAAAACCTATGTTTTGATTTTTTTTTGAGCGCGTCCTCCTCCTTGTGCCTACAAAACTGAAATTCAAATCATGTGGAGGAGGTTAGCGGACTGGTTTTTAGAGATGACCTTAGGTAGTAAGGATGCATGCAGCAAATGAGGAGTGTACTAAAGGTATGGTGCTCATTATAAGGGGTTAACTATTTTATTGGTACTTGAATGAGATGATGGTGAATTCTGGTGATATCCATGAGATAGACAGCCTAGCAATCATTTTAATGTGAAATCTAAACCCTAGATTTCCATCAGTATTTTGAGATCAATAATGACTTCTTAGCCATCAAATAATGCTTTACTACAGTTCCCTGACCTTTTAGGTGGTTAATCATGCTAAATTATGACACGCCTCATGGTGATGAATTTGATTTTGATGGGAAGACAACCATTTTCACTTTTCATCCTTTTCGGTGGTTAAGAGACTTTAGGGTTTAGTTCACTAGCTGCCGAAAGGTGGCATTCCAGTGGCCAATGAACCGTTGGTCCATTCGCCTAAGCCACTGAAAGTCTCATTCCCAGAATTTATTAAAACAAATTTCAACACACTTTTGGTGGTTTACTATGTTCTTGGATCCATTTCTAAACTGCTAAAACCAAGGCTTTTCGGTGGCTAATGAACTATTGGTAAGTTCGCCTAAGCCACCAAAAGTCCTTTTTTTCCAAAATTATAAAAAACCTGATCAATAGGCTTTCGGTGGTTAACATGTTCCTGAGCCAAAACTGTTAGCTACCGAAAGCTTATCTTTTCGGTTGCTAATGAGCTATTTGAAAGCTTTCCTAAGCCACTGAAAGTCCTTTTTCCAAACTTCCATAAAAAATGCGATCATCAGGATTTTGGTGGTTAACATGGTCCTGCGTTAAAACTATTATCTATCGAAAGGTGAGATTTTCGGTGGCTATTGAGTTGTTGAAAAACTCTCCTAAGCCGCCAAAAGCTAAAACTTTCAAATTTCTTGAAAAACAAAACACCAGATATTCCAACTTTGTTAGTCACCCAAACATCTTTCATAATATGCCCTGAAATATTCATCACTATGTAAAAAATAATTATCTGAGTGGACCTATTGAAAATTAATTTATTTAGGAGATAACATCTGGCTCCTACTTGGTGATGGGAACCTCCCTGTGAGGTCCCAAGAACCCCATACCAAATGCCTTTCCTGTAAAACAAACATTCAACCTATCCTCTAGTTTTCCATTGGGCATGGAGTCATTTGTCTTTTATAATTGATCCCCTACAATCTGCATGTATCCTGCTTTGCTTATTCATGAAAACAACTAAAAATGAACTAGCTGCTCATATTAAGAGCTTATTTTCCTATCTACTCCTACTACTAATTCTAATCAGTAGAGTCTTCTTATCACGTGACATCATGCTTCCAATGAATCCATGTCAGAAGTTGATCTGCTGAAATTATCCTTGATCATAACCCAAAAAATAAATGAAACCCTAGCATACATCAATGTAGTTTCAAAGGGTGACAGAACCAACTATCATCTGACAAAATTTTTTTGATATCTATGTTGCTCATAAGTTCCAGATAGTCAGCAACAAGGTCATAAAAGCCAACAAGAAATATATTTTTATGATGCTGATCTTTTCCTTCACTGATGCCAATGTTGAATGTTGACTGCTCAACCTTTGTCGGATCAAAATGCAAGTTCAACAGCTGATCTGAACCTTCTTGTTCTCTTATGATCAGATCTTGATCATCAATCATTAAAATTTCCTTTTGAGAATAGTGCTCACAATAGGATGATAAAACAAGGTTTACATCATATGAATAAAGATCAATTGAAAACATATAATTTCCTATACAATCATCAGTTATAATAGGCTCCTCTTGGTTTGCCAACTGATCATAAAATCCATATTCATACTTGTCTTGGGAGTACTTTGCAAACACTGAAGAATATGATTCTCAATCTAAAAGGAGCTCACATTCTTGCTGTTGTTCCAAATCTGCTTTAGACTCATAATATTCCTGTTCAAAATATGAATCATACTGATATTTATCTGGCTTAGGTAGATGATGGTTTTCAAAATCAAACTGCTCTAGGATTCTCCTTGAAGCACAAATGTTTTCCTCCACCTCTAAAGCATATTCAAACAGAACGCTTAATGATGAAGATTTCCTTTCTAGCAGAAGAAGGACAAGTTTTGAATGGAGTCCCATCACATAATATATCATGGCAGCTGTCTCTATGGGCCAGATCTCCAAATTCATATAATGATAAGTGTTGTAGAATCTTCGATTGAAGATAGGCAAAGTTTCTTCTTCCTCTGTCTTCAAAGCATAGAAATCAGAGAGATACAAATCAAGATATCTGTTCTCACCCCAATGCTTCAAAAAGGAATCAGTGAATTCTATCCAAGAGCCAATGGAGCTAGCTCTTAAAATCTTGAACCATATAGCAGCATCTCTAATTAATGATTTAGAGAAAAATCTCGTGATTACATCCTCATGAACAATCTAAAAACGGTCAATAAAATCTTCGAAATATTCTGAGTGCCTTTCAGCTAAAGCTTGATTCTCTCCAAAAAACCAAGGGAGATATTCATAACAGTCAAGAGGATAAGGATGAATATGAGAGGGTAGTTTTAATGGCTTAAACATCTTCATCGTGATTTTGATTTGAAAGGATGTGGGTTAATCATGAGGGATAACAATCTACGGACAAGGTTCAAACATTATGGCAACGAGTGTTGAGCTATGCATATGTTTTGAATCAGTTTTGGTTTCTTCAAGGTTACATGGCTGATCAGATTTAGAAGGAATTTGGATATAGAGGTCATTTTATAAATGAGCTGTAGAACAAAGACCGATTCACCTTCTATTATACAAGCAGGCTGCAAATATTCTTCTAAAACTAGAACAGACCTTTTCTAATGGTGTTCTTCAACGACTTTCAGCTTTACACTTCATCCCTGAGATAGTTATATTTTCCCAAACTGGTATTTTGTGCCAAAATATCTTTCTGTGCCTCTTTTCTCTTTCGGTGGTTAAGGAATCAAAATTTTGGGTCTGTTAGCTGTCGAAAGCGCTGCTTTTGGTGGCTAATGAACCACTCCAGTGTCTGCCTAAGCCACCGAAAGCCCTGCTTTTGCAAAATTGTAATCAACTTCCCAAATAATCATTTTCAGCTTTTTTGTTGATCTTTTGACCCTTCTTCATCTTTCCCAATGTCTAGAAAATCAACAGCATCCTGTATTGCCTCTAGATTCTGAAGGCTTACAGTTTCTTCAGCTAGGGTTTCTAGTGCAAAATGAGAGCTAGGGTTTGATCTAGAATTCTTCACCTACAGCTTCAGAAGCCTAATCATCTTGTATAGACTGGTGTTTTCCTTCATGTATCTGATATTTCTCCTTTTCAGCATGACATACATCCCTCTCATCTCCAGGAAAGAATTGTGCAACTCCTTATTCCTCTTGGTCAACATGGCATTATTCCTCTTTATCTCCCTGTCCAAAACCTCTAGTTCATGTATTTGCTCTAGTAGTTTGTTTACTCTTTAAAACCTAGGTTTTATTTAGGATGTCTCTTATATTTGTTCATCCTACCCTTTTATAGGTTTTGGTGAAGGAAACTCTTCATTTTCCGCTGTAACCTGCCCTGTTAGGTCAACTTTTGCCCTAAAAATTTGGCCAAACTATTGAAAACGGGGGATTAGAGATGGATATGGTTCTTCAAATATGTGACACCTATGTATAAACTGAAATATTTTTTTGTATATTCATTTTTTGTGAGCAAAAACCTCTCTCATGTTTTTGAAATTCATTTTCATATTCCCGAGATCTGTATTTCAAAAACATGTTTAAAACATGGAAAATTGTGAGATCCAAAAATTAGTGCTCAGAGATGGATTTGATTATCCCAATATGAAATACCTGTAGGAAAAATGAGAGAGGTTATTGTGGTATGACATGTTAGGAAGAAAACCCTTCGAGTGTTTTTGAAAATGATTCCCCAGTCGCTCATAATCATTGTTTTAAAATTATTTCTTTTCATAGTAAAACACTAATTTCAGTGGCTTAGAGCGCCCTGAAATTTTGGTCTTAGCTGCCGAAAGTCTGCTTTCGCTGGCTTAGAGACCATTTTGAAACCACGATTAACAACAGAAACCTATTTTTTGAGGTTTTTGAGGGGGTCCTCCTCCCTGCGCCTGCAAAATTCAAATTCAAATCCTGTGGAGGAGGTTAGCGAACTGGTTTTCAGAGATGGCCTCGAGTAGTAAGGACGCATGCAACAAATGAAAAGTGTAATGAAGGTATGGTGCTGATTATGAGGAGTTAAATTATTTTATTGGTACTTAAATGATATGATGGTGAATTCTGGTGACATCCATGAGATAGATAGCCTAGCAATCATTTTAATGTGAACTTAGTGTTTCGTGGAGGTTTACTGCAGTCGTGGGACATATAGAGGGAAGGCTAGGGTTTAGATTTCCATCAGTATTTTGAGATCAATAATGACTTCTTAGCCATCAACCCATGCTTTAATGTAGTTATCCAACCTTTAAGGTCGTTAATCATGCTAAATTATGACACGCGTCATGCCGATGAATTTTATTTTGATGGGCAGACAATCGTTTTCACTTTTTGTCCTTTTCGATGGTTAAGAGACTTTAGGGTTTATTTCACTAGCTATCGAAAGGTGGGATTTCGGTGGCTAATGAACCATTGGTCCATTCTCCTAAGCCACCGAAAGTCTCATTCGCATAATTTATTAAAATGAATTTCAGCGTGCTTTTGGTGGTTTACTATGTTCTTGAATCCATTCCTGAACCGCTGAAACTAAGGCTTTTCGATGGCTAACGAACTATTGGTAAGTTCTCGTAAGCCATCGAAAGTCCCTTTTTTCTGAAATTATAAAAAATGTGATCAATAGGATTTTGATGGTTAACATGTTCTCGATTCAAAACCGTTAGCTTCCAAAAGCTTAGCTTTTTGGTGGCTAATGAGTTATTTGAAAGATCACCTAAGCCATTGAAAGTCCTTTGTCCAAAATTTCATAAAAAATTTGATCAGCAGGCTTTCAGTGGTTAACCTATTCCTTCTTTAGAACTGTTATCTACTAAAAGGTGAGATTTTCGGTGGCTAATGAGTTGTTGAAAAACTCGCCTAAGCCACCATGTTATCTCCAAAAATAATTTATTTCGATAGTATGAAAAGATTTATTCTCGAAATGAGGGATATGAATATCATTGAAAGTTTGAAAGCTTTTATTTTTTGATAAAAAATTTCACAAAGTTGTAGCTTTCGGTGGCTTCAGCGAGGATCAGAAAATCTCATTAGCCACCAATGTACATACGGACTACGGCTTCCGTGATCAGATGAAAACTTCAACGATCAGAGGTTCTAAGGACTACGTATTGACGAGGCAAAGCTGAAATTTTCTGCAATATCGGTGATGTAAAGCACTAAATACCACTGAAGTTACGTATCGAAAATCGAAACCACTACTTAATAAAGCGTTAGAACTTGAATACACTAACCATCGGTAAGATAGTTCACTAAAGATCCACAATGGTGGGATATAGACTGACTACGGGTTCCGGGACAATAGAAAATCATCGACGATCGAAAGAACTAAGCAATACAGATCGGCAGGATAGTTCACTAAGGAGGCACAACGACGAGAGACAGACTCACTATGGGTTCCGTGACAATAGAAAATCATCAATGATCGAAAGAACTAAGAACTATTGATCAGAAAGATAGTTTACTAAGGAGCCACAACGTCGGGAGATAGACTGACTATGGGTTCCATGAAAATAGAAAATCATCCGCGATCAGAAGAACTAAGGACTACGGATCGACGAGTTTAAACTAAGAATCTCCATAGTGTCGGTAAGGCAATAGAAAAGGCCTCCAATCAATGACAAAAATCATTTCGATAGCGATAAAGAAAAATTGTTGACAATTAAAAATATAAAGTTTTGAAAAAAAGAAAAGAAAAGAGATAACACGCATCGACGAATGACAAGACTATCCATCGGTGGAATAGAGGACTAGTGTTCTGATTCCTTCATTAAAATTAGTTTGTTTCACCTCCGAAATAGCGGTAGTGTTCATGTCTAAGGCACCGATGGGATAGAGGACAGAGCCTCCGATCACCAATGCTGAGAATATTAGTTGTTTGAACCTTTGACACTGTGGTGATATTCATCTTTGAGGTTCTGATGCATTAGTTATTACAGCTTTTGATCGTCGACAAGCTAGTGATGGAAAGCGTCGATACATTCAGGCTTGGGGTGCCGACAGGCTAGAAGACAGAACTCCCGATCACCGATGCATAAACCATAATGATGTTAGTCAATTGAGGCACCAACACTACATAAGCATTGATACTTGGGGTTCTGACAGGTTAGAGGTCAGAGCTTCCGATCGGCAACCGTGTGACAAGGTAGAAATTTCTAGCAGATTAAACAAGAAAGGTCACTTCAGTTAACCACCGAAACACTAGCTTTGGGCAGCAATTTTACACTGAACCAGCAGTGGTGATTATTAGCGACTACTGTAGTTATTTAGTATTTGCTCAGTGAACTATATCTTCACAATAGATAGACAAGTAGTTAGCAAGGGTTTGAAACCCTAATCCAAAAAAACTATCACTTTCGAATATTTTTGTGAAAACATATCGAAGTTTCAAGATATGTGATTTTTTGGTAGAAGGCTATGAAGCCCATGATTGATTTTATAATAAAGGTTTGACTTCAAGGATTTGTAAGTCGATTCTATTATCAAGAATCTAATCTTTTTTATCCTAAATATAAGATCTTTTGGTATGATTTGTTCAGCCATCATCTTTATCTTTACTGTACTTATGCCTGAATGTGCATTTAGTTGATTTTCAAGTTGATCAATAGCTAATAGTTGTCATCCTATTGGTGAGTTAACATGATTTGATTTATAAGTACCATACTTGTTAGGATTTAGCCATTTATATGCATCTATTTTGTATGTAAGTCTTCCATCTTGATGAGTTCTCCATCCTTGCACCTTTTTGTCAAACTACTGAACAAGTTGTAACTAAAAGCCTTGTAATTGAGTGAGCTTCATGCATGTATTGAGAGAGGGAGGTTATATAGGTCATTCGACTTGATCCATATCGAAAAACCCTAAAAAAAATTTAAGTTACCAGGCATCCTCAAGCTACAACCTAGAGGATTTTTCTCGAGTGATAACAAATTGGCGCCATTGCCGGGGAGAGGAGATTGAAGCTCAGCTTCCCTGGGAGACGACATAGATCCATGCTTTGATGATAGACAAAGCTTGGACACTATTATGGTTGTAATAATCTATATGGAGACTCCATTGATATAAGGTGGCTTCAAGAAGATCAAGTACCAGAGAAAATCCAAAGGGGCCACCAGCAACACTTGTTTCAGATCAAGAAGAAATTTTGAGGAAAGCTAGGGCTTTATTAAGACAGACCAGCAGTGCTACAAAAAAAGCTACATCGGGTATTTCAAGAAATCTTTCTGCTATCATTTCTTCTACTGAAACTCTTTATTCCCATGAATTTTTAGATACATCAAAAAAATCTAGGGGTTGGGAATCTTCAAGCACTGCTGGTTGTGAAGATCCAATCCCTGGTGACTCCACTGGGATAAGTATACCACCACCTTCTTAGCAAGTACCTTCATCAATACTACCTTCCAAAACCCTTTCCATACCCGTTTCCAATATGGCTGCCCCTCAATTGACCAAGATGGAAAGAATCTTGGTAGCTAGGTATGCACCCCTGATTTTTCCAAATCCCCTCACAACCATTCCTACCAGGGATTATCTCAAGTATATGCCTAAGTTTACAGGGGAAGGGGATTTCACTGCTAAAGAACATCTAGGGGCTTTTAACAGCTATGCTAAAAATATTAGCATAGATAAAGAAGATGTATGGACTAGTGTTTTTGTGCAAAGCCTAGATGGCCAGGCTAGAAAGTGGTTTAACGAACTGCCTGCTGGGTCAGTGGTAGGCATAGAGGCCCTAGATGACATTTTACTAAAGTATTGGGGAGAAAGGAGAGACCACCTCTACTATATCACATAATTCAACAACCTGAAAAGAGAAAATGGGGAGTCTATCTCCAACTTCACCAAGAGATTCAACAACATGTACAACAAGATCCCCATTGAGATTAATCCCATCGATACCTCAGCTAGGATAACTTATGCAAATGCCTTCGACTCTAATTTCTTTCTACTTCTCAGAGAAAGGAGTTCTTCCTCCTTATCACTCATGAAGGATGATTCCCTAGAGGTAGAGTCAAACATTCTGGCATCTCAGAAGGTCAAATAGAAGATAGACAGGAAAAAGCAACCAACAGACTATCATTGGGGCTTCGGCATCAGAGAACAAGATTGATAAAATGACCAAACTATTAGATAACCTAACTGTTGAAATGTCTAGATTGAAGGACCAAGGACATCCACCCGTGAGGGGTAAGGGGCCAAGTGACTTTGCTCCTTGAAACCCAAATTTTGTTCCTTATAGAAGAGGAAACCCCCTAGTTCAAATTCTCACAAGGGAGAGAAATCAAGGGGAATATCAGAGGATAAGAGCTCCATTTCAAAATTCTATATTAGAAGAAGAGACAGAATTCATTGAAGAAGAAGGAGAAGTTGAAGAGAATATCCACTGCATGGAGGATGAGGTGGATTGTTCTTTTCTGACACAGGTAGAATATGAAGAAGCCCTGATTGATGAGTAGATCATTGAAGAAGCTATATATTAGGCTGATGGTCAGGGAGGTTACAAACTGAGGTCTAGCCTGGTTTCTCCCCTCAAGAAGAGCATTATACCTATCAAGCAGCCTGCTGAACCAGTACCTTTAGCCACACCTGATCAATTCCAACCCAAACCTACTACGCATGAGGTAATGTTTCTAGATAGGATGCATTACGCTTTCAAACTTGAGTCTAAAATTCAAAAATTGAAAATCCCTTTCCCTTTAATTGAGCTAATGAAGAATGAAACATTCAAAATCTCCATTCTGAATTCTCTTCAGCCCAAGGTGCACATTGACACTGACTTTGTAAACCTACAAGATGACAAGACTGTTGTAACCCTAGGCCCCATGATTGAAGACCTAAAGGACTCCTGCCCACCATTCTATATATCCCTAAACATCCATGACAAAATCCTCCACAACTGTCTGTTGGATTCAGGAGCCTCTCATAACCTAATGCCAAAGGCTATGATGGATGAGATTGGCCTCAGCATCACCAAGCCCTACCATGATTTATTCTCCTTTGAATCCAAGAAAGTCAAGTGCTTGGGCCTCATCAAATACCTTGCTGTAAATTTAACTCAGCTACCTTCAAAAAGCGTAATGATGGACATCATAGTGGCTGATATTCCTCCAAAATTTGGCCTCTTGCTATCACAGTCATTGAGAAAAATACTAGGCAGCACCCTTCAAATGGATCTCACATATGCCACCGTTCCCATGTTTGGAGGGGAGACTAAGAGGTTGTACAGGGAAAATCAGCTAGCATACATTATAATCAAGGAGAGCCATAGAGTGAATCATCCCATCTACGCAGTAGACACCGAATTCGAGTCTTGCATTTTTCAAATAGATGATAATCAACAGACATCAGTTCAGCTCACTAAGCCCACCTGTCAGTAGCCCGAATAAATCATAACAGCGATATGGACCATGTATTTTGATGGGGCTAGCACTCAAATCTCAGTAGGCATGGGTATAGTATTGATCTCCCCATCTAAGGAAAGCAGTCACCTATCTTACCAACTTGATTTCAAAACCAAAAACAACATAGCAGAATATGAAGCCTTGCTGCTAGGAGTTAAAGCTTCCAAGGAGATGGGGATCATGTGTGTGAATATTTTTAGGGATGCAGACCTCATCATACAGCAGGTCAACAACACTTTTCAGACAAAAAATATTAGATTGAAGGCCTATAGGGATGAGGTATGGAAACTCAGAGACTCATTTATGTTTTCTGAACTGTCATATATTCCCAGGGATTTGAATCACCTGGTTGATTCCCTATCTATCTCTACAAGTCTGTTTATTCCTCCTTTACCCCCTAAACTTAGTGATGATGTTCATGTCAAGTACATACCCTCTCTGCCAGAAAATGTAAAATTTCAAAGGGTGTTCGAGAATGATGATGAGCTTAGTAAATTCCTTTAGTTAGTAGATGAATTCTCTGACATAGATAGGGACTTCTCCATTCAAGCTAGTTTATGGCACTAAGGCCATCTTTCCTATCCAGCTCATCCTTCCAGTGGAAAAGTTCTTTTAGGAAGAGGAAGATGAACCAAATGATATGATGAGAAGGATGATGGATTTGGTGGGGTTACAATAGATCAGGGAGCAAGTTGTAGGAAAATCAGAGGCTCATCAATAGAGGATAAAGAGTATGTTTTACAAAAGAGCAAAGGCAGACAACTTCCAGGTTGGAGATTAGGTGCTCAAGTGGGATGCAGTCAGACAGGGCAAGGGAAAACATGGAAAATTTGACTCTTTGTGGATTGGCCCTTTTGTTATAGACCAAGCATATGAGAATAACACCTTCAAATTGTAGAACCTGGAAGGTGAAGAGGTATTTCATGGCCCCGTAAATGGGCGGTTCTCGAAGCTCTATTTTATTTGAGGCTCTGAGGCCATATGATTGTAAATTAGTAGATAGTAGGTTGTTTTGCTTTCAGAATAGACTCCATGCCCAATGGAACAATAAGAGATAGTGTTAAGTTACTTATTTTCTTTTAGGGAAAGGCATTTTGGTCTGGGGTTCTTAGGACCTCACTGGGAGGTTCCCATCCCCAAGTAGGAGCTAGATATTATCTCCCAAAATAATTTATTTCGATAGTATGAAGAATTTTATTCATGCAATGAGGGATATGAATATCACTTACAGTTTGAAAGCCTCTCATTAGAGGAAATTTGGGGTCTAAAATGGGCCTTATAAGAAAACGTGCCAAAATAGGTTTTTTTGAGTTGGAATTCAAGAACCAATAGAATTTCAATAAAATGAGTCAACCATAATGGTTGAATTGTAATATTTGTCATTAAAAAAAACTACTTTTTTTGTTCGTATTTTCGACATATCTCATTGTGTTTTTACTCAACTTTCGATTGGGAGAGCTCTTTGGATGTGGAATTTGATTCTATATCAAACGAGTACCCACACTACATACTTTTGATGGACCCCACTACCCCAAAAACAAGAAATACCTAAAAACACGTGATGATGATGTCATCATCACATTTTTTCAGGTACTTCTTATTTTTGGGGTAGCGGGGTCCGTCAAAAGTATGCAATGTGGGTACTCGTTGGATGCAGAATCAAATTCCACATCCAACGAGCTCTCCCGATCGAAATTTGATTAAAAACACAGGGAGATATGTCGAAAATACGAACAAAAAAAGTAGTTTTTTTCTTTCTTCCTCCAAAATTAATCAATATTATTTTATTATTTTAATTATTATTTTATTATTTTCCTTAGGAGGCCCATTTTAGACCCCAAAATTCCTCTAATGGTTTTTTGATAAAAAATTTCACAAAGTTGTAGATTTTGGTGTCTTGGGCGAGGATCAGAACATCTCATTAGCCACCGATAGACATACAGACTATAGCTTCCACAATCAAATGAAAACTTCAGAGATCAGAGCTTCTAAGGACTAAGTATCGATGGGGCAAAGCTGAAATTTTCTGCAATATCAGTGATGCAAAACACTAAATACCACCGAAGTTACGAATCAAAAATCGGAAGCACTACTTAATAAAGCATCGAAACTTGAAAACACTAACCATCGGCAAGATAGTTCACTAAAGAGCCGCAACAACAGGAGATAGACTGACTACAGGTTCCGCGACAATAGAAAATCATCGGCGATCAGAAGAACTAAGGACTACGGATTGGCAATATAGTTCACTAAGGAGCCACAACGGCAGGAGATAGACTGACTACAGGTTCTGCAACAATAGAA
Source organism: Pseudotsuga menziesii (assembly GCA_001517045.1). NCBI lineage: Eukaryota > Viridiplantae > Streptophyta > Pinopsida > Pinales > Pinaceae > Pseudotsuga > Pseudotsuga menziesii. The sequence continues at coordinate 739,330 of LPNX011232349.1, forward strand.
AATCATCGAAAATCAGAAGAACTAAGGACTACGGATTGGCAAGATAGTTCACTAAGAAGCCGTAATGGTGGGAGACAAACTGAGTATGGGTTCCGCAACAATAGAAAATCATCAACAATCAAAAAATATAAGGACTACGGATTACCGATTTTAAGCTAAGCATCTCTGCAGTGTCAGTAAGGAAACGGACAAGGCCTCCGATCAATGACAAAAATCATTCTGATAGCGATAAAGTAAAACCACTGACAGTTAAAAAAATAAAGTTTTGGAAAAAATAAAACAAAATATATAATGCGCATCGGCGAATGAAAAGACTGTCCATCGACGACATAGAGGACTAATGTTCTAATTCCTTCGTTAAATGAATTTTGACAGCGATAAAATTAGTTCGTTTCACCTCCAAAATAGTGGTAGAGTTTCGGTCTAAGGCTTCGATGGGCTAGAGGATAGAGCCTTTGAACACCGATGCTGAGAAGATTAGTCATTTGAACCTCTGACACTGTGGCAGCATTCATCTTTGAGGTTCTAATGCATTAGTTATTATAGCTTCTGATCATCGACAAGCTAGTGATGGAAAGTGCTAATATGTTTAGACTTGGGGTGCCGATGGGCTAGAAGACAGAACTTTCGATCGTCAATGCATAAACCATAATGAAGTTAGTCATTTGAGGCATTGACACTGCGGTAGCATTAATACTTGGGGTGCCGAGTGGTTAAAGGTCAGAGCTTCCGATCAGCGACCACGGTGAAAAGGTATAAAATTTTGACGGATTAAACAAGAAAGGTCACTTCAGTTAACCGTCGAAACACTGGCTTTGGGCAGTAATTTTACACTGAACCCACAGTGGTGATTATCAGTGACTACTGTAGTTATTTAGTATTTGCTCAGTGAACTAGATCTTCACAATTGATAGACAAGTAGTTAGCAAGGGTTTGAAACCCTAATTTGAGAAAACTATCCCTTCTGAATATTTTTGTGAAAAGAGATCGAAGTTTCGAGATCTTTGATTTTTTGGTAGAAGGCTATAAAGCCCATGATTGATTTTATAATAAAGGTTCAAATTCAGGGATTTGTAAGCTGATTCTATTATCAAGCATCTCATCTTGTTTATTCTAGATATAAGCTCTTTTGTTATGATTTATTCAGCCATCATCTTTAACTTTACTGTACTTATGCCTGACTGTGCATTTAGGTGATTTTCAAGTTGACTAGTAGCTAATAGTTGTCATCCTATTGGTGAGCTAACATGATTTGATTTATAAGTACCATCCTTATCAATATTTATCCATTTATATGCATCTATTTTGTATGTAAGTCCGCCAGCTTGATGAGTTCTCCATCCCTGCACCTTTTTTTCAAACTACTGAACAAGTTGTAACTAAAAGCCTTGTAATTGAGTGAGATTCATGAATGTATTGAGAGTGGGAGGTTATATAGATCATCTGACTTGGTCCATATCAGAAAACCCTAAAAACATTTTAAGTTACCATTCATCCTCGAGCTACAACCTAGAGGATTTTCTTGGAGTGATAACACACTGAAAGCTAAAACTTTCAGATTTCTTGAAAAACAAAACACCAAATATTCCAACTTTGTTAGTCACCCAAACATCTTTCATAATATTCCCTGAAATATTCATCACTATGCAACAAAAAATAAATTGTCTGAGTGGACCTATTGAAAATTAATTTATTTAGGAGATAACACACAATTTAAAGATTCAGCCCAAAATTTTGGTGGAAAATTCTTAGACTCCAACATACAATTAGTCATCTCTTTGAGGCTTCTATTTTTTTCTCTCAACCACACCATTCTCCTGAGGTCTGTAGAGAATAGAATGTTTCATATGGATACCTGCACATTCACAATATTTAATGAATTCATACTTGAAATATTCACCATCATTATCAGATATGAGGATCTTTAGTTTCCTCCCAGACTCGTTCTCAACGAAGGCGTTGAAAACCTTGAAGTGGTTAAAAACTTCATAATTGAGTTTAAGGAAGTAAACCCAACAGTACCTGGAAAATTCATCTATGAAGTTAAGGAAATATTTATCTTGACTGCATATGAGGGAAAGGACCAACAATGTCACTATGGATGAGCTCAATAGGTGCACAAGTTTGCTCATGACTGACTCTCTATTACTTATTCTCTACATGTTTTCCTAGAATGCAAACTTGACAAACTCCTTTGGAAAAATTTATCTTTGGAAACCATGAAACCATATATTTTTCACACAAATATGAAACTTTATTTATAGTTTACAAGACCAAACCTCTCATGCCAAAGTTTGCATGCTTCATTGGCATGGGTAAGGAGAGAAGAGGGTTTAGAGAAAGGCATGAAGTGTGAGAACCTATAAAATTTTGAACCATGATCAACAAGACCTTTAGAAATGACTCTACCATTACCAATATCAGAGATTTCAACTTCATTGGGAGATAAAACAACATTCTTAGGAGACATAGTGTGAGTCATCTGGTAGAATGAAAAGAGATGAGCAACAAGACCTGGGACATACAAAACATTATTGAATGAGCCATTTTTAAAATCAATGCTACCTTTACCCTTACTTTCAGTTTCTGAATTATCTCCCAGCAAAATCTTTGGACCCTTCGAATCATCAAGTGATGAGAAGGCTTACTTTGTTGAAACCATGTGCATAGAATCTCTAGAATTTATTATCAAGGAAGGATATCTTACAATTCTTGCTACCAGGGCATGTACCTATCTTGGTCTTCGAAACTGGATCCTCATTCCTTCTTTCTTGTGCCACTAGGAAGGGAAATGTTGTTCTTCTCTGAGATTTGATTCAACATATTTATTTTCTTCTTCATGCAAGAGCTCTCAAGATGAAATCGCTTACCACAATATGCACGATTCCTACCTCTACCTTTACCTTTATTCTTCTGAAAGTTTTTTTTCTTGGAGTTTAAGGACTCCTCATGAAACTTGGACTTGTATCCTTTTTTATCTGGAGGATTCTTAGACTTCTTTCTATATTTGGAATTCACCCTGAAATCTGCAACAACTAAATCTTGATCTTTGGAAGGTTTTATGGTTCCCATCAAGACCAATTTGTCTTTCTCCTGAGTCAAGGATTCCATGAAATCTTTGAGTGAAGGAATCTTCCAGTTTCAAACTGTCAACTTGGTGGAAGGGAAGGTCAAAAAAAATATTGAGTAATCAGATCCAAGCTTCGAAAGGATTTCCAATATTAGTTGTTCATCTTATTTGTCAATACCAAACTGTTTTAGCTGCAAAACTAAGGATTTGAATTTTGAGAAGTAGACCTGCAAGTATTCAAATCTACTTAGACTCAATGAAATCATCTCATTATCTAGCTGGTGACCCCTCATGTTATTTTTCTTCCTAGACAAATCTTGAATATTCTCCCAAACTTCATTCGGTGATGTAAGACCATTAAGATGAAATAGAAGGTCTCTGGAAATGCTGATACATAAGATACCATATGCCTCATCTCTCTTATTATGTCTTTTAATGTTCTCTGCTGCTACATTAGGCTCATATTTTATTTCCATGGTCACTTTTTAGAGTCCCTTACTCCTCATCAGAATATCCATCCTTTCCTTCCATTCAAAGTACTTGAAGGGAGTCAAGATTGTTTCTTGAGATTGGTCCATTCTTTAGCAACTATGCCCTTGAACAAATAGAATGCACTCCCAGTGAATGATGCCAACCCTGAAAAACCAATTTGAATAGGATACAAATAGAAATACTAAGTCTTTGATACCATGTGGAATTTAATCCCAAGCTTAGAACAATTGAACTCACAAAATAGCTTGAAAATATGCGAGAAACACTAAAAAGGGAGACTGAAAATGTAATAATCCACAAAATGTTGTTGATATTATTTTACATAATCCATCATTAAATAGATATATGATTCTAATAAAGTATATAATCCAAGGATTCAAAATAATTAGGATTCTATTTGAATCAGTACAAAATCAAGATTACTAAGCTTGTCAAAATCCCCCAATGGTGCATAAAGCACTTTCCAAATCTGTCAAGATGCTCAACAATTTTCTGAATGAGTAAGTACATCTCATAAGTGATGTAAATTTGAATTTATCATGATTTTAGATGAGGAAAATAAGGGAGGTAAGTTGGTGTAAAAAAAAGGTAGTCTACCTTAAAACTAGCTTTAACTTTTTCCTTAAAGCTACAGAAAAGATGGACACTCCTGAAAACGTAGAACTGTGCACTTGACAATATGGGAAAAATGTAGAGTTGTCATAATATTATCTATGATATTTCTAATTCGTTCCAGGAGGCATTTTGGGTAAGTTTGACCTCAAAAATTGAATTGGGTGGAAACTAGTTAATGTAGGTCCTTGGAGATTAATAAAAAAGATTAATTATTTTATCCTAAGTCTTGGGATGGGTTTTGATTATTCCAACATCAATTGCATCCAAATATTCATCCAAGTTTTTATCATGAAGTCTTCCACAAGACCTAATATTGTCTTCAATTTCCTCAACATCTATACTAGGCATATGTTGCAAGGTTTAAAACCTTAATTCTCTAAGAAATAAAGTTAGATCGGGATAATATTGAGATGCGATGTAAAACACCTTAGAAACAGCTTCATATGGTCGAATTTCAATGGGAATAATAAGGTAGAATCATATAAATATTATTTTGAACTGAGTAATAATATCATCCATCCTTCTTTTCATGTCATATAAATAAAAAGGGTACTACTCATAAGATTTGTTTTCACCCCGATACTTTAGGAATATATCATGCAAATCTATCCATGAATCTATTGAATCATCCTCCAGAATTCTAAACCAAATCCCAACATATCCCTGCAAGGTCTAGAAAAAGGTTCCCATGAACACATCCTCATGAATGATTTCAAATTTATTTGTCAAACACTCGAAGGAATCCAAGTGTTACTCCAATGTAACATGGTTTTCTCCATTGAGCTTAGGAAGATAGTCTAGAAAATTAGGAAGAAAATCATGGAGGATAAATGAAAGCTTCAGAGGTTTATAACCTTCTCGGATCTTGGACTGAACATAGGAAAGCTGATTACAGTAGATGATAAATCAACTTTATAATTAAGCTATAGGTTGACATGACTGGTTATGTTCAGGACAAATTTTGATATGTACATCATCTTTTTCATATGATTTATATGAAAGAGTGGAATCAAGATCAATTATGTAAGAAGAGCACAATTCTTGTTTTTCCAATAAGGGATATACGATTGAATTCTTATGATCATCAGAATAAACAAAGAATTTTTTTTCACATCTAAGGGAAAAGACTAGAAATAGGTGATGAAATATAAGTTCTTATAAGAGAATTATAAGTTGATACCTTATCCTTTCATTTGACATCTTCAGTTTTCCAATTAGGGTCATCCTCCAATGGAGTTTTATGATCATGGAATCACCATGTGAATGATTTTCAACCAATGTCATGTGTCCATCACTTGTTCACCATCAAAATATATAACTACTCAATATCATACCCCCATGGAATATGAATTCATTCCTCTACTCCCTGAAAATGGCACCAAAAGATGTTAGCAGTAAAAGATGCTCTTGACTATAAGAAGAGCATCCTTAGCACATATTGATTATATATGTGTTTTTAAGAATGTGTGAATCAAGGAGACCAGGTTTGGATTACAATCTCATAAGAAAATATTTGATTGATATACTATAAACATAAATATAAGGCCACTAAATATGATGATTAGATACTCCAAAAATAAGGAGAAATAGAAAACACAACTTGTAAGTCATAAACCATTCATCCTGATTGAATAAAAAATCCACACATGAAAACTGCTCCTAATCAGAAAACCTTCTTTTACTAAGAACAAAAATATTTGAATACAAAATACATAATTATGCCATCTATTGCGAATCCTTCACTATTTCTGGATTCTACAACTCATAACTAAAATGTATACTACACCATAATCATCACATCCAAATAGAAGAAGAATACAAACACACATGAGATAATACATCCTGAACATTACATTTATTGGAGTCTTCAATCATGAAATAAATACATTTGAAAACATATTTTATGTCTACAAAATCAAACTATCAAGTCTCAGAATTCAATTCATATCCCCCTCGGACTAAACCCCTTTTTACATTCAAAATCCGATTTTAAATATAACTACAACACCCTATTACAAGCTTTAGGAACTACAATCTAACATGAAAATAAAATTATCTTGAATAAGTTGCACACAATCTAGGATCACTTTCTTTGACTGTCAACACATCATAAACCACTCTCGAAACATGTAACTTCTTGGTAATCTACCAACTGTGTTTTCAAAATTTCCTATTCTCCAACAACCCCTTTGAATGTTGAATCAATACCTAAAATCTATAAAATTAATATGATAATAATTCTTTAAAATATTTGACACTTCACCTTACTTAACACTTATTATAAACTCCCCTAGAATTATGCTATAAATGCTTTGTCACCATTGAATAACCTTCCATCTATTGTTTTGAATAGAAAAACATTCATTTACATTATCATATATTCAATCTAGAGTTGATTCTATTTGTATCAAAGAAATATAAAGATAATATTTATTGATCTTATGCTTTCAAATATGGAAGTGCATGATTTTGTGCCTAAAAATATGCAATTTATGATACTTTGCCACCTGTAAGTAGTCATCAAATGCTAAAGTTATTCTTGGAAAAATAATCCTTGATCTATGGATCCTTCTATCTCTAATTTGGAGTTGAATATATTCCCAAAAGAAAAGAAAATAAGAGAAGCATGAGGATTTTTAAGTATTTCATGTGCTTAATGATCCCAGTGATAGCTTCTAAAGGAACATTTGGGCATGCTACAACATTGAACATTTGGAATCCATGTATTTTCATGAGACTTACACATTTGGAAAGTTAGAAATGCTCCTCATGATATGAAGTTTGAGTTCAGGATCTTTTCTTTGACGTTTTCTATATGGTTCTTTCCTTTAACCTTTATGTAGACTCTGTTGTGTATTGGATTTGTAAGCTGAAGGAATGAAATCTGCATGCTCATCACCTTATGTCAACATTATTACACTTCGTAACTTTTCTTTGGGATGTGAATTTTCATTATTAGCTCCATATATGGAAAGGATTTTGTTGATTTGCTCTATTTTTAATGCCTTGACATTTGAGGTTGGGTGACGTGCAATCAGGCTATCTTTTTTTGAACATTCGACCCATGAGCTATGGCTAAGGAACTAAAAGAGAGCATTGTCTGTGGCTTACGATAATGTCCCCACCTTAGTAACATATGGATCCATCCATTAAATAATTAGATTCTCATAGGTTCGAGTGGAAATTGATTTATTTTGGAGTTTATTGGCAGTGCAAATTAAGATGCACGATTAATGTAAAATTTTGAAATGGTGGTGTAGGCCCACAAAGATCAGAATATTTATATAGATTACTTATTTAATAATATTTAAATGGTAAATATGGTTTAGTGGAGCACATAATAGGTTGGATAGGGACCATTAGAGGTGTTTATTTCAAAATAGAATGTGCCAAACTTAAAAATCAGTAAAAGAAAGGAAAAGCAGGAAAGCAGTAACAAAAAGTAAAAGCAAGGAAAACTAGGAAAGTAGCCATTGCAATATTTTTTTGAATAAAAGCAGCTGGAAAGAATGGAAATAAACAATAAATCAAGAAAGGCGTCACTCTGCAAGGCCTAAATTGGAAAGAGATGATTCACTTGTTGAGAGAATGGTGTCATTACTTGTCATCGATGATTTAGATTCCAAGGAAGAGGGCGCATGAGTAAGAGGAAGGAATAATCTAGGAGTTCATGAAATCATTAAAATAGGTTGAGTGCACCAGGGGAATATTTTATTCAATATTTTGATTATGTTATTGGACACATCTTGCTTTTCTAAAATTGGGATATGTGCCCCTCTATCTACCACAATAGTTGATCATTTACTTAAATATTGAGGACGAAGGTACTAAGCTTTTCTTGATTTCTCGATTTCTTGAGAGTTGTATCTTGATCAAAGGTTACATCTCTTCTAATTTCCATATCATGGTAACCTAGTATATAGATTCGAAAGACCTTGGAGACCTCACACTATCCAAAAAATATTCCTTTCTTTCTAGAAGGATCAAACTTGGTTATTTTCTCTTTTGGAACATGAACAAACACTGGACAAGCAAATATCTTGAGGTCACTTACCTCTAGTTCTTTCCTGTGAACATTTCTTCATGGGTTTGAACCCAAGTGCACTTTGGGATATTTGTTTATGTACATATACTATTTTCCTTCCTGATTCAACCCATAAGTGCATAAGAAGATCTTGGTCATGGATCATATCCTTCACTGCTTCCATAATGGTCCAATTCTTCCTTTCAGCAACACCATTTTGGTGTGGATTATAGGGAGTGGTAAGTTTCCTCTTAATCCCAACATCCTTGCAGAAGTTTCCATATTCATTTTAAGTATACTCTCCTCCATTATATGACCTGAGTGTCTTGATATTTCTTCCTGAAATATTTTCTACCAAGGCTTTGAATTCATTGATCTTTTCAAACACTTCATCTTTTGATTTCAAAAAGTAAACCCAAGCCTTACAAGAGTAATCATCAATGAAAGTTACATAATAAACATACCCTCTTAAATATGTTGATGGAATAGGAAGACACACATCTAAGTGTATAAGTTCCAAAATTCCTTCTGACTTGGTGTCTCTCTTCAAAAATGGATTCTTTATATTCTTTCCTTTCACACATCCTTTACATATTCCTTCAAAATCAATCTTAAGGTCTGGTAGTCCTATGACTACCTTTCTCACATGTGGTAGGGATTTGTAGTTTATGTGAGTAATCCTTCTATGCCATAGTTCACATGGAATTATAGTATCATGAATCAAGGTTGCTTCTGAGTGACATTTTAGTTTATGCATGACACCTTCTTTTGTCCCAATGACAGATGCATCTTTTATATATTTACCTCTAGGCCACATAAGAACTTCACCATATATAAAGGCAACCCATAATCCTTTCTTATCTAGGGCTGAAATAGAAAGAAACTTCTTCTTCAAGAAATGTACATATAGTATGTCCTTCATCTGCATTGGGGTTCCTACATAAATCTTGTATGTGGATTCTCCTATTCCCTTGATGGGATATTGATAGTCATTTCCTAGTGAAACTTTTTGAGGAGAGTCTCTTTCCTCAAAATTGGAGTGACTCTTCTTCTGATCTGTCTTGTTCTTTTAAGGACCACTATCAATCATCCGTGTGTCACTTCCAGGTGTCACAAATCCAAAGAGAGCAAAGAATGAAATATATTCTTCAACTTCTTCATTTGCTAACTTCTTGGTAGAATCTTATCGATACAATATTGATAAGGAATTGAACATTTTATTAGGTGTATCCTTATAGGATACTTGAGGAATCAGTTTATCCTTAATAGATCAACTATGATACTCTTGGCTCTAATCATGTCTTTCTTTTAATTTTCCTTTGATTCATCTTGTTCGAGATTTGACACAACTTCCTTGATAAAATTTGCAACATCATTCTCTTCTAGAATGAGTCCTATTATGTATTTCCAAGCATGAAAGTTTCCTATGCCTTCCAACTTGCCATCAAGTTTAGTGCTTCGAGACATCTTGTCCTAGAGATTAGAAAATGAGAAAAAATGAAAATTTATCAAAAATGAAAACTATACTCACCAAAAGATACACTTGGCTGAGGTAAGTATGATGGTACAATCAGTTTCTCAAGAATCCAAATTATAACGCTTGAAACTGGACCTACAAGATCCTGGACTATAGTTTCTGGTTTTTTGGTTCGAAGCCAAATTAGGGATTGAATTTTTGAAGAATATTCCCATTGAAAAGTTTGATATTGGTTCCAAAATATGAGCCTAGGAGGGGCGTACTTCCCTATGTCATTTGCACTCAAAAATTACACTTTATTAGAAAACCCTAATTTTCTTGTCCAAAGAAGGAGATAGATATTTACCTCATGAAAGATATTCTTTTCGAGATAGCTATGATACCATGTTAATTATTCTATGCTTACATAAATTAAGTCCTAACTTTATTAGCATTTAATACATTTTCACAATAACAACATAAAGAGGATCACTAAAAGAAACAAAATCACAAGGTACACAACAATTTATCTTGGGAAAGACCCGACAAAAATTTCCTCAATATAGGTTACCAGTATGCAATGACCAAATACCAAGGTCACATCAAGTGAAGACCAAAACCCAAGCATCAGAGTCTAAAAACCAAATAAACGATTCCTCCTCCTTCTATGTCCCTCCTTCTTTCTCTCGCTTGCACATTACAAGTGTGAGTGAGTGTGTACAAATGAGGGAGGGAGCCTCTCTATTTATACTAGTTTCCCAACTGACATTTTCCCTAACTGGGATGACCTTTCTAACTAATAGGGATGACCTACCTAATAAATCTCACAATAATAATTATATTATTCTTTTCAAGGTGTTATTTACCCAACTTACAATGGAGGGTTTATCTCATGACTTTTACATTACCTTTTACATCATTGGCATCTCCCGAAGGAGGAATAATAACAGTGTGAAGTACAAGCAAAGTATTCCTCAAAGTTACACTATTCCAACACTATAGAGATATTGGAAAAATATAAACAACAAGTAAATGTTTCAATATGATTATTAATTTTAATAGTATACAAACTGCAATTACCTTCTAACTTCATATAATCAAATGGAAATGGTATTCTATGTCGTGGTTCTAAGAAATATGTACACTACTCTTGTAGTAGTACCAATATAAGTTGATATTCCTTGAGGGATAATGTTTGAGGTAAAATTATTTAGTCAACACTTAGTTGATACCTACTAGCTTATGGAACCCTTTTGTCTTTATGGGGGCATTGTTTTCTATATTATATAGTAGTGTAAATGTTGGGAACTAGTTGAGTACCCAATGTTAAGTAAATTGCATGATATATGTTTGATTTAGTTGAATTGATTTAACGGTGCTTTTTTTCCTATTTTATACATGTTTATTCTTATTTATTTATGTTAGTTGCAAATTGGAATACATAACAGTATCAATTGTTAACAAGGCATCAAATCCCTTGGAGTCAAAAAAAATTATTGTGTCTAATAGGACTATCATATTTAAATCTACACAACATGAAGCTTGCATCTTGGTAAACCTACTTACTACAATATTAAATTGGATGTGACACTCATGATACACCAACTCATGAGGCCCAATGCTTAGTAGATCATTTTTTTAGACTGGTCAATGAAATCTTGCATTCAACTTATTACTAAGGCCTCATAAAATACATCACCTATTTCTACATTCATGGCACCTAACAAGGATAAATATACCTTCTACCTCTCATATTTGTCTAAAATAATTTATTCAATTAAATCATGGCATTGTGTAGGCTATCATTTAGGCACTTTAACGTATTAAGTGGCCCTCATTAACAATTCCAATGTCCTTTAACTTTGATCAGAAGATAACATTCCAAGGTTTAGAGGTGACATGGGTGGAGGGTACATTGATAAAGTTGGTGGAAGCATCTCCACCTCCAAACCCTATGGATATTTGGACATAGTTTCATGAGGTGTCACTATGTATATTTTATCGACAAGGATATCACTAATCTTATACCAATTCTTTTAATCAAATGTCATAGTGGTCTCTTTTGATATCTCCACACAGAGTTCAAAATGTTTGAATGTCACACCTAAAACCAACCATTTTCCAGATATTTGGTAGAAAGTACAAGTTGGGGAATTATCCTTCCTTCTTCCCAAATCACCTTGAGAACCTCAACCTTTTGAATTGCATATTATAGTTCCAAACTCCTTGTTTTTATCAGCCTTACCTTTGTCGTCTCTTACTTCCCATGGTAGTTAGCACTATTCTTCCTTCCATAAACCTGGTTTTTATACCTTGAAAGAATATTATTTACTAATGTGTCATTGAAAAATATTAGAATAGATGGTTTCCCCTTATTCACTTGAATACAACCCTCCTCTCCCACAAGTTATTGATTTCTATAACCCCATGAACCCAAATTAAATTTGGTTGTGTTATGTTTAGATGAGAATATTTAGTAACAATAGAGAAATACTAATCACAATCATAAAAAGAACAAAATTTGACACAACACATTTACCCTGGAAAACCCCATGTGGGGAAAAACCAACCAACAATGAAGCTTCATTATCCTTGTCCACAATCGACCAACTGTACCAAGTGAGCACACTCATTCACCTCCATGACACATTACAATGGAGTGTTCCAAGAATTTTATAGGCTTCATTAAACGAAATACCTTGGGACAATACCATGGGCTACCAAACAAAATGGAACAGCCACCATGTTGATGTATATGTGACTTCGGAATGTATTCTTCTATGTATTTTATATTATTGTAACCCGATGTTTATTCCGGGATGTTTCTATTATGTATTTGAGTCATGTGGTCATGCCCCGATGTTCCGATCAGGAGGATTATAATGTAAACAAGTCATATCAAGTCATTGGGTAAGTACCCACTGTTTAGGGGCACTTGAATTATTATACACTAATTAAGGTATAGGATCGAGTAGTAATTATTAGGTTGAGTGCACTTCAATTCAACGGAAGAATATAAATAGAGAGTGATATTCTCTCTATTTATCACTTGTGACTTAGCTCTCTTGCTCTCTCAAGTGTGGCGCACTTTTGGAGAAGGAAATTCTTGGGCTTGACAGAAGACAGAAAGCTGCTGTTGTGAAGGGAGGTCATCTTACTGTTTTGGGTTCACATCTTGTGGCGATACTATCTTAGAGGAAGTTGAGGGGTTTTCTCCATTTATGGTTTCCCCTCCTAAAATATTTGTGTCTCTTGTCTCTTGTGATGTGCCTATGTGATTGTTGTGCTTGTTATTCTCTCAGTGAAAAGATCTTATTATAATGCTAGCTTAAATGTTGAAAAACTAACATGGTATCAGAGCTAACTTGAGAAGAATACATTGTAGAGCTACAGGAACTAGGGCTTCCTATTTTGTGTATCTTCCTCCATAGATTTTCAGCACAAGTATGCTAGGATGACTCTCCATTGAAGGGTGCATCTTTCTGTCGATACGGAATTCAATTATAAGCATTTTCAGTTTCGATGTGGAAATTAGGGCTTTCTACAGAAGAGGAATTTTTGGGTGAGACCAGCATAGGATTGTTATCCTCATCAAAACTGAAATTTAGAGACCTGGATCAGTAAATTTGGTTGGGTAAATCTCTGGGAAAGTCAAACCCTAGTTTGACCCTGAGCTAGGAGAAACCCTAAATACTAAAACTGCTAAGTTTTGGTACAGTCGCTATATTCCAAGATTGGCGAAGTCTCAGAAGCTAAAAATTGTAGGGGCCGAATATACAATCCTGATAAACACTGTGTAAAAAGGGAAGCCTCTGATTCGCTATATTCTGGGAGATATGATCTCTCCAAGTTAGGGTTCCAGCCTCTTCCAGAATTCATCCCTAAACAGGACACCTGGGGAGATCTGCTATATCTTAGGCTAAAGAGGTCCAAATGGAATTCCTGAAGATGTTCCAGAAAGGGCACGGACTGTAATTTCTATGTTCTGAAGGTCAGACTCAGAATATGAACCAGTGACATGTGTCAGGCCGTACAACTTCGCTGTTCTGAACAGTCTGTAACAGGTCACCTTGGGAAAAGGATCATAAATCTCAAATGGTGAAACCAATTCTGATGAAACCTATGGTGTTGGATCAGAGACATGCGATATTAACTCAGTGCGAAATTTCAGACACAGAGGATCCGTAATTTTGGATATATCACAGAAACAGTAACAGGCATTTCTGCAGAAGAAATCAGAAAATTAGGGCTTCCTGTTCCGGGAGCTTCCCTCCACTGTTTTCAG